>OU343224.1:272186551-272209127 GCA_910596185.1 Chrysanthemum makinoi
TGTGGTTAGTTGTTCATAACAATAGTGCTTAAGACAATTGTTTAGAGTGTGATTGACTCTTTGAATATCTTTCTGTATATAGCATTTGTTCTTTCTATATTTTGATAACTAAAAATTCTAAGTAAATCACTATGAGATTTATGTAATCTCGTGCTACAATTGTCATATGCGCATCTACAAAAATAAAAACCAATAGAAAGAACTGGATTGAGTAACTAATATAGTGGTCAACCAACATGGCCATGACACAACTTGACCCATAATCTTACCCATTCAGGCCCATTTTATGTTGAACGAGTCTAACGTGCTGCAAAGACAAAAACAGAGAGACTGCATATTCACGAAGTTCAATTGTTAGTATGTACTGTTTGGTTATTTTCATGAATATTTATGTTTCTTAAATGAAGTTCACTCTACAAATAATTTCCCACTATCTTATATCTGCGTCGAGTTTCAAATTTTAAATAAAAAACAAATACGAAACTTGGTTATATTTCCAGTTTCTTTTCATTATAAGAGATAAGTAATTTTGTGAAATTGAGGGTTCATGGGATGTCTTTAACATCAACATAACTATCCGAAGAAAAACGAATGGTTTTAAGATAAATCAAGTTTGGTATCAATGGTGAATGTGTACACAACATCACAAAAGATCAATAAGCTTAAGATTCAAGGGCTTCCTGTATTTCATATTTTGTTGCGTACATCAAAATCTTAAGATTTTTACTTTTTGGTACTTCCGTGAACAAGGCCTTGAAGCATATCGCAAAAAGAGCTTTTTATGTCTAAGATTGGTTCAACCCCACTTAATGTAGGGGGTTTGTTATGTAGAGTTGGTGGTTTTTCTAATAATAGTCTTAGTCATGATCAAATTTATTGTTCAGCTTTTTGTGAATTTGCAGAGAATTGGTAGTTTATGCAAAGGTTGTAGAGCGGTGAAGGGTCGCGGTTGGGTGAGATTGGCCATAATTGTATATTGTTTTCAAATAACTCGGAACTATTAAGAAGCTTGCATTTTAGGCATAATACCGAGACCGTGAAACAAAAATGACAACATGACCACTTTATGAAATATTTTTTGTGTTTATATATTATATGGTAGTCACTCCCATTACTAGATGGAACCTCATATGTACATTTTAGAAATACGACTGGTGGATATAAACTTAGTGACATAATATTGGATATTTATATCGAACTATATGGACCATATGTAATGAGTGTTGATTGGCACACTTTTACTTTTGATTCGCACACACCAATGTACAATCTTCGAAAGCAACATATGATAAATGTACAATTACTTTAAGCACAGTTCGGAGTGTGCAAATAAAAAATGAGAGTGTACAAATCATTAGTCATATGTAATGCTATTTACTTTAACATTGTTTTTTGAGTCATTTAATGTAATGGTAAAGATAAAGATGGTCTCTGTTGTGCTTCTGCATCACAAGTAAGATCAATTTCACACTTGAAGATTTCCAAATTTCCAATTCTATGATAGACTGTAATAATAACATGATCCATGAAATGTTGTGCTTCTGCATCACAAGTAAGATCAATTTCACACTTGAAGATTTCCAAGTTTTAGTATAAAGTTCGTTCATTCAGATTCTAATAGAAATTATAATGTACATGATAAAGAGAACCCTCCTCTTACTTTTGCTATAGCTTCCCGTGATACCAAAAATATAAAGCGTGACCATTAACCAAGTTTTGGATTGTCTGATTAAAGTTGTATTATCGCAAAAGATACGAGCGGTCAAATGTTACTATCATTTTCTTGCTTAAAAGAATCATATCATTATGATCTCATGTGTAACATAGATGATCATCATGAATACATTTAGGAAGGACATTTTGACAAAGAAAACTTCAATAATGTATCAACTTTTCCATCATTAGCCAGGGAGCTTAATTGTGTTACAATTTCCGCTTGGGTATAACATAAGTTTAAGATAATAAAGCTTCTTATAAACAATGATTATAGCAAAAAAGAAAACACTATTTGTTATTTAACAGATAAAAATTCATTAACAAAAATTTAGAGAAAACCCGTGCATGCGGGCATTATAACTAGTTATGAAACTAAAATAACAACCTTTTTATCTATAGGATATATATTGTTATTCAATAAAATGCTCAATCACATGGCACGAAAAAAATAAAATAAAAAATCTACTAATGTTGTGTTTGGCATAAGGTTTATTGAGGCTTATAGAGGCTTAAACTTATAAAATAAACTTTGTTTGTCATATAGCTTTATGAAAGCTTCTATAAGTCATTAGCTTCCATAAGTCCAAATATGACTAATATGCTTTTGAGGGCTCATAGTTAGTCAAATTACGTAAATTCCTTTTAGAATATAATGATAAACACACAAAAGCTTGAAATATATCTAAAGTTAATTTGATGTGTTTTTATGCGATTTTACATTAATAAGCTTGCTCTAATTAATTAAGCCAAATAGTTTTATAAAAGTATCACTACTACAATAAGTGCTTTGAGACTGTTGTAGAATCCATGAGACCTGTTTTTTATGGGGTCTCTAAGTGGGGAGCTCTCCATGTGAAAACCATATCGAGACGGTTTAGAAACGGTCTTGCTTATCATAAATGAGACCGGTTTCATGATATATAACCGGTCCTATTATCAATATCGAGACCTGTTTTTGAATGTTTGACGGGTCTTGTTTTATATAATAGACCTGTTTCTATCAATAAAACCTGTCTCTATTGCCTTTCCTCAAAACAGATTTTCTTAATTATACCACTTTCTGTACAAATCCCAGTTTCAGATTTGATTTCATGTTCCTAGTTTCCAGATTTCATGTTCCAATTTCAAGCAATGCACAAACAACTTTTGATCCATGAATTACCAAATACATCCAACATTCCATAAATTTAACTACTAAATCATAAACGTCAATACATATTCCAGAATTTAACTTAGATAATAACGAGTTCTAGCACTAAGCGTATATGCGTTCCAAATGCCTTCTACAAAAAGGTTTGCACATATTATCTTAAGTTAAATACTAGCGCTAAACAAAGACAATGGCATAGCCAACAACTACCTATCAATAATGATAATCAAATTGGACATAATTGATGCCACTTCTCGACAGTGTCTTCAATCTGATTCATGGAAAATGGACGATTGTCATGCCAAGGGATCTACATGTAAAAAAGGTATACAAGATATGTTAAGAGCTATAAAAGAAAAGAAAACAAAGCATACTTGTTGCATCAGTTTTCATTTACATATTCTAAAATCAATATTTAGGATAGTACTTACAATATTTGGAAAATGATTCTGGTGAATTGTTACAAATTCATGCATCCATTTAAGAACACTAGACGAGTACCCGCGCCTAGCGGCAGCTGTTTCTAGCGTCAGATAATTAATGATTTGTGATATTGTGGTAAGTGTTTTGTATAGCGATTAAAATAGAACGTGAACCGATGAAAATGCAATTGCAAACGGTTGTACTATACGATAATTAAAGTCTAGACAAAATTCTTAACATCTATCAAACAACATATAAAATCATTTAATGAAAATGAAAGTAAACATTACATCAGTTATGGGATAAAACAACACACGTTACTTGTCGCGTAAAAACTAACAAGGATGAGATTAATGGTGACCAAAATTAGCGTGAATACGATTAGCCCAAAATAAAATAAAAATTGGCTAATTTTAGCTATTTTGTAAAAGATTTTGGCACATTTTGCCCTATCTTTTTTTTTTTTTGAAATGAGCCTATTTAGCCTATTGAAAAGTTAAATATGTACTAACGGGCACATATTTTCTCATAATTGTAAAACATTATAATCGTTTTTGAAAAAAAACTTATAGATAGTATATTTATATAGCGACAGATCGTGTTGTGTTAAAAAAAAGTTTATGGGTTCTAAACAAAAATAATAAAAGTTTGAAGATTTGGGGATTAAACATACGTTTTGAAACCGGTTCGACCGGGTGGTTCAACCGGTTGAACTGTTCCGTCGAAAAAGATTCGATTTAAAGTCAATATGACAGGTTGGGTTAAGCGGGTCAAATTAAACAGGGTCAACCCACGGGTTTGAAGCGTCTGGGTCAACCCGTTTCGATATGTGTTAATAGTTTCAAATTTTTACTTTTTTGGTTTTCCTTATATATAATATAGCAGGGTACCCAGGCGTTGCGTGGCGGTACCTGTGACGATCTTTGGGAGAAATAGATCTCGATAAGACCTGATTCACCAGTTTGTATCGGTTTTAACGGGTCCTCTCTAGTTCGTTTCCGGATGGCTGTTATTGGTTATCCGAACCGTTGGCGACACAGGTTTCCGGTTGAACCCGTTGGTCCGGTCCGATTTTTAAAACTATATGTACCATCAACTTGTTAGCTTGTATGAAGCTTTGTGTGTTTTATTAATTTGTATAATGTGTATAATAACATGTATTTTTATTTTAGGGTGTTTTAAAAATAACATTAATTAGTGTGTTTTATTATTTTATATTTAGAATTATGTTGTAGCTTGTTTAAATTGTACATTGTGAAAATTTTATTGTACTTTTTAATAAGGGGTGTTTTAATTCGTTGTTTTTAATTTGGTAGATATGCTTTTAATTGGTTGTACAATGTGAATAAATTATTGTACTTTTAAGTAATGGAGTGTTTTAATAAGATTATTAATTACACAAATATATTTCTCTCTCATTTGACCATTAAACTTTTTCACTTTTTCACTTTTCCACTTTGACTGTTTTTCCATTTTATGTAGTATAGATAGTACCCACATTCCCATTTTCCAGCTTGTTGATTGCACTACAGTTCGATAAACCAAAAATGTGTACATGTTAAAAATTGTATAAAACAACAACTTGTTTGTATGTATCTAATCATAGTGATATAATTTACCTCGACAACTTTGTAATTTGCAATGAACTTATTCAAGCAGCTTGTAAGCCAATAGCTTCGCTCGGTCCTTTTCTTGTTCTTGTTCTTGTTCTGATATGAATCCAAGATGTTGCACATACGTTGTTTAGGGCATACAACAAACAACACCCAATGGTTCCCCCTGATAAAGTTGAAACAAAATTATTGGCCATATACGCACATAACCACATAAACAATTTAGATAATAAGCGTGCATACTTTTCTATAAATGGCGCAAGGAAAATGTCGTAGGTAGAACTGAATGCTCTCGTCAAGTAATCTTTTACACAGAGTGTTGCTAAGGCACTCACTTCCTTGAATCAAATATGGGTTTAATAGACCACAACGGCTAGAACTTGATTGCATCAACTTGTATAGCCCCTAAAAAGAAAACAATAGTATATAAAATAAATCTAAAATTTACACAATCGATAACTAGTCTAGATAAACAATCGCAAACAATCGAATCCTGCTTCTGTCTACTTTTTTGCACTTATTTTTTATTTTTTTTTTTTTTGGAAACTAATAGTAAGCTAACAAAAACAACTTTTGTAAAAACTTTGTACATGAAAGCAGATAAGAAGCTGATTCAAAGCAGTTGCAAGGGGCAGAAGAAGCGGTTTGGAATATAAGCTACTCTAAATGTGACAAAGGCTACAATGGGCTAAATAAGCAAAGATTAAGCACTAAATGAGCAATGATTAAGCCACTAACTAGTACACCTAATCTATGTTACCTAAAAAGCACTAAGGTATCCTAAGTAAGCTAATGGGATCCACTAATAAGCACAAAATAAGCTAGTACCTGGAAAAGCAGCAAACAGTCCCAAACAAGCCTAAAGGGGCTACTTCAAGATCAATTTAAGCTACTAATAAGCTAACACTAAAAAATATAAAAAATACTATCATCTAGCTTACCTACTAAACTAGTTGCATACCAAATTACAGGATCTAAAGCCAAGTATTAAAGAAATTAAAAATCAAAATCAAAAGGGTGTTGGGACAATTGTGGCTGCAATAACAGAACAAAGGAATGGCTAAATGGGATTTTTTGAGAGCAAATTAAAGCTAACTAAACTAATCTAATGGCAAACTAACTAAAGACACACTAGGTGGGTATGTGAGGACTTAAGAAAAGCAAATTTGAAACTTTTTTGGTGAGAAATAAGCTTAAAAAAAAGGGTTTGAACAGCAGCTAAGGCTGCTGTTCTGTGTTATTTTTATGACAGAAAAATGATTTTTATCAACCAATATTTTGCAAACTTTGCTAAATCAGTACCAAACCTTCAAAAACTACTTTAAAGACTTAAAATAACTTTGACTACAAACCTACAAAATTTTAGAAAAACATCAACAAAAGAGTCATATTATTAATTCACAAATGAAGATATTTGATACGTTTTATTCATTTCATAAAAATTCATATTAAAGCATCAGGGCTAACTCTATAAACAATCCCATATAACCATGAATATATAAACAAACCTAAACAATCATAAGTATAAAAACAATCCCATATAACCATGAATATATAAACAAACCTAAACAGTCCTAAGTCTATAAGCAATCTCAAACAGCCCCTAGTCTATATGTAATCCCAAACAACTCATATCTATATCACAATAAAAGCAATTCCAAATAGCAAGAAGTTTCAGAAGTACTGATACCAGTTAAAGTAAGTTATAATGCTTGCATCGAGCAATCCATTTGTCCACAGTTTCAAAATGTCATCAGCATCAACCGTAATAGAAAAGGATTCCTCTTGCCCAACTAACATACGGGGAACATCAACAACATAGCCCCAAGTACAATCATCACGGCTCATCCAACGGAGATAGGCAGCATTCAATAACGGTCCTCTCGCGCCAATGGTATCTCCTACATGGTCAATCTATTTTCCAACAAGTCTTTAGCTTCTTCGGCCTTAGCAGAGCTGCAATTTTTGCAGCTTTTTGAGCAGCCGATAGTGGTTGTGTTTGTTTTGGTGTTTGCTTTATAGCGACTTGAGCCACGGCTTTCTAAGAGCGCTTTTTGGGCATTCGACACTCATCTTTTGTTGAGGTATCGGCATAGATGTGTTCTCAGCCACCTACAAATACACCATTATAATTTTTTGAATATTGTATAATCGCGCTAAATTTTCAATCATAAACTAAAATATTTAGCGTTTACGGATCAATTTGAAGAGTAGGCACACTTGCTGCTGGCATTGTTGTTTTCATCCGTTGATCCCTATTTTTCGATGTTGGTGTTATCTCCTATTATCAATTTCCATTTAGCGTCGTGAGAAAAGTTACTAAGTCAATACTACAAAAGGCGAGCTAATTTTATTAATGTACCTTCATGCGACTAATTCTACATTGAGGCCATTGAAAAAAGCTCCCAATCGCTTGACCTAATAAAATAACAGTTTTATCTCCACCGATCACGGAAGCTTCTGGACTTATAAGCGGCACAACCTTGTCTCTTGTCACCTTCATGTATGTAGGAATTATGGGAACTCCATGGATGATACCGTCTCCGGTCGGATATACAACCCCCCATGCTATCGGCGTCTTATCTTTATTGTATGGTGAAAACAAATAGCACTTTGCGGACTCCTGATAAACATGAAACAATAAAAATAATAGTTTAAATTAAAGCTTTTCAATAATTAAGATCTTTATGGAAATAAAAAACTATTATACAAAAAGCGTCTATGTATTCAGTAACCAAATTTAAAAAAAAAAAAAAAAACGAACTTGCTCTTAAGTTTTAAAGGCATTAATTATATATTGAAAATCATATTACCGTTATCTCATCCAGCCGGTTGCTAAAGCTTGTCGATGACTCATGATTAGCTATTGTTGTCGACCCACAGCTGCTTTGCCTGGACTCAAGCATGGACTTGAGCTCAACAATTTGCTTCTCGTTCTCAGCAATCTTCTTGTCATATGTGGCTTTAATTTCAACTTCAAACTTCTTTACTATTTCAATTACTTCTTCCTTTTGCGCCTGTAATGATTCATCTATTTCACGTTTCCTTTTCTTCTTTTGAACGTACCCCTCTATTCCTTTTCTAAAACCAACATTCCCAACTCCCCTTGTACGACCCCCATGCTCAGGTCCAAACTCTTCTATTAGCGGGTCCATTCCAGCTTCACAAAGCCCTTGAGACTTTCGTTTATCTGACTCTACCTATTCATTAATGAAATATTTAGGGCAATTGGTTCATTAAACAGCTATCAATGACAGCTACGATTGCTATATGGCATAATTAAACCAAATTCATTTGTACGTATATATGATCTTGCTGTTATAACTTTGTGCTTCATGTTTATGAGATAAAGTAAAGCAAGCAATGGCAGTGTTGTATGTTAATTTCAATAAGAGAGTATCGAACTATCTATTTCAGAAATGGTTGATGTATGGCTTCTAATTAATATTTGGTTAAGTCCTGAAGTTAGGCTTGGTGGTTTACTGGTGTTATAACAGTCACAAAGATCTTTATATCATGTACTTAAATATCATGTGCTAGTTGCTATAACTGGACCACCAAAATTATATAAACATAAAAGATAACCAAACTATAAAGAGTATGAGAAATCTATTCTGATTTTGACCATTTTCAACAAGACTGAATTGACAGAAATTTGTAGTATTCAGAAGGTTGCACCAAATTTGACACTTTGACACCTCTAGTTCTATGCGCATGAATGATATTCTCTTCATAATTATCGACTTGCAAAGTTGCAGCAAAAAAATATGGAGTATTATCCTGTTATTCTTAATAGTTGCTGACAAATAAACATTTTTCACTAAATATACACACACATTCACTAATTAACTTGTATTACGTATAACCAAATATACAAACACCAAGTAAACTAGTTTCTGAGAGATGAACTTGTTTTTACGTATAACCATTTTACAAACACTAAGTAAGGTTGTTTTACATATAACAAAATATACAAACACAATCACTAATATTATGGAGTATACTGTTTAGTTATAAATAAACATTTCACATCAGGTTCAATACCAAATTGTTCTACATATTTGGTTTAGATATCAAAATTTAATTCTTTATTAGCCACAAATACAAGTAATACACATTTCACATCAGGTTTAATACCAAATTGTTCTACAAATAATGACAGCAAATAAGGTATAGATGTAAATATTACCAGTCGTTTGATAATGTCATCCATATCAGGTGAAAATGTCATATTCCCTTGGGATTTGGGCTTTGACAATCGAGCCATTATCCATTCTCGAGTACGAAGATCCTCCATATTTTGATCTTGTTATCTAGTGTAAAATGTATACCCGTTAATTTTGTAACCTTCATATTTGACAACACGTATCGGTCCGAATCCCAATTCCTCCACTGGTTTATCGACATTTGGTAGTGTATTCCTCACTTTTTCTTTTAGCAAATGTGAAAAGGTTTCATTGTGTTTCTTAGCCAACCAAATCTTGTCCCTCTCACTGTTTTCATTTTTTAAAAATGTTTGGTGCTCATATATGTAGGGAGCAATAGATGTCATATGTTGCAAGGCGTAAAATGTGCCTCGTGTAAATCATTTGGTTGCATCGACTCTTCTTTAGCTTGCCAAGTGTGCCTACCCCTCCAAGTCTACCCTTGTGCCGACTTTGTGGAATGCCAATATTTCCAACATCTTTTAAATAGTTTGTACCACATTCAATCACCTCCTCGGCAGCATATCCTTTAACAATACTACCCTCAGGTCGACTTTGGTTCCTAACATACCCTTTTAAGAAACCCATATATCTCTCAAATGGATACATGTATTGTAGGAAGACGGGACCACAAGCCTTTATTTCTCCTACAATATGAGATACCAAGTGAACCATGACATCAAAGAATGAGGGTGGAAAGTACATCTCGAGGTGACAAAGCGTTAATATAACATCATGTTGCCATTTATCTAACACCTCAGGATCAATCACCTTCGAGTGAATCATGTTAAAAAACAAACAAAGCTTTGTAATGGTATGTCGAATGTGGTTTGGGAGTATTCCACGAATTGCAATAGGAATCATTTGTGTAATTAACACATGACAATCATGTGATTTCATACCCGATAACTTCAAGTTTTTCATCGAAACCAACTTCTTTATGTTAGCGAGAATAGCGGATGGAACCTTAATACCATGCAAGCATTGACAAAACTTAGTTTTCTCAATCTTAGACATGGTATAACACGCCGGTGGAAGATATGTACCACGCTTTCCAGGAATCACTTTAGAAGCAAGCTCTGGTCGAATTCCCATTTCTTCCATGTCATTTCGAACATTAACACCATATTTTGTTTTCCCCGGAATGTTTAACAAGAGGCCTACTAAACTTTCACAAACATTTTTCTCGATATGCATAACATCAAGACAATGTCGAACTTGCAAATGCTCCCAGTACTCTAACTCCCAAAAAATAGATTTCTTTTTCCAAATACCTTTAGGAGGACCAGTGTTGTCTTTTCATTTTCCTAAAACAATGTTCAAGTCTCTAACTCGAGAAAATGTAGCTTCTCCATCCAATGGCGGTCGCAACACTCGACGCTCTATTTTACCATCAAATAACTCTTTCTTTCTACGATACGGGTGATTCCTTGAAAGCGATCTTGATTGTCCCATATATATCGTTTTCTTACAATGTCGTAACCAAGCAGTGGGTACAATCTTCACAAGCAGGACATGCCATTTTCCCTTTTGTACTATATCACGATAAATTGCCGTCTGCTACGGAAAATCACTAATGGTGCAAAAAATCATGGCTCGTAGTTGGAAATACTCTTTCGAATATGCATCATACACTTTTACTCCATCATCCCAAAGCGTTATCAAGTCATCTATTAAAGGTTTCAAATACACATCAATGTCGTTCCAGGGTTGTTTTGGGCCTTGAATTAACAATGACATCATGATGTATTTTCGTTTCATACATAACCAAGGTGGAAGATTGTAGTTGCATAAAAGAAATGGCCAAGTCTTTGTGGCGGCTACTCATGTTTCCAAGCGGTTTATTCCGTCTGAACTAAGTCCTAACCGTATATTTCTAATATCCCCTCCAAATTTTTCAAATGAGTTATCGATATTTCTCCATTGAAGAGAATCAGCTACATGTCTCATTTTTCATCTTTTTACGCTCCTCGGCATGCCAACGTAACAATTTCGCCTCCTTGGCATCTGCATGTAATCGCTCGAGTCTTGGTATAATGGGAAAATACCACAATAATTTTGCAGGAGGGCCATTCTTGGTCACATCACCGTTAGGACCTTTTTGTTTTATTTGCACATACCTTACACACATGTAGATCCTTATCATTGCCTCTATACAACATACAATCATTTGGACATGCATCTATTCTTTCAATTTCCAAATCCATGGGGCACATTAGTTTTTTAGCTTGGTAAGTTGAAATGGGCAATTCATTGTCTTCGGGGAGCATTTCTTGATGCAAAAACTCTAACAGATTTGTGAAACTTATATCACTCAACCAGGATGATGCTTTTAATTTGTACAACTTTATCACCGCGAGAAAGCACGTAAGTTTTCTACAACCGACAAACAACTCTTTTTTCAGCGGACCACAAATAATTTTTCAAATTTAGCATGCTCATTTTGTGAAAAATCACCATCCAAATCATGTAACATGTCATTCAAATTACTACGATCATTATTAATTGGCAAATCATTGTTATTACATTAGAAGCGGCGTTACTAGCAACTCTTTCTTCACCATGAAAATCCCAACAATTGTACCCTCTCGTAAACCCATCTCTTATTAAATGGTTTTTAACATCTTTAGCGCTCTCATATAATACACCATTTCTACATTTCTTACAAGGACAAAAAATTTCATCTTTTCCGCTCATCACCCGGTCTTCCTCAACAACTTTCATGAAATCAGACAACTTTTCCATGTATTCGGGGGTAGCTCGCTTTATATTGTACATCCATGTATGACGATCCACTGTAGCACAAATATAAGATATACAATAATATGTATGCATCTCATGATTACGTACGATTTTTTTTTCGTTTGGTCAATCCTAACCCACTTTTATAACAAATTGTTTCATATGTGAATGCTTATTATTAGATTGAGTATTATTTTAAAAAAAAATCGGCAGCATTTCCCCTTAACTCCCTAAGTATACGTATAAGTGCATACCCGTAGGAGTAAGGGAAAATGATATCATTTTTTTTCTAAAACAACACTCAATCTAATAATAAGCATTCACATCCTAAATGAAACAATATGTTATAAAAGTAGTCCCAAATTGGGGACAATCCAAGATTAACCTCTAGTAGGTTAATATCGGACGGGTGTTAAACTATATATTGATCTATGTTTCTCTTACTTAGTTTTACTACATGGATGTTAAAAAAAAATATGTGTTTGCTTAAAATTAATTGAAAACAATACCTTACTCTAACGAATCGTAAGTCAAGTTATCCTAAAAATATTTTGTTCGGCATATATGATCTCCGCAAATAACCCTACATATAAATGAAGATTCAAATAATTGAATTAGCATCAAAACTCTAAGAAAATAAAATAGTAATCTATATTAGTAAATTAAAATTTGATAAATAAGATGCATTTAATACCTTTGATGATGAATAAGATGCATTTAATAGATATGAAATTTGTGTTTGAAAATTGAAAGGAAGTTGAGTAGGTAGTTTGTTTAAAATGGCATTGAATGTGTGTTAAAATGATTTGAATGTGATTTTGTGTGTAAAAATCGTGAACTGTCTGCTACCCCCAACGGTAAGAATTCAAAGTTGTATCGAGATCGGTTTTTTAGATAATAACCGGTCTCCATTAAATAAATAACCCAGACCTGTTTTACATCCTAAAACCAGTTTCATTTTACTTTTCATAGACCGGTTTTTATAAAAATAACCGGTCTGTGTTTTTTTCCTGAATCAAGACCGGTGTTCTTAGTAAGAACCGGTCCATATACTTTTGGAGGGGTGGATTTCGGGTTTTCAGACCCGTTTCTTTGGTATCTGGTCTCCATATGGGGGTCTTGATGGTTCTTTTTGTAGTAGTGTATGAGTTTCAGCTTCCGGCTTATAATATAAGCTTCGGCTTCAACTGCAGTTCCAACTGCAGCCTCGACTCCAGCTCCAGCCCATTTCCCGAAAAAGAAGAGAAAATTACTATATATATAATATGGGGACACAAAACGGTGGTCATCAGCGTCGTTTAGGGCTACTGTGTTTATGGGCCGTTTTTTTGCCGTTTGTCTTCAGCCCATTCAGCGGTTTATTCGGCCTTTTTCTCAACGTTATACGCATTGCTAATTACCTTCGTATACGTGGCGTTTCTTTTGCATACGTGTCTTCACACTGTGTTTTCTCCGTCCCACTCAGCGGTGCCGATCTTCACCTCCGGTGTATCTCTTTCAGCCTTAGCTTTCCTTCCAGGTAGGTAATCGGTGGTTTATTCCAGATAATTCTCAAACAAACAACAAGTTGCGCCTTCAGAACAAAAACCGACCTTCTAATCTTTCTGGAAACGCTCTTTCTTCTCCGGTACTCAAAAACCGCATCTCTCAAAACCAACGTGGTTGTTTCGGGTATGATTTTTGAGTATCTTTTGGGGCTTTGTAGTTGCAGGTATGTGCTTCAAATAAGTTTTGCACAAGTTTTTATAATATTTTTAGTTTCGGATATAAGCGGGTTCTTTGTTTAACCCAGTAAGATTTTGTAACTTTGTTAACCCAATTTTGTTGTCTTTTTTTCGAGATTAATTTTTTTATCATATTTTCTACTTTTTCTTTTTTGTGTTTAAGATTAGGCATGTATGGCTATGTCCAACTAATAATTTTATTTGTTATATCTGAAGAAACGATGTTGCGATTGATAAGTTATTCTTTTGTTCTTTCATTCAGTTGTAGGGATATTCTCCGGCTGCTGAAGATGACTCCATCTTTGAACATGTTTCAATTGACAAGTTTCCGGTAATTCATTGGTTTCCTCCAACTCTCAGGTGAAGAATCCGTCTTTGTTTACCTGTCGGTTTACTGTCATTAAAGGTGAGCTCTAATTATTACGTATATTATTCGGTTTAAAGAGTTAAATGGTTGATCAATAGCGGTTTATTTTTATCACACTACAAGGGTTGTGTTCGACACAAAATTTTGTGTTATCTATATACGTTGTACTCACTCCCACCCCACCTTGCTATTGTCATGTAGTATGCTGCGGGTGTGGAGCTTTTTGAAAGGATTTGCAATGCTGGAAGATTCATCGAAAATGAGGTCTGAAAATGATAAGTAATGGAAATAAATATGTTTAATTTAGATTACTATTTTTGCTTTGGATCCATAATATATTCATATTATCGATCGATATTTCAGGCTAGATACTTCTGTCAACAGGGTATATCAGGAGTTTACTATTGCCATTTTATGATAAACGAGGCATGATTCTTTTTGTATATTCATATGATCTATACATGTAGTTAAGTATGGTTAGTTGAGTACCTGAGTAACGGATCACTATTGTGCAGCTAATTTATCATAGAGGTTGGAAGCTTGAGAACACTTTTAGATGGGACCACTGCACGACGGTTGAAAATTTGTGACTTTGGCTATTGTAAGGTTTTCATCGGCTAGCGTATTTAAGATTATCATGTAAATAAGATCAAAATCGATATGCTAATATTATGTTATTGTGCAGTCATCTCTATTGCAGTCGAGACCCAAATCCTAATGACAACATATCTATGCCATTTACGATAGTTGAAACATGATTTGACGCGCAGGCAACTAGAACTCAACTGTTAGATCAGTGACTAGTACATTTATTTGGTCAATTCGATAAGCATAGCTAAAATCTATGGATCAGCAAAACCAAAAGACGGATCATATGGTTTGTTGATGTTATATATTTTTTCTTTGTTTTGCATAGTTATGTCTCTTTTTTATGTAACTTAAATATTTAACTTTTTGGGTATATCGGTATTTAGGTACCGGCTTGAATCATCGAACAGACTCATTCAAAGGGTTTGGGATCCATCCATTTTGGTTAGTTGTTTAACAGGTTAGTTTTTATTTGTTGACTTGCATTGCGTATTGTGTTGTAGGGGATCAGAAGAGAAATGACATGCAATGCCGTATTCAATTTCCTTTGAATGATGAAAATTACAGTCAACAATTTTGGACACTTTACTGACACGAAGTTAGGGTTTAGAGGAATACTGATCGAGCCCGCATATATAAAATGTATATTATTAATTATTGTAACAATGTAGGCCTACGTTTACTCCCGAATCAAATACGTATCACATCTGCTACATGTTGGCGACATTACGCAGATGCTTTAAATCAGATGAAGGTTAGCTCACTTTTCTTCAACGATGACCCAACAACTTATAAATATTCATAAATCTAAAAAAAAAAAGGGGGGAAATCACAGGTGGATAGGTATATAATGTTTAGTACTACTGTATTAGCTTATATGCGTGATGCTTTTTTCATGTTGTGTATGTCAAGATTAAGTGATTAAAGAGCTATGTGTTAGGTGTCTTTCTCCTCATTTAACAAGTCGTTAGTTTAGTTTTTCAGCAATAACTCAAAGTATTTCTTAACGTTTTATATGTAATTTAAAAAGAGTCTAATGAAAGAGCTAATGCTCACGTTAATCGTTTCTTCAAGTAGCGTTTCAAAAAGTATCGCTCATTCTCAAATTAAACGAGCTTTTCAATTCTGAGCGATAACTGCTATGCAGTATGCTTCAAAGTCAGGGACTGCATATAGCCAGAGGTGTGCAGGGACTGAAATGGGGCTGGCGTGTGTGTTTCAGGGCTGAAGCAGGGCTGAAATGGGTGCGTTTGTCTGCTGAAATGGGTAGGTTTGGTGCTGAAATGGGTGTATTTACGGGCTGAAGTGGGTGGGGTTTTACGCTGAAACGGGAGCTGAAGTGGGGGCTAAGTTGCGTGGGTTTTGGTGCTGAAACTGGGCCTCAAACAGGCTTGCTCGGGTCTCTGCAATGAAGGCTGAAACGTCTGGGTTTAGGGGATGATAAGTGTGGGTTCGGGTGCTGAAATGGGGCTCAAATGAAGTGGCTCTTAACTGGTAATTGGTTACTTCCTTTTCGTTTTGTAGTGCTTCCAGGACCGGTATCGATGTTTCTTGATTCGTACATTCATGTGAAAAGATAAAGAGGGTTGAGCGGAACCTACTAAACAATTTTATGTGTTTCATATGCATTTTTATTTATATGACCATAAACGGAAAATTATAACAAGTTAATGAACCCGCTGCAAAACTTCTATCATCTTCCAACCCAACCGCGGGTATGATTAGTTTACTCAGCGCGTAAGTTCTGTTTGGGTCTTTTGGGAAAATGATTAGCGGGGGTATACCGATAAATATCAAGTGCCCCGCCGCAACGCGGCGGTTTCGGGGCAATCCTTGTTAGTGAAGTTTCTCAGCAAGCACAACGAGGCGTGTCTTTGTTTTAACTTACGATAAATAAATAAGTTAAAAGAAAATAGACATTATTATTACTCCCTCCGTCTCAAAATTATTGTCAGGGGACAAGATTCACACAATTTAATAAAAGTGGTGCCATTTTAATTTTCAACCATTTAAAAGGAATATTCCTTCACTAACTTCTCTTATTTTTACTGTAAAAGGAAAGTGGACAATTATTTTGAGACATCCAAAAAAGGAAATATGGACTATTATTTTGAGACGGAGGAAGTATTATTTTCCGAGTTCACACATGCATGGCACTTGATCACTAGTCCTCATTTCATATAGACCCCATTATTATAACTACTACTTCATTTTATTATCATCTTAGCTTCTTCGTTCTATTTATTTATGTTTATAGTGAATATTAATCAAAAGAAAAGACATGGATGGGCTACAAAGACCATGGAGTCCTGAAGAGGACGAGATGCTGAAAATCTCTTCAAGAAACATGGCCCCAATTGGTTACTCCATCCGTTCCTAAATAAATGTCCAGTTTGACTTTTCAGAGCCAAACTGGTTGAAAAACTATACTAATGAAAAATACACTTAAAACCCAATCCATTTATATATTTTTCATCAAGTATTA
Organism: Chrysanthemum makinoi; assembly: GCA_910596185.1. Classification (NCBI taxonomy): domain Eukaryota; kingdom Viridiplantae; phylum Streptophyta; class Magnoliopsida; order Asterales; family Asteraceae; genus Chrysanthemum; species Chrysanthemum makinoi. Next base: position 272,203,565 of record OU343224.1, read on the forward strand.
TATAACACCCGGAAAAATAGATAAGGTTAAAGTTGATCCAGTTTAACTCTGAAAAGTCAAACTGGACACTTATTTAGGAACAGTGGTAGTGCTAATTTGTTAGTGGGTAACTCATGTAGGTTAAGGTGGTTATTTGCTCATAGGTCATTTACGCTTAAGGAGGACGAGACTACATTATGTGCTCATGCACGTTTTGCAAATAATTGAGTGACTATTGGGCACTCACTAAGTGTCGCACGTTTGACGAGATTGACAACTATGTGTAAAATTGTGTAATTCACATAATGAATAGTGAGTGTGATATAATATAAATAATGTTAAATAATCAGGCGGGCTTGTGATACGCGTACAACGCGCGTTCGGGGTCAAAGGAAACTTCCTTTTCTTCGAGCAAGTTTTTCAACCACCTAGGCAGTGAATCTAATCGTTGTAGGGGAATAGGAATGCTAGTGAGAAATTACTACGCTAAGGTTGGGGTTAAGGAAGATTATTTTTTATTTTTTTTATATTTTTTAGAAAATTGAACGGTACGAATCTCGGGGTATTTGATTTGGGGGGTGGTATTTCTACCGATTACTCTACTATTATCTAGTCTAATTAACTAAGCTAAGAGGTAGTCTATGTCTAATTGATGTGTGCTCGTATGATGATTAAAAATATGTCTACCTAGATACTATTACTCCATAGTTATCTTTTATTGACGGTTGAATTGTCACGTCCTTATTCTTAACGCGTTGTGTCTTCTAAGGTCTTAGGGTATGCTTTTTTCCCTAACTCTTTGAGGATACCTTAAGGTTATTGCCTACAAATCTCTAGGATTTATAAACTAACTCTAAGGTTATCTTTGGATTTTTAGCCTACAATAACTCTAGGCGATTATAAACTAATGTTCACAAAGATTACTCAAGCATTAAAAACACAACGATAGCCTATTGCAATTCTAAACCAATTACAATTAAGAAAAGAGACAACACATCAATATTCAATAACTAGGTTTCATAAATCTAGGCAAACACACAAGTATATTAGCCGGACATGGTAAACATGCAAACATACACACATACAATCGAAGACATAATGAAATCAATGAAGTAGATTACTTATCTTGATGTACAATAGGGTATGAGAACCCTAAGATACTGCCCAAGACAACCAAAAATCGTTTTAGAGTTTTACTCCACAATTCTACCTCTCTAAAAGTCTGAAAATTCGATTAAGGGACATCATTCCAGCATTTTGCCTTCAAGAGACCTAAAAAGTGAATAGGAACAAAATTAAGCGGTAACGGATATAAAAGTTGTCGATTAAGGGCTTAAATGACCTATCAAAAGTGTACCTTTTAAATCCTTATCAAATATCCCTACACTTAGTATTTGCTTGTCCTCAAGCAAATGTGCTTTTTTCCAATTAATTTATAAGTTAGGGGGCATGAAGCATTGGTTTAGAATAATTCACAACAAGTATAAGCCCTACAAAAGTCATAACAAGCACGGAAATTACATACTAGCACCTCACAAGTGGTGTTTGGATACTCTAATCTCTCGGGTGTATATGAAATATATCAAATTGGAAATGGAAGATAAACACTCATTAACCGGTCCTAGTACATAGATTACCATAGGCTTGAGACTAGATCAAACCTCTATCGCTTTGGTGTAAGCATCTAGGAGAAACTATCTAAGAGGTTTTTTAAAGGGTTGTAATGTGAGTTTCGATCATGCCGAGCAAATCCAGGGGAGTTTTTTGTTCCATCTCTAACCCTTCTTATTTTTCAATTATATGCTTAGTATGACCCAAGTGGGGGGAAGGGATTAGACATATACACCCGCTTGATTTTACTTGCCTTTATTTTTCTAGTTTTTGTTGAAAAGTGTTTCATTAGTGAAATTTTGACATGTTTTTCATTACTTAACTGGATTAATCTAGACTGAGCACACCTACCCTATATTTCCATTGTGTGAGGATAAGCCTTTCCGTTTTCCCCTTATACATAATTCCGTAAAAATGAGTGTGCAGGTGGCTGTAGTAGACTTTAGAACTTGGCCTTGCATATCTTTTCGAGACCATTATTATGAGCATTACACTAAGGTAACTTAGTGTGATTGGTGCAGCTAGGATATAAGGCAATTTTAGGATTAAACCCAAATAGCCCATCATATATGTTATGTGTATATTGACTTTTCACATCGATCAGTCAATCCCCCTGTTAAACCCTTTTTGTTACACTCACCATTAGTGCAAGATACCCCTAGATACACCCTTCAGAGCCATTCTTTTCATTTTGTGCACCCAATATAAATATTTCGTTACACCTATCACTTAGCCTACCCTGTAGTTTCCTTATGTCCATGGTCCGGGCGCTGTTGGTTAATTTTGGTTCTTCTGGTAAAAGTCGCGGGTTTTGAATAAAGGGTTTTGGAAGAAAGTCGGGTTTAGATGATAGTTGATCTCAAGTGGGGGGATGCTTTATATGTTTGTATTGTTTTTATTTTTATTCATGTATACCTTGTCAAAAAAAATGATGATGAGAATGCAAGCAAGAGTTTGTTAGTTTGTTTATAGCTGGTATTATAAATCAGCTTATGTGTCGTATTGTGTTAAGTATTCTCGCCTTGTTCAATTAGGCGTACATTTTTACAAATCCATTTTGTCTTACGGATAAAATTAGAAACCCGAACATTTCTATCTCGCCTTTCAAATTTTAATATTCATACAATGGGGACATTGTTCATTTCAGGTGGGGGGATGGGAGATAGAAATGGTCGATTTTGGTAAAATTATGTGCCAAAAGTACCCAAATTTTAAAATTTTTTATAGCCCATACTTTTTTTTCATTGATGATGAAGGCCGAGTTAATGCATTTTATTTGCCTAGTTTATAGAGATTATGAGGCACTACGCTACATTTTATATGCATTGAATCGTGTATTGAAGACCCCTTGACTCTTGACCCTCGATTTTTGCTATGGGATTGAATGCGACTAGTGGTGGGGCGACTGTGGACTAAGGAATCTATTTGTTTCGTGTCTTTTTGTTTACACCCATTAAAAGTGTTCCCATGTCTTATCCTACCCTTAGTCATGAATCGAGTTTAGGTGAGGAAGCGAGCAATCATTGGTGTCTTGGCCATGGATTTTGTCATGTATCATTGGTTTTGTCCCCTTCGCCGTAACTCGTTAGTAATGACAAAATAACCCCATAAGCCTATGTTGTGTCAACCCATTGCCTTTTAGAATAGCTGCATCTATAGACTCTAGTGGTGGAGATTAGTATCTTTGCCAATCCTATGATAGAATACTCGCCATGACTGAGCAGTTGAGTGATCACACAAAAAATTAAACACGTGAATTATGAGAGAGAGTATGATTTCAATTTCCTTTTCATGAGGTGCTTGGTTTGGAATTTTCTAGCTTAGGTGATTTTTAAACTCAAAAAAACTTCCAATTAATCTTGGGAGATATCTTTTTAACAATTATTTAAAGGGTCTACTTGAGGAAAAGTAGAATTCAAGTGGGGGGATATTTGATAACATCAAATTTGCCTGATCTTTTATATATCAAATTCCCGTGTTTATGGCCTCATTTGTATTAATATGGTACTTAATTGCATTTCAGGATAAATGAGGCGTTGGAGCTGTAAAGATATGAGAAAAAGCCCAAATTGTTGTTCTGAAGATAGATTTACGTGGGCCTATGAATTTAGTGTGAAGATTACGCCGGAACTAGATAGTAAGGTTACGACATAAATATGAGCTTTGAAGGATACGGTGTAACCAACTCTTTTGGTTACGTCGTGGCGTAACATGGAATTAGTTACGCCATAGAGATAATTACGGAGCAGATAAGTATATATGCTTGAAGAATTACGGCGTAATTCGGCAATTTAATTACGCCGTAATTAATTACTTGGGTGCAAAGTTTTGAAGTCCAGGGGCTAAAGGGGGTCAAAATAATATTAAGTCATTTATCACAAGGACCAAGTATAAAAATATCAAGAACGACGAGGGGCTGAAACCGTAAATATCTTATAAGTATTATTAAGGCTTGTAGACTTAATTTGAATCCACGCGCTACTTCAGGGGCCAAAAGCATTCACTAGTGTAATAATGTTTCAAGAAAATTAGAGGATGATAAAAGTACGAGATTACATATTTACGGCGTAACTCTAAATTAGTTACGGCGTAATTTCGATTACGACATTATTAATATTTTAGTTACGTCGTAGTTTTCTATTTTCGTAATTATTTGCGCCGACATTGGTTACGGCGTAATTTGCACTTAAGGTTACGCCGTAACCATGTCGCGGCCTATAAATACAGCCCTAAATTTGCATTTTGAAGTATCTCTCTTCACCCCTCTCCTAGGGGTCGATTAGGGCACCACTCCAGGGCAATTTCCAGCAGTTCCAAGCCATATTTGAAGGAAGAATTGACTCGCAATCATCATTATTATTAGCTCTATATCAAGTAATTTGTATCAAACATTATGTTTAATTTAATTCATGTTTTATTCATTATTGTTAGATTAATTTACTATATGATTGGCTAAGCACCTCTGGTGCTGGCCTAGTTATGATTCCTTAATTGTTTTGTTTGCATTTACATTGCTTCCGTATAATTATTTCTAAGTGTATGCATGCATAGTTTATTGGTAGCTACCATTGTTTCGGTAGTTTTGAAGGCTAGTTGCTTAGGAGATATGACCAACTGACCCTAAGTGAGTAGACTGAGACGGAAAGGGTAAGATATGACCAACTAACGACTCTTTCTACTTGTGCGATTTGACCAACTGATCACCTACCGTTTGGATGAACTTAAGAATTAGGGGGTGAGTGTCTAAGATGCTAGTGCTCGGGCACTCACTATTATAAGATTAGCATGTAGCGAAACTTAATGACTTGGCTTAGAGGACCAGGAACAACTGGACTTATGAGGGGACACCTGACTGCTCCAGTGGTGGCTCTTTGCTGATAGGTTAAGACGAACTGACCAAATGCTGTCCTCTCGACTTTGACCCCACCTGAAGTAATTGGAAGTAATTAAACGTAAACATAACTTGATAGGATGAATGACTAGGTTAGCACATCTCTCCTCCATTGTTCTCAACTCTTGCCTTTATCTGCTTTCTTTTATTTCCTTGTTTTATTAGTTAGTTTATTATTTCAATCTTAAAAGCAACTAAAATCGTGACATAGACTTCAGTTAAATTCCGATCCACGTAGCTCTTGGGACGACCTCTGTTTTACCGAAAACTACACTACACACGACCGGGTACACTGCCCGTTAGTGCATCAGGGTAGACCATAGGTATAACGAGACATTATAAATATTAAAACCTGGTCAGTAAAACCTGCATCATGTTTTTGGCGCCGCTGCCGGAGAGCTATTTAGGATTTTAGTTTAAGTTTTTCTTATATTTTCTTTTATTTTTTTGTTTTTAGTTTTCTTTTTCTCTTCTTTTCCGTTTTTGTTTGTTTTTGATATTTGAGGATATGGAAAATTCAGATTTTGACGTGCTCACTCTGGAAGAATACATGACATTGACTCAAGATAACCAAATATCGGG
>OU343224.1:272209227-272270273 GCA_910596185.1 Chrysanthemum makinoi
CCAAATCAATCGAAAGAACCCGTGTGATGGTATACGAGCTTCAAGACGAAATGAGGTTCATCCTCACCACGACCGCATGATCAATGCTCTTGCTCATCCACCACCTCAATAGGAGGGTCCTAGTTTATTCTCTTAAAGCATTTTTATTTTTCTAGGCTTTTCTTTGTATTTTTTTATTTAGTAGGATAATTTTTTAGGATTTTATTCTTGTACTAACACTTCATTGTGTTCCCTTTTCATGATTGTTATATCATGAAAAATTTTAACAAATGAATGGTGTTTCTTATATTGTTGTTGATTGTTACATGGTGTTTGGAAATGCTTGTGATGGTGCTTATTACTAACATTTTTTTGTAACTTTATCAAAATCCATTTATCTTTCTCTTGGCACCCAATTTAGGGGGAGATAATAGCTCGGGCTCATTACATATTCCGCCTCGCATCTTCTTTTTGTTGAGACAAAAAGGAGGAGAAATATATAGAACTGGTTATATTTGACTTTTATAAAAAGTCAACTGCATACTTTGACTTTCTGAAAAGTCAACATCATACTTCAACTAATGAAGACTTTGACTTTCTAATAAAAATTCAACTGCATACTTTGACTTTCTAATAAAAAGTCAACTGCATACTTTGACTTTCTGAAAAGTCAACATCATGTCTAAATTAGACATACTTGCATTATCATCTTTATCTTTCAAGTTTTAAAACTAATATATTTATAACTCTTGTATATCTTTCATAAAAAATAAAATTTATGTTTTGTCCTCAACAAAGTGGGAGATTGTTAATACAAATATCATTAAACTATTTTATATTTTATGATCTTTACCTAAGTTTTGTTAACGACAAAAGTAAATTTGATTTTTATAAAGCTTAAAGCTTGTCAAGTTTAATAGATATTAAAACAAGCTTTTCAAAAAATATCTTCATCACTCAAGCATTTACATTTTGATTAATCATATTTTGATCTGACTCTAAACCATAATGTATGTTAGTATTTTAGTTCAAGAATGTTTTGGTTTCTTAAAACAAAACATTACATATGTATTTTAACATATCTCTAAAAATAGAAAAACAAACACATGACATCATGTAGTGCATCATTGAAATCCTTAGAAGATTTCACTAGATACTTTGTGTAGATTTAGACTCTACATATCTTACACAATCTTGGAGAGATATGGTTGACTTTGGTAAGATTGGTGATCTTGTTGTCGTGACCCCTGCGACCCAAATATTAACACGACGGAACCCTTTTGAGGGATCCGGTGGTCCGTGGTGCTGCTGAGTATTTGGCTATAAATAGCAAATCCAAACCAAGTTGTTTTTCATCCTTTTCCATCATATTCACATACATTCCTTCTCTCTAACATTTCTAACTCAGTTTCTTATCATATTAGTGATCTCTTTTGTAGCAAAGAAGATCAACGCATATTCAAGCTTCAACAAGTTGTTGGAAGTCTTGTTTGTTTGTTGTTGTATGATCTTGTGTTAATTCATACATCATTGTTGTACCAAACCATCATAATCTTGTTAGTCTGAGTAGTTAGTATTTTAGTCCTTAAAATACATTGTGTGTGGGAGTGGTTGTACCCTTGAAAAGAACTCGGCATCTAGCTTAGTGTCGGAAATAGTGTGTGCGAAATGTAAAGGTTCTCGCCATTGAAAGGAGCTTGTTGACTAGTTAAGTTAAACTCTCGAAGTGTGATACTCGAGATGGGAGTAGAGCAAGGAAACAGAGTCCTTGTAGACCGAACCACTATAAACAACTTGTTGTGGTTTGATTGTTTATTTCCTTATCTACTCTTTATATATTGTTTGCATATTAATTATCATTCACTAACATATCCAAGATCAATATCAATTGATCTTTCAATAAGTTTCAAAACAAAGTTTTTAATCGGTAAACTATTCAACACCCCTTCTAGTTTTCCACAAATTGGTTGTGTCATTTCTATCCTTTACTTTACTTGCTTTCTTTACTTGCATTACGTATAGATCTATACTTTCTATCCATCCATACGATTTCACATAACATCGAATCTAAAGTTTTTGAAACTAAGTTAAAATCGGCAAAACTATTCAACCCCCCCCCCCTTCTAGTTTTCTCAATTGGTATCAAGATCTAACTTTACTTAAAGTAAATAGTATTTTAAAAACTTTTCGATCACAATGGGTTCTGAAAATTATAAAGAAGGGCAATCTATGCAACGACCTCCACTTCTTGAAACTAATGGTTTTATTTATTGGAAAAAAAGATTCGAAACGTATGTGAAGTCAAAAGATATTGATCTTTGGTACATCATTGTTGAAGGCGACTTTGAAGCTACTACAAAAGATGATAAAACCGTAAATTTAGTAAACACGCCTCATGATCAACTCACCGATGATCAAAAGAAAAAGCTTTCCAAAAATAGTGAAGCTAAAATGGTTTTATACAATGCTTTACCCAAAAAGGAATTTGAAAGAATTTCTATGCTTAAAACCTCTAAAGAAATTTGGAATTCTTTAGTTGTTACTCATCAAGGAAAGCAACAAGTTAAAAACAATAAAATAGATTTGTTTGTTCAACAATATGAACAATTTTCAATATCGGATGAGGATACTATAGATAATTCTTTTGCTAACTTTAATACTATAATTACATCATTACAAGCACTTGATGAGTCTTTCTCTAGTCGTAATCATGTTAGGAGATATCTAAGGGCCCTTCCATCCAAATGGAGATCAAAGGTGACGGCCATCGAAGAATCAAAAGACTTGTCAATCCTCACCCTCGACGAACTCATGGGCAATCTAAAGTTCTTTGAGCTTGTCCTCGCTAAAGATTTCGAAGCCTCAAAAGAGAAGAAAGAGAAGCACAAATCTCTTGCCTCAAAAGCCAAGAAGGTCTCAAGCAATGAAGAAAACTCTTCTTCGGATAGTGATGACAAAGAATATGCTATGACGATAAGGGATTTCAAGAAGTTCTTTAGAAGAAAGGGAAGATATGTCAAGCAACCTGTTAGGTCACCATAAGTTAACACAAGGATCAATATGTAAGAAATAGAGATGAAGGTAATTGGATGAACACACAATACACACACATGTATGGATATAGAAGATTTATGCGTAGGAAAATGTATTAAGTGAACAACCAACCCTCAAGTGATGGTTTACAATAGTATTTATAGGGGAAGGGAGCTAGGGCAACACATCTAGTCCCTTCCTTTCTTATTGGGCTTTTGCATAGGCTCATGAGCCTAGCCTTAATTACTAACATAAAAGCCTAATTAAGCAACCTATTACATATTAATGACTAACACTTGAAATACAAGTTATGAGTGATTCCAACAATCTCCCCCTAAGTGTTAGTGATGAATTCAACAATCTTGAGTAAGTTGTTGGTGATGATGTAATAGCGGTTGCTTTGACATCTTCTAGCATTCTTCTTTCTTGTGAGAAGAAGTGCCTTGATTCCAACAATCTCCCTTTAGTAAGGATCTTGTTTCTTTTGAAGTTTTCAGCTTTGACGTCTTTGATAACTTAGTTCTTTGTTCTTTGTTCTGGTGTGGATGTGGTAATTGTATGTTGTTGTCTCTTGTCGCTTCTGCTGTCGGTGTCTCCACGTCTTTCTCTAACATGCTCACACGTCCTTTGACTTTGGATTTCAGATATGATGTAGTTCTCTAGTCTTTAAACTTTAAAGATTCTTTGACTTTGATGAAGAATCATTCGTGAGTTGGTTTGAGAGAACTTCATTTTTTTTTGTATGAGCATGAGGACAGTCAGACGATCTTCCTCCTGTGAGCATCCAAAAAAACATAGAAATGGGTTAGTGAAAAACACCAATCGATCACGGTGGTCTTTTCAAAAAGAATTAACCACTACGATTGTTTTACTGATGAATGTCTTGATTCCATTCACCTTGGTCGGGCGAATCAGTCGTCCGAATCCCGTGGAGGGACAGTTGGCATTACATTGAACGAGTTGTTAGGATTCAGAAAATCCATGTTGAAGAGTCGGTCACCCCAACTCTAGTCTAGCATATGTTAGCTCGTAGACATTACGTTATTTACTAGTTATTTTAGTTAGTTATTTAGTTTAGTGCAACACCGTGGAGGACTGGTCCTTTACCCAATATGTATGTCCTGATTCACAGCTAAAGGAGGACATGTACCTCTACCTCCCAAGGTAGAGGGTTGGACCTTTCTTTCAATCTAACCTTTCTTTCTTTTGTTTACTTTCTCTCTCTAGAAAGGATCCCATCCTCCACTTTCTCTCTCTAAAACTTTATCTTATTCGAGACATATTATTGTGTGTTTGTGTGTTTGTGAAAACCAATATCTAACAATTGGTATTAGAGCCATGGTTTTATCACTCATCTTTCATGTTCTTAGATTTCTAGTGGTTTTCATAAGGTTTTTGGGTTTGAATGAGTTTAGAGTGGTTAGCATCATTTGGATCATTTCTTGTGTTAAAGTTTGGATTTTGATAGTACTTTTGTATTTAGAATCATTATGTTTTAGGTTTTATTTTGGAAGGCTTAATTCATCTTGGTTATAGTATTTTTGGATTAGAAAAGTTTAGTTTTTGAAGAGTTTCAAGGAAGAGGTTTGTCACTTATTCTTGGAAGAGGTTTGTCACTTATTCTTGGAAGTGATTTGTCAAGTTCTATGATGCGGTTTGTCCGATTCGTTTGTATCCGGAAGCGGTTTGTTCGATGTATCCGGATACGGTTTGTCACTTAAGAGGTTTGTCACTTAATCGATTTGTCACTTAAGCGGTTTGTCACTTAAGAGGTTTGTCACTTAAGAGGTTTGTCACTCAAGCGATTTGTCACTTAAGCGATTTGTCACTTAAGAGGTTTGTCACTTAAGAGATTTGTCACTTAAGAGGTTTGTCACTTAAGAGGTTTGTCACTTAAGAGATTTGATACTTAAGAGGTTTGTCACTTAAGAGGTTTGTCACTTAAGAGTTTTTTGAAGTACTTCCACGATTGCCAATAGAAACCACTAGAAAATCAATCAATGTACTTATGTTGAAACATAAAAATCATTGTACCTTGAAAGGTTATTTTCTTTTGTAATGCTCCCCCCTCAATATGTGCTTCGAGATTCGAAAGCGTTTAGCACATATGGGAGAGCAGCCTGCACATTTAAATCAAATCGATCATTATTTATCAGATTTCATAATTAAATCACAAATTCTCCCCCGGTCAAAAATATCAAACCCTTTGAGATTTTGGATCCCAAGTAAATTAATACGATTTAGAAAACATGGGAGAACTTGTGCCTGGTTTAAATTCTCTTCTGGTTTTTGGTTAAATGCTCATCCTCAATCATGTGCATTATGTATTTGAAATCGTATGGCACATGAAGGAAGGAGTGCTTTTGAAACAATCACCCTTTAAAACCGATTTGAGATTAAATCACGATCTTAGAAAAACCGTAGGTAAAAGTGTGAACACTAAGTTTACAAAGCCATCAACCTTGGGGAAGCCAGTTTCTCATCCCACTAGAGACCGGTCCGTTGTTAGGACAACCTGTTTTGTAGGAATTTTTCTAGATTCTAAAGATCTAATTTTTCCAGAATTTTTTCAAAAAAACGCAGCAGACCAGTTTCGGTCAGGACAACTTGACGGCATCAGGATTAAAGCCTGACAACGTCAGGTTAAGCAGAAACAGATTATACAATTTTTCATTTTCTGAGCTACTTATAAATTTTTTGAAATTCTCATGTCTTAATTTTCCAGAAAAACTGCAAACATCTATTCCACAAGCATTATATCTTAGTGTAGTTGTGTCATATATAGTTTTACCGCCAATTTTACGCGAAGGTTTCGTTTGTTTTCTTATAAGTGTGTTATATTTGCAAAAAGAAACACAACATTGGATGAAGCTTATTACTTATGCATTCTTCTTGGAAAAGAATTTAACCGCAACTTCACACGGATCCTACCGAGCTAATCAGAGGAGTACTAGTTTTTTTTCCTTACTTACCTTCCTTTATCATAACTTTGATACTTTGGGGAACATTGGGGACAATGTTTAGTTTAAGTGTAGGGAGGGAGAATAAAACGGGAACTTAGAAACTATTCTTATCCTTGATTATTTGTCTTATCCTTGGTAATTTGTGTAATAAACCATGAGAAATATTTGTTAGGGCAATTTTAGCACGAAATTTAAAAAATTTTATGACATGTACGAGCTAAACTTTAGTCTTAATAAAGCGTCTCATGGATAGGAGTTATATGACTAGCATAAAAAATCGTTTACCACTCAAATTCCACCCCAAAAAATGTGAGGTTCGCCCCTAGATCTTTAGGAATAAAAGCATTCACCTTTAATGCTTAGAGAGTGTACCGGTAGTATAATAGATTCTAGAACTTGTTTTGTGATGCATTCCAAGATCGCTAGTGAGACTACACTTGTGTAGTTAGGAATAACTAAGTGATAAGAGGCATTAGGATAACCCTTGTTTGAAACCCGTATTATAATTACTTCTTCCACATCGGTCGAGTAATTACCCACACCCTCTGGCGATGTACTCATCTTTAGTACACGTACCCCTAGTTAACCTCAGAGCCTATCCTTTCGCGGTTCTGATGTTTGGTTCGGAATATCAATGAAGAGTATTGTTTACAATCCACCCCCAAATGCACACCCAAATCGCCTTAGCCTACCTTATATGCACTCACCTTTAGTGCATTATTGTTATCATACTACCCTTAGTTCAATTATCTAGTTACTTGCATGATTGCTAAGTCGAGTCATATATTTTGTACATAGTTTTGGGATGATTGGGACTCATGGGTAAAGTAAAATTTAATGGAGTGACGGGAAAGAACGTTAAATTCAAATTCCCTTTATCTATGTAATTAAATACTCCAAGTGTTTTGATCTTTTCAATTCGGGTCAAATTAGTGTTAGAGTAATAAAAACTCAAGTATAGGGATGCTCCTATAAATCCCTTATATTTTTATGTTATCGTAGAGGATGGTAGAGCAAAAATTTATGGAAAAAAAATAAAAGAAAAACAGACGGGCTACCATCCTACATCTATATTTATGTTTATGTCTTTCAATTTATGTTTTTTTTATTTCAAGTTATCTAGAGTGTAGTAATTCGAGTCTTGGCTTAGCAACGCTACGCTTTTCATGCTTGTAACATAAGATTTTTGACTTGCCACCACTAAATATCGCCTATCCAACAAAACCCTTTGTTTCCCTACCATAAGCCTAGCGTTATAACCCTTGCAAAGACCTCTAAGATAGTTGTTCCTAGGTTCTTATGCCAAAGTGGTGGAGGTTTGATCTAGTCTCAAGCTTATGGTAATCTATGTACTATGCCAGGTAATGAGTGTTTATCTTCCATTTCCATTTATTATATTTCATATAAACCCCAGAGATGAGAGAATCCACCCCGGAGCTAGTATATAATTTTCATGCTTGTTATGACTATTGCGGTGCTTTTACTTGTTATGAATTATTCTAAACACATGCTTCATGCCCGCTAACTTATAAATTGATTGGCCAAAAGCACATTTGCTTGAGGACAAGAAAATACCAAGTGTAGGGATATTTGATAAGGATTTAAAAGTACGCTTTTAGGGGGTCATTTAAGCCTTAATCACCACTTTTATATCAATCATTTAAGTAATTTCTTCCTTTTCACTTTTTAGGTCTCTTGGAAGCAAAATGCTAGAATGAAGCATCTTTGGACGAAAAGAAGCGAATGCATGAAGAAAATGGCAAAGTCAAGATGGAAGCCACTCAAGTCTGCCAAATGAACTGACGGATCCCACCAAAGGGCGACACCGTCCCTCTTTAAAGACTTGATCAAACATACAGACGGCTCAGGTGGAAATTTTGTTCATATAACCTGACGGCGTCACGTTGTGAAGAAGAAGGGTGTCACTCAGACTTTTCATCTCAGACGACCCAGATCCAGAATTAAGACGACGTCCCAACTAAAGACTGACGGCGTTACAACTATAAGGTGGCGTCGTCCCATCGATGACTTGGCCAAGAAGAAACCCTAATGACGGTGAGTTGACGGCGTCCCATGCAAAAGGTGACGCCGTCGCACTTGTAAATCTATATATATAATTCGATTTTTCTGCATTTAAGGAGGTAGACTTTTGGAGAAAAAATCTTAATCGTTTGTAGTCCGATTTGGACAATATCTTAGGGTCCTAAACCCTATTTTACACATCGAGATAAGTATTTTAATCCAAAGTATCATTATGTTTTCGATAGATTGTGTGTATGCTTGCTTGTTTACCATGCCTAGCTAAATTTCTTGTGTGTTTGCTAACATGGTTATTAATTATTGTTAGGTTGTTTCTTATTTTAATTGTAAATTGGCTTAGGAGTGCAACTAGACATCATTCCTTGTGTTTAATGCTTGAGTATGCTTTATGAAAGTGAGGCTTATGAATGAAATAGCTTAAGGGCTTGCGAATTTCGTATGCTAAACCCGAAAGATATCCTTAAAGATCTAGGCACTACGCATACCCTACGACCTTAGGAATACAACGCGTTAAGATAAGGTGTGACAATTCAACCGACCAAGAAAAGATAACTATGGAGTAATAGTATCTAGGTAAACACATTTTTAATAATGTACGAGCACACATCAAATAGACATAAGACTACCCCTAGTATTAGATAAACTAGATAATTAGATAAGTAGAAAATCGGTAGGCAACAACCACCGCCTCGAGTGATATACCTTAGCTTTCCAAAAAACCAACAAAAACATAAAAAAGATTCATCCGCAACCTCCACCTTCTCATAATACATTTCTTACTAGCATTCCTATTCCCCTAGAGAACGATATCAATCCCCGAGTCTTACCAAATACTACACTACAACGATTAGGTTCACTGCCTAGGTGGTTGAAAAACTTGCTCGAAGAAAAGGAAGTTCCTTTGACCCCGAACGCGCTTCGTACGCGCATCAATAAGATAGTTAGTTTGGGTTAAAAGGATATTGATATCCTTATGATGTTGTAATAAGGATTGTGTCTCTTTTAGGGTAGTCGTGTAGTGGTGTAGTGTTGGGTAGTAGTTCCTCCTTTGTAATGGAACTCGGTATCCAGCCTTGTGCCGGAAAAAGTGTAGGCGACGTTGTAATAGGTGTGGTTCTACCTCGTGGAAGAACTCGGTGTCTAGCCTAGTACCGGATAAAGTGTAGGCGACGTTGTGAAGGCTTCTCCGCCGCATTAAGGAGCTTGTGTTGTGTAGTGCTTACGAACTCTCGAGTGGGGAACTCGGGGAGTAAAGCGGAATGTGTCCTTGTACCGAACCACTATATATAAATACGTGTCGGGTTTTGTGCTCCTTTACTCTTTATCTTTGCATTACTTATTTATATGATTATCTATCATCATTCAACACACATTAAATAGATTGAAATAAGTCGATCTAAATAGTTTAAAAGGAAGTTTTAATCGGTAAAACTATTCAAGCCCCATTCTAGTTTTCCACAGTATGTATCATTTCACTCTACGAATATATTACGATGTATCACGTTACACTCTACTAAACTGATTAGCTGAATACATTTATAGAGGATTATCTCTAGTTTGTACTTTGTATACTTAAACCTTCTGATGGAGTGTTCGGTCTACAGATTACTTGCCTAAGATTAAATAAAAACTTATAGTTATAATGTATGTGAAGTGCGTGTTTCAGTAAGGTGAAATGGAGGATGTATATATGGCACGAGTAATGCAATGTAGCATGGGTGAGATCCCGTTAACAAACATGGGATTACGGATTGGATTAAATATAATGTTGTCGTCGTTATGGCGCCACATTATTGAGAAGTTTAAGAAGCGATTATATAAGACTGTTGTCGTCATGGGGCCACATTGTTGAGAAGTTTAAGAAACGATTATCCAAGAAGAGATTACTCACTTAAATATGAATCCCTGTATATAGATCTAGATGTTTTTTTATAGAGTATAAGACTTGGTTTTAATATTAAGAATGTAAATAAAATTTTATGACGAGTTTTCTAGACCTATAGTCAATTTTTTAAAATCCGTGTTTTTAGTTGACCCGATCGAGTCACCTGTTTATCAGGTTACCAGTTCAACCGGTTGGACCACCTGATCAAACCGATTTGCCTAACATATACAAACTAATATTCATAGTTTCTAGCTAGACATCCAACAACAATGGGTAACTTACTTTTATACTTAAGAAGAAATAACTCGTTTTAGTAAATCTTGCTTATTTGTCATTAGGAGTCATCAAATATCGACCAATTGGCTTCGCTAGTCATCATATCAAACGTCAAAATCTCGTGGATTAGTTGGCCAAAAAGGTCGGAAACCATAGTTACTAAAAGATAACCATAGCTACCAAAAAAATTAAAAAAAATATATATATATATATATAAAAACAAAATTTAGAGTATTTTGTTTTTTCTATTACACCCATTAATTTAACTAACTAAAATAAACTCAGAAAACACAAAACCTATCATTCACACCCTGATCTTATTTTAAGTTTTAACTTTTAATCACCACCACCGCATCATGTTACTCTACGCCAACATCCAAGACATCAAAACTATCTTCGGTCGTCTCTAACAAGATTGGAAAGTGTAGGCTCAATTACACAGCCAGCATGCATATATGATTACATCTACTACTGTTGCATCATTCTTTTTATTTTCTTTTCATATATATAGAAGCAACCTGTTTCCGGTTTAGCGGTTCGACCCAGGTCGACCAAAACCCGGCAAACAACGGGACCAATCACCACTTCGGTTCCAGGTTCAACCAGTTGAACTGGCTGGGTCGAAACCCAACACAGTTGTCTATGTAGCTACCAACAGACCTTAATTAAGCCCAACGATATCTAACCGTGAGAATATGAATGTGCCCCCAACTAATTAAATGGTTATGGATTTAAGCTCAACTGAAAAAGTGTAAGATATTTATATATAGTGTAGTGAGTTGTTTGTTTTTATGAAGAAATTGTCTTATAAGTACCAAAAACATTTTAAATGCTAATTACTCTGTATTACGAAGTAAGATTTAATCAGTTCAATCGTATGGTCATATTATCGAAATACCATCCTCATTTTTGGTTTATAGAGTCCTACATTGAAGGCAGATGATTATTTTCCAAAGTAAGAGAATAAAACTGAATACATACGAATGTACATGCTAGCATTAATTATAAGGTGGCGCATATTGTTAAGGAAGGACAAAGTATGTAGCATGATTTGTCGATTATCATTTATTATAAGGTGGTCACGCCTCAAATTTAAAATGTTTGGTAAACTATTAATATGAGAAATTGTTCATACATTATGTTAGCAAAACATGTCACGCGATGAATCTGGAAAAATAGTCCGTATCACTACTACAAAAAGAACCATCAAGACCCCCATATGGAGACCGGATACCAAAGAAACGGGTCTGAAAACCCGAAATCCACCCCTCTGAAAGTAAATGGACCGGTTCTTACCAAGAAAACCGGTCTTGATTCAGGAAACAAACATAGACCGGTTATTTTTATGAAAACCGGTCTATAAAAAGTAAAATGAGACCGGTTTTAGGATTTAAAACATGTCTGGATGATCTATTTAATGGAGACCGGTTATTTTCTAAAAAACCGGTCTCGATATACATTTAAATTCTTACCGTTGGAGCAAATGACAGCTGACGAATTTATACACAAAAACACACATTCAAATCATTCTAACACACATTCAATGCCATTTTAAACAAACAACTACCTACTCAACTTCTTTTAATTTTCAAACACAAATTTCATATCTATTAAATGCATCTTATTCTTCATCAAAGGTATTAAATGCATCTTATTTATCAAGTTTTAATTTACTAATATTGATTACTATTTTATTTTCTTAGAGTTTTTATGCTAATTCAATTCTTTGAATCTTCATTTATATGTAGGGTTATTTGCGGAGATCATGTATGCCGAATATGTTTAGGATAACTTGACTTACGATTCGTTAGAGTAAGGTATTGTTTTCAATTACTTTTAAGCAAACACATATATTTTTTTTAAACATCCATGTAGTAAAACTAAGTAAGAGAAACATAGATCAATATATAGTTTAACACCCGTCCGATATTAACCTACTAGAGGTTAATCTTGGATTGTCCCCATTTGGGACTACTTTTATAACATATTGTTTCATTTAGGACGTGAATGCTTATTATTAGATTGAGTGTTGCTTTAGAAAAAAATCGATATCATTTTTCCCTTACTCCTACGGGTATGCACTTATACGTATACTTGGGGAGTTAAGGGGAAATGCTGTCGATTTTTTTTTTAAATAATACTCAATCTAATAATAAGCATTCACATATGAGACAATGTGTTATAAAAGTGGGTTAGGTTGACCAAACGAAACAAAATCGTGACGTAATCATGAGATGCATACGTCTTATTGTATATCTTATATTTGTGTTACAGATGGATCGTCATACATGGATGTACAATATAAAGCGAGCTACCCCCGAATACATGGAAAAGTTGTCTGATTTCATGAAAGCTGCTGAGGATGACCGGGTGATGAGCGAAAAAGATGAAATTTTATGTCCTTGTAAGAAATGTAGAAATGGTGTATTATATGAGAGCGCTAAAGATGTTAAATACCATTTAATAAGAGATGGGTTTACGAGAGGGTACACTTGTTGGGATTTTCATGGTGAAGAAAGAGTTGCTAGTAACGCTAGTTTCTGAATGTAATAACAATGATTTGCCAATTAATAATGATCGTAGTAATTTGAATGACATGTTACATGATTTGGATGGTGATTTTTCACAAAAGGAGCACGCTAAATTTGAAAAATTATTTGTCATTGCTGAAAAAGCGTTGTTTGTCGGTTGTAGGAAACTTACCGTGCTTTCTGCGCTGATAAAGTTGTACAAGTTAAAAGCATCATCCGTTGGAGTGATATAAGTTTCACAAATCATAGAGTTTTTGCATCAAGAAATGCTCCCCGAAGACAATGAATTGCCCATTTCAACTTACCAAGCTAAAAAACTAATGTGCCCTATGGATTTGGAAATTGAAAGAATAGATGCATGTCCAAATGATTGTATGTTGTATAGAGGCAATGATAAGGATCTACATGTGTGTAAGGTATGTAAAACATCAAGGTATGTGCAAATAAAACAAAAAGGACCTAACGGTGATGTGACCAAGAATGGCCCTCCTGCTAAATTATTGTGGTATTTTCCCATTATACCAAGACTCGAGCGATTATATGCAGATGCCAAGGAGGCGAAATTGTTACGCTGGCATGCCGAGGAGCGTAAAAAAGATGGAAAAATGAGACATGTAGCTGATTCTCTTCAATGGAGAAATATCGATAACTCATTTGAAAAATTTGGAGGGGATATTAGAAATATACGGTTAGGACTTAGTTCAGACGGAATAAATCCGTTTGGAAACATGAGTAGTCGTCACAGCACTTGGCCAGTTCTTTTATGCAACTATAATCTTCCACCTTGGTTATGTATGAAACGAAAATACATCATGATGTCATTGTTAATTCAAGGCCCAAAACAACCCGGGAACGACATTGATGTGTATTTGAAACCTTTAATAGATGACTTGATAACGCTTTGGGATGATGGAGTAGAAGTGTATGATGCATATTCGAAAGAGTATTTCCAACTACGAGCCATGATTTTTTGCACCATTAGTGATTTTCCAGCGTACGGCAATTTATCAGGATATAGTACAAAAGGGAAAATGGCATGTCGTGTTTGTGAAGATTGTACCCACTCTGTTTGGTTACGACATTGTAAGAAAACGATATATATGGGACACCGAAGATCGCTTTCAAGGAATCACCCGTATCGTAGAAAGAAAGAGTTGTTTGATGGTAAAATAGAGCGTCGAGTGATGCGACCGCCATTGGATGGAGAAGCTACATTTTCTCGAGTTAGAGATTTGAACATTGTTTTAGGAAAAAGAAAAGACAACACTGGTCCTCCTAAAGGTATTTGGAAAAAGAAATCTATTTTTTGGGAGTTAGAGTACTGGGAGCATTTGCAAGTTCGACATTGTCTTGATGTTATGCATATCGAGAAAAATGTTTGTGAAAGTTTAGTAGGCCTCTTGTTGAACATTCCGGGGAAAACAAAAGATGGTGTTAATGTTCGAAATGACATGGAAGAAATGGGAATTCGACCAGAGCTTGCTTCTAAAGTGATTCCTGGAAAGCGTGGTACGTATCTTCCACCGGCGTGTTATACCATGTCTAAGATCGAGAAAACTAAGTTTTGTCAATGCTTGCATGGTATTAAGGTTCCATCCGGCTATTCTGCTAACATAAAGAAGTTGGTTTCGATGAAAGACTTGAAGTTATCGGGTATGAAATCACATGATTGTCATGTGTTGATTACACAAATGATTCCTATTGCAATTCGTGGAATACTACCAAACCACATTCGACATACCATTACAAAGCTTTGTTTGTTTTTTAACATGATTCACTCGAAGGTGATTGATCCTGAGGTGTTAGATAAATGGCAACATGATGTTATATTAACGCTTTGTCACCTCGAGATGTACTTTCCACCTTCATTCTTTGATGTCATGGTTCACTTGGTATCTCATATTGTAGGAGAAATAAAGGCTTGTGGTCCCGTCTTCCTACGATACATGTATCCATTTGAGAGATATATGGGTTTCTTAAAAGGGTATGTTAGGAACCGAAGTCGACCTGAGGGTAGTATTGTTAAAGGATATGCTGCCGAGGAGGTGATTGAATGTGGTACAAACTATTTAAAAGATGTTGGAAATATTGGCATTCCACAAAGTCGGCACAAGGGTAGACTTGGAGGGGCAGGCACACTTGGGCGCAAAGAAGAGTCGATGCAACCAAATGATTTACACGAGGCACATTTTACAGTCTTGCAACATATGACATCTATTGCTCCCTACATATACGAGCACCAAACATTTTTAAAAAATGAAAATAGTGAGAGGGACAAGATTTGGTTGGCTAAGAAACACAATGAAACTTTTTCACATTGGCTAAAAGAAAAAGTGAGGAATACACTACCAAATGTCGATAAACCAGTGGAGGAATTGGGATTCGGCCCGATACGTGTTGTCAAATATGAAGGTTACGAAATTAACGGGTATACATTTTACACTAGACAACAAGATCAAAAGAGTACAATGCAAAACAGTGGAGTAACAGTAATAGCCTCAACGACAGAGCGCGCTACTAAAGATTCTTATTATGGAGTCATTGAAGAAATATGGGAATTAGATTACAATTCATTTGTTATACCATTGTTCAAGTGTAAGTGGGTCGATAACACCAGAGGTCTTGTTATTGACAGAGATGGTTTCACAACTGTCAATCTTTCCACAAATGGCTATGTATCTGAACCATTCATTCTAGCGAAACTTGCCACCCAAGTATTTTATGTCGAGGACCCGAAAGATTCTAGATGGCATGTTGTCCAGTTTGGTAAACGTCGCATACTTGGTATTGATGATGTTGTGGACGAGGATGAATACGATCAATATGACGAGTTACCTCCATTTTCTACCGGTATTGCACCTTTAGAGTCCGTTGTTCTTGATAATACTACCTACATAAGATCCGACCACGATGAAGGAATGCTCGTGGATGAATCCCTTGAATCATGAAGGTAAGAAAAACACTTATTGATTCGACATTCATGAAACTCTTTTTACTGATTAAGTTCTTATATAATTAACTAACGGATCATTTTTTTTATTGCAGATTCAAGTATGCAATTCTTGTACATATTAAAAAGAAAAAAAAAAGAAAAAAAAAAAAAACTTATTTTCTTTAGTGGGAAACGAAAAAAAGCTAAACACTTGGCGGGGGAAACAAATTTTTTAGAGGCTTCACAAGCGGGAAACAAAAAAAAATTGTGCACTAATCCCAAACTCAACACAACAATACCCATTATCCTTTCAATTTTGTGAATCCCAAACACACAAATCCCCTAATTAAAAACTCTCTAACCGCACACAACCTTTCAATTCACCCTCAAAACCCTAACCACTACCATACCCACCATCTCACCATATACCGAATTAACAATTTCTCCAACTAAAATCTCACACACAAATGGTAAGTTTCGGATTATTCAATTTTTTTTGTTTGGGTTTATGTCACGTTGTGCTAATTATCTATGTGTAGGCTTTAATAGTTTGATGACATATGTTTATATATGTATCCATGTAGATGTATGTGTAGGATGAGTTAAATTAGGTGATGTTTGGGATTTTATATTGAAGCTGTCATTTGCTACTTCAATTAGGGGCTGCTGAGTTTATTTTTTAGGGCTAATAATAATTAGGGGCTGTTTGGTCGTTTATGTTTAAGGCTTGCTTATTGTAGCTTATGTTTAAGGATTTCTTAATGAAACTGGTTACTGTCTTTGATTGCTTATTGAAAAGGCCAATGTTATAGTTTATATGTGGCTTATGAGCTTATATGTGTTTCGGCTTATATAACATAAGCCACAAAATTGTGGCTTATGTTATATGTTTAAATCACATATAAACTCATAAGCCACATATAAGCTTAAACGGGTTAAGTTTAGTTTCAATTTGTCTCATTTCCACTCTCTCGCATAAACATAAAAAGTTTGTAGGTTAGGCTGTAAAGTGCTTTAATTTTCTTTAATACTAATTTTCTAAGTGAATGTAATGCAATCAACTATTAGCGGCATGTTCTAAAGCTAGCTTTATACATGTTTGTAATTTCATGGTACTTGTCTTCTTAGGAACAAGATCAACCAACGGAACAAGATGAACCCGTGGAACAGGATGGACCCGTGGAACACGATGAACACATGGAACAAGATGAACCCCTTGTACCACAACGGAAAAAGAGAGGACCTAACAAAATGAAGACTAAACCTGTGGAACCATTTGATGTAGTATTCAACATCCATGGCGAAGCCATAAATGACCACCAATGCTGGTTTGCAAATCATATTGGAAATATTACGAGGCTTAGGATTTCTATAGTCCACGAGACTTGGCGTCATGTAAAATCAAGGAACAAAAAGAAGCGCTATGGTTGAATGTGAAGGTATAGCTTTTCTTAAGTCTTTGCTTATCTACATCAAGAATTTATATTTATATATAGATACCTTAACATATATATTAATATGTTGAGTTCTTACTTCAAACAGACTTTTTGATCTTAAAAACAATGATGCTAGAAAAACAACAATCAAACAATGCAACTTAGCGTGGAAGAGATTTAAAACACGACTGAAAAGTGATTTTATGGATGAAGAGATATATCCTCCTGATTATGGTTACACTATGATAAATAAGACGATATGGGAAACATTCTGTAAGCAGGAAGATACACCAGAAAAAAAGGTTTTTTTTAGTTTATTATGTATTATAAGGAGCATGACATAATATTTTTATAATGTGTCTAATTTGTTTGTTACTTGTATGTGAAGGAAATGCGTATACTAGGGAGGTTATTCGCCAACCTTCAGAAGAATCATCCACATTTAGGCCGATTAGGTATCGTACAAAGAAGGTTAATCGATAAAATCGAAATGAATGAAGCACTCAAGAATGAAATTCAAAATATGGAGGATCTTCGTACTCGAGAATGGATAATGGCTCGATTGTCAAAGCCCAACTCCCAAGGGAATATGACATTTTCACCTGATATGGATGACATTATCAAACGACTGGTAATATTTACATCTATACCTTATTTGCTGTCATTATTTGTAGAACAATTTGGTATTGAACCTGATGTGAAATGTGTATTACTTGTATTTGTAGTTAATAAAGAATTAAATTTTGATATCTAAACCAAATATGTAGAACAATTTAGTATTGAACCTGATGTGAAATGTTTATATATAACTAAACAGTATACTCCATAATATTAGTGATTGTGTTTGTATATTTTGTTACATGTAAAACAACCTTACTTAGTGTTTGTAAAATGGTTATACGTAAAAACAAGTTCATCTCTCAGAAACTAGTTTACTTGGTGTTTGTATATTTGGTTATACGTAAAACAAGTTAATTAGTGAATGTGTGTGTATGTAGAAAACTAGAAGGGGGGTTGAATAGTTTACCGATTAAAAACTTTGTTTTGAAACTTATTGAAAGATCAATTGATATTGATCTTGAGTATGTTAATGAAATATGCAAGCAATATGTAATGAGTAAATAAGGAAAGAAATGATCAAACCACAACAAGTTGTTTATAGTGGTTCGGCCTACAAGGACTCTTTTTCCTTGCCCTACTCCACTCCCCGAGTCTCACACTCGAGAGTTTAACTTCACTAGTCAACAAGCTCCTTTCACCGGCGGAGAAAACCTTTACACTTCGCTTACACTATTTCCGACACTAAGCTAGATGTCGAGTTCTTTCCAAGGGTACAACTACTCCCACACACAATGTATTTTGAGGACTAAAATACTAACCACTCACACTCACAAGATTATGATGGTTTGATACAACAATGAAGTATGAATCAACACTAGATCATACAACACTAAACAAACAAGACTTCCAACTTCTCGTTGAAGCTTGAATATGACTTGATCTTCTTTGCTACAAAAGAGATCACTAATATGATATGAAACCGAGTTAGAAGGGTTAGAGAGAAGATATGTATGAGAGTATGTTAGAAAGGGATGAGAAACTACTTGGCTTGGCATTGCTATTTATAGCCAAATTGGACAGGAGCGTCCACGGACCGCGGACCCCTTAAAAGGGTTCCGCCTGTGTACCAAAATGGTACCGCTACACCGACAGTCAAGATATCACATCTTGTCTAAAGTCAACTCTATCTAAGTAAGATTGTGCAAGATATGAAGAGTACAAATCTTCACAAAATATCTAATGGAATCTTCCAATGATCTCCATGATGTAATACATGATGTCAAATGTTGTATTACTATTAATAGAAATATGCAAATGCTTAAGTAGTGTTTGGTTTTAAGAACCTAACACATTCTACAAACTATTATCATACATAATGATTAGAGTCATATCAAGATGTTACTAATCATAAATGTAAATGCTTGAATGATGAATATATTGTTTAAGAAAGCTTGTTTTAATATCTAATAAACTTGACAAGCTTTAAGCTTTTATAAATTAAATTTACTTTTGTCGTTAACAAAACTTAGGCAAAGATCAAAAATATAAATAACGTTTAATGACGATATTTGTATTAACAATCTCCCCCTTTTTGTTGAGGACAAAATATAAATTTTATTTTTATAAAAGAAACAAAGTTTGTACAAGAGTTATAAAAATATTAGTTTTAGAGCTTGAAAAGAAAATGATAATGCAAGTGTATGAAATTTGACTTTTAATGAAAGTCAAAGAATTCACTAGTTGATGCATGATGTTGACTTTTTCAGAAAGTCAAAGTATGCAGTTTGACTAAATAATTTCCAAGTTCTATATTTTCTCCCCCTTTTTGTCTCAACAAAAAGAAGAGGCTATGCGGAATGTAATGAGCCCGAGCTATTATCTCCCCCTTGTTCAAAGCTCCCCCTAAATTGGGTGCTTTTGTGGGAAGATACATGGATTGTGAAAATAAAGCAAAAAAAAATTGTTAGTAATAATGATCATTCACAAGCATTTCCAAACACTATGTAATGACACCAACAATATAAGAAACAACATTCATTAGTTAAAATTTTTCATGAGTAAAGATCATGAAAAGAGAACACAATGATGTGTTTCTAGTACAAGAAAATGAAAATTATCCTAAAAGAGCAAATAAAAGAAAGACTATTTTAAAACCATCCTAAAGTGATGGTGGATGGGAAAGAGCGTTGAGACGCTCAAGAATGTGGTTGAGGATGAACCTCATTTCTTCGTGGAAGTCATGGACCATAATCCGGTCCGATCCACGGTTTGACCCGTTTACTCACAAGTTGAGCAACCATGCCTTGGAGGGTAGAAAGTTTGGGGAGGTTGTGGTGGTGGAATGGTGGATGTGTTGGTGGTGTTGGGGATGTTTGGAGTGGTCATGATGGATGCAAGCAAAGCACTTTGCATTTGCATTGTCTCACTTAAGTGAGAATCCACCATGCCTTTGAATTGGTGGAGGTTGTGGAGTTCGGCTTGAATCTCCTCTCTAGTGGGATTGTCATCCCACATGCTCTCCGGAATGTCCTCAATATGAGGGGACATTGATGATGGAAGTGGATGATCCCCGTATAAAGGACCATGAATGTCCTTGTGAATGGGGTGGAAAAGAAGAGGTCTTGGCCCTAATGGGGCGTTTGGGTCAATGGATGACCGAGGTGATTCATGAGCGATTCTCTCAATGGTGCCAAAGGATGGCAATGGTGGTGGATGACCTGGCCTAGGAGGCAAGTCTTCCAAGTCCTCTAGGAAAGGATTTGGTGATGTTGGTGGAGTTGAAAATAACTCCATGGGAGTGAGAGTGGGAGACCTTGGTGAAGGTGGTGAGGGTGTTTTGGATGTTTGGATGGGTGCGGGTGGAGGTGAAGTAGGTGTTTTTATTGGTGGTGGAGTGGTGATCACAATGTGTGATGAAGTAGGTGTAGCTAAGGTAAGGTGTGTATCATCTCTAATGGGAGATGAGATTGTGAGTGGTGAAGATTCGGATGATGAGCTAAGATTGACAAAACAACAAGGCCTTACGCTCATTCTAGCGGTTTTCTTGCAAGGTTTTGGTGATGATTTAGTCATTTTAACTTGGGTTTTGATTTGCTAGATAGTAATGAGAATGAAGAAGGTGTGAGGATGATCATGGTAAAGCCTTTCAATTTATAGAGGTAAGAAATTGTTGAGAAAAGGTTTGATTTGATGTTGAACCATTGAAGAGATGAGGTTCCTAATGATTTGGAAGTGGGTTGAATGCTAGTCATATCACCCAAGTCAATCCATACAAAGAAGATGGAGTGAAGAAGAAAAGATATGCAATAAATGTGTTCTAGTGAGTGGAATTTCCTAATATTCAGATTACCCACGGATTTGAAGGTACCAAAATTTGGTTCCTTCCTTTATGCCAAAGGGCTCCTTGGGTGGATTTTTCAAATTTTTGAATTTTGGTGGGAAATGGATTTCTTATATCCCTTAGTGAATAATACTAGTTCTAATAACAGTATAAACTAGTTAAGGTTGATTTTAAGTGATGGAAGATAATTTGGAATCACGAAAGAGTCGAAATTCAGAAAATTACCGGGAGGATCCACGGCACCAAAATCATACACGGACGGAACCCAAAAAGGGTGCCGTCCGGTCCGCCTGCAGACATGGCGGTACCAAATGACATAAAGGACGGTACCAAGATAATGGTGCCGTCTGATCCGTGGAGTGCTGAAATTTGGACAGAATGTTTTTAAAACCCAAATTTCGAAACCTGAAATTTTTTCTCAAAACCTGTTATACTAAACATTTCTAGTTAGGAAAAGTAAATAACACATATGTAAACATAGTGGAGCATAGATTTTGAGCAAGGCTTATTGATTTTCACAATATAGTGAAAATGGGTAAAATTTGATAGCATACTTGTGCTATCCCCCGGCATGAGATTGTTAGCATACACCATTGTTTTAAGTTATATTATCATCCTACATAATAAAAACAACTAAATTGTATCAAACATTAATGATAATGCATTGTTCCAAACACTCCTTAAAGTACCCTTATTTGTCCAATTTCTTGTAAATCTTGTTCATCATCCTACCAAGGCACTTGAACATTCCCTTAGTTTGCTTGAATTCTGCTGATTCATTCTCAATCTCGGGAAGAGATGCGTAATACTCATGAGGTGGAAGATGAGAGCTTGGAAGACCATCCTCGGAGCTATTTGATGATGATGATGAAGGAGTTGGAGGTTTAGCTCTCTTGCCTTTAGTCTTAGCAACTCGATCATCACTCAAAGGTACAAAGATGTGAGGGATGAGTTCATAGTGAAGGTGCATTCCTTTTGGGGTTGGTGGAATTGGAGCGAAGTTTCTATAGAGACGGGTGAGAAGCATCCCGTATGGAAGAGCAACGGATCCTTGAGTTGGAATATCAATCATTCTCCTAGCTATGTAGTAGGCTAAGTTGAATGGTTGTCGGGTGGACAAGTTGTAAGCATGTGACAAAGAAAAGCGTTTATGTGATCCCTATTCCCTATGGTGCTAATGACGTTTGCTCTAAGTAACTCCTCCCATTTCTTAAATTCGGGCTTAAGTTCATTGAGCTCCATTCCATATGGATCTCGGTTACCTCTTTTCCCTTTCGGGTTACTCGGTTGTATCCGTTTTGGGTTAAAAGGTGTTCACGGATGACATCCTTATCGGCTAAACGGGTTATGTAGGGAAGAGAGCGGTCATTGATTGCATCAAGGGCGATGAGTGACCACTTATCCGTGTAGACACAAGTTCCTCGGTTGGGAATTCCTAGTACTCTAGCAAATTCACTTAAGGTGATGGTGTAGTCATTTTGGTTGATTCTAAAGCTAAGACAAAACTCATCATCTTCATCACTAAAACCGGTCACACTAGCATAGAATTCTAACACAAACCTAGGACAAATTGGTTCATCAATGTCAAGAAGACAATCGAATTGAATGGCGGCTAGTTCTTCACGAAGATTGGTATGCTTAAGGAAGGATGAGTGAATGGTTCTACCCTCGTGGAAATACCTTGATTCTAGACCCCTAAATATTTCTACTTGTTCCTTGGTGAGTCCTTTGGTTTTGTGGTGTTTGGGAATGTAGTTAAGAGTGTCTTTGTGATCATAGAATCTTGCGGCTACCATGGTTATTCCTAAGGACAAGAGTTAATATGTTAAAAATTAAGATAAATTTTAACGTTTTTGATTCTAGTGTGTGCCTATATGAAAACAATTTGGAGTTGCGGTTATCTCGACTCATTTTATGCACAAAATGGTTTTAGTGGAGTGTTTGGCAAATACCATGAGATAACCCAAATGCTCCTAATTCAATGTGGCTATATTTGAATATACCCGGAAGTGCATATTAGTTATGCAATACCTTTAGTATTCAAGAGCATGCAAGTGATGAAAATTCTAACGTTTCTATTTGTATTAGCAATGAAAGAATGTTTTCCTACAAGTGAGAAGCTTTTCAAAACTTTTGACATGGGGTGTTTGGTTGTTTGAATAAGGCCTTATATTTATTATCTATCAATTAGTGGGAAACATGATTTGTTTATGCAATATGATAATGTAGTACCTAATTTGAATGACTAGTTATGCAATTTGCCAATTGAATTCATATTTGGTATAAAAGCATACATAAAACCCCATGTAATGATTTGTGATAGTTTTGTGCATAAATAAGAATCCTAGACTCGGAATTAAGAGATGAAATGTAGTTAGGATACTTACAATGATGTTATCTTCAGTGATTAGTGAGTGGGAAGATGACAATAATGAGCTTGGTTTAAGTTTTACGCGTTTTGGTAAAGTGGGTTGTGAGGAAGAAGATGTTATGTATAAAGCTGTTTTGCTTCTGTAGACACCACGGACCGGACGGCACCAAATTTTTGGTTCCGTCCGGTGTTGTCGTTGGTGCCGTGGCTACAGAGCGTAAACAAGACAAAATTCTTTTGGTTTGACTATTCTAATGTTTTAGGCTATGTTTATCCTACATGTTTGGTTCCATTAACCCTAAACCAAGTCTAAGAAGATTAAAAGGTTCTCGTTTAAGAGGTTTAGTAAAGATGTCGGCAATGTTGTCTTCGGAGGATACTTTCTCGATTGAAATGTTTCCTTTTGAACATTGTCGCGAAGAAAGTGATGACGGATTTCAATGTGCTTTGTACGAGCATGTTGAACGGGATTCTTGCTGAGATCGATGGCTCCTTTGTTGTCGCAAAGTATCACAATGTCGTTGAGATGAATTCCGTAGTCTACGAGCGCTTGCTTCATCCAAAGAGCTTGTTGACATGCTTTTCGGTGAGACGTATTCGGCTCCAGTAGTAGAGATGGCTAAAGCCGTTTGCTTCTTTGCAAACCATGAGGTGAGACAATGTCCAACAAAAGTGCAAATACCACTTGTACTTTTTCTATCGACATAATCACCGGCATGATCCGAGTCGGCATACACTATGGTTTCTATACCCGTTCCTTTGGGATACCATAATCCTAAACACGTTGTTCCCTTAATATATCTAAAAATCCTTTTTAATGCTTCTAAGTGTGATGCCTTTGGGTTTTCTTGAAAGCGAGCACATAGACAAACACTAAACATAATGTCGGGTCTACTAGCCGTAAGATAGAGTAGGCTACCAATCATTCCTCTATATTTAGTGTTATCTACGGATTCACCTTCTTCGTCCTTGATGAGTTTAGTGTCCGAGGACATGGGTGTTTTAGTTGGTTTGGAATCTTCAAGACCAAATTTCTTAAGCATGTCTTTTATATATTTAGATTGGTTAAAGAAAATACCATCTTCTAGTTGTTTAATTTGAAGTCCTAGAAAGAAGTTTAACTCACCCATCATACTCATTTCAAACTCGTCATGCATGATTTTAGAGAAATCATTACATAGTTCTTGACAAGTTGATCCGAATATAATGTCATCAACGTATATTTGAACAATAATAATTTGTGATTCCTTTTTCTTAGTAAAAGGAGTATTATCTACTAATCCCATAGTATATTTGTTATCAATAAGAAAAGTCTTAAGACGGTCGTACCAAGCTTTAGGTGCTTGTTTAAGGCCATATAATGCTTTCTTGAGTTTGAAGACATGATGTGGTTTCTCAAAGTCGGTAAAACCGGAGGTTGAGCAACATACACTTCTTCGTTAATAAACCCATTAAGGAAAGCACTTTTAACATCCATTTGAAATAATTTAAAATCATAAGCACATGCATAAGCAAGTAATATTCTAATAGATTCAAGTCTAGCTACCGGTGCATAAGTTTCATCATAGTCAATTCCTTCTTGTTGATTATAACCTTGTGCAACAAGCCTAGCTTTGTTTCTAGATACTACACCATTTTCGTCCATTTTGTTTCGAAAGACCCATTTTGTTCCAATTATAGTTTGATCTTTGGGTTTTGGAACTAGTTTCCAAACATCATTTCTAACGAATTGGTTTAATTCTTCTTGCATGGCAATTACCCATGATTCATCTTTTATTGCTTCATTTATGGTTTTGGGTTCAATGGTGGATACAAAACAAAAATGATTACTTTGATTTTGAGCTTGTGACCTTAAGGTTCTTTGATTAAGTTTTCCTATGACCTTTTCTAATGGATGACTTTTAGATTCTTTGATGTTGATAATTTCCTTATTTAATGGTTCATCTTCCTTGTTATTATTAATTTGACTTTCTATTATTTGACTTTCAACTAAGTCATCATCTACCAAAGGTGATGTCTTAGAGGGAGGTGGACTTTCGTCAAATGTTATGTTCAACGATTCCTCGACTATCATTGTTTCTTTATTTAGGACAATGTAAGCTTTACTAGTTTGAGAGTAACCAAGAAATACACCTTCATAAGACTTTGGGTCAAACTTGGTGAGATAATCCTTAGTATTAAGAATAAAGCATTTACAACCAAAGACTTTAAAATATCCTAATGTTGGCTTTTTACCTTTATAAAGTTCATATGGTGTTTTGTTTAGGAAAGGACGTATTAGGACTCTATTTAAAATATATGTAGAAGTGTCAACGGCGTTACACCAAAACTTTTGAGGAATGTTTTGTTCATTAAGCATTGTTCTACTCATTTCTTGAATTGTTCTATTTTTACGTTCTACTACTCCATTTGATTGAGGTGTTCGTGGAGCCGAAAAGTTATGTGTTATACCATTTGTATCACAAAAGTTTCCAAATTGAGTTTCGTTGTCAAATTCACGACCATGATCCGTTCGGATCGACACAATTTTGACACCTAGAAGATTTTGAATTTTCTTGCTAAGTATTTCAAATTTATCAAAAGCTTCATTTTTGGTTTTCAAAAATAATGTCCAAGTAAACCTTGAGTAATCATCTACTATGACCAAAGTGTATAAGTTGCCTCCATAGCTTCTTATAGCGGATGGTCCAAACAAGTCCATATGTAATAATTCTAGACACTTAGATGTGGACACCATATTTTTAGATTTGTGACTACTATGTGTTTGTTTACCAATTTTGCAAGCGTCGCAAAAGTGTTGGTCATATTTTAGTTTTGGTAAATTCCTAACCAACTCTTTTGAAGATAGGTTTTGTATAAGTCTCATATTAGCGTGACCTAAGCGTCTATGCCAAAGAGATGAGCTATCGTCTAATGTTGTTAGGCAAAGTTTGTCATTATATGTTTTATCTATTTTCATGACGTATATGTTATTTTTCCTAACTCCTTTAGTATTTTACTACCATTTTCATCGAATAGTACTTTATACTTTTTATCACATAGTTGGCTAATACTAAGTAGATTAAATCCTAACCTATCCACATGAGCAACATTTTCAATAGTTAGAGAGTTATGAGCAATCGTACCTTTGCCAATGATTTTGCTTTTGAGATTGCTACCGAAAGTGACATTACCTCCGTCATACTCTTGGTATGATGAGAAGAGACTTTTGTTGTCCGTCATGTGTCGTGAGCATCCACTATCTTTTATCCATTCATCAGGTTCCAATCCAACTTTCAAACATACCTCATTTGACTCATGTGCCATTAGAGCGATCTCTTCTTTGCTTGTTTCCTCATCGTCTTCACTATCACTCCAAGCACCACTTACAAAAGCTCGTTGAGTTTTGTTTTTAGGTGGCTTGGGACATTCTCCTATGAGATGACTTGCATCACCACATCTAAAACACTTTCTTTCACCTTTAATCTTCTTATCATCCCGATCTTTCGAATGGCTTCTTTTCTTCTCGAGGTTGTCTTACAAACTTTCCTCTTCTTCTAAAGAACTTCTTGAAATCTCTAACGGCCATAGCATACTCCTCATCTTCACTATCCGGAACAAGATTCACCTTCATCGCTTGATTCCGCCTTTGCCTTAAGAGCAACGGATTTGATCTTCTCCTTTCTTCCTTTGATGATCTCCGAATCTTTCTCCATTACCATTTAGTGAACTTTGAGGTTGCCAATTAGCTCGTCTAGTGACATTATTGAGAGATCTTTTGATTCTTCAATAGCGGTCACTTTAGCTCTCCATTTGGGATGGAGTGCTCTAAGAAATTTCCGGACAAAGTTCTTACTACGAAAAGATTCATCAAGTGCTTTAAGTGATGTAATGATAGTGTTAAAACGAGCAAAGCCACAATCAATGGTTTCATCTTCAGGGATAACAAATTGTTCATATTGTTGAACAAGAAGATCAATTTTGTTATCCTTGACTTGTGAATTACCTTGATGTGTAACAATTAAAGATTCCCAAATATCTTTGGCGGTTTCACACATAAAAATTCTTTCATATTCTTTTCTAGGTAAAGCATTATAAAGCATCATTTTAGCTTCATTATTTTTAGCAACTAATTTCTTTTGTTCATCAACGGAAATATCCTTTGTTGTAGAACTAAAATCTCCTTTAACAATAATAAACCAAAGATCTATATCTTTTGATTTTACATATGTTTCAAAACGGTTTTTCCAATAGATAAATCCATTGGTTTCAAAGAGTGGTGGTCTTTGCATAGATTGCCCTTCTTTAAAGTTTTCAGAATCCATGGATCGTTTCAAGTTTATAAAATACAAGTTATTTTAGAAATTCTTGAGCAACGAGGCTGTGGTACCAATTGTAGAAAACTAGAAGGGGGGTTGAATAGTTTACCGATTAAAAACTTTGTTTTGAAACTTATTGAAAGATCAATTGATATTGATCTTGAGTATGTTAATGAAATATGCAAGCAATATGTAATGAGTAAATAAGGAAAGAAATGATCAAACCACAACAAGTTGTTTATAGTGGTTCGGCCTACAAGGACTCTTTTCCTTGCCCTACTCCACTCCCCGAGTCTCACACTCGAGAGTTTAACTTCACTAGTCAACAAGCTCCTTTCACGGGCGGAGAAAACCTTTACACTTCGCTTACACTATTTCCGACACTAAGCTAGATGTCGAGTTCTTTCCAAGGGTACAACTACTCCCACACACAATGTATTTTGAGGACTAAAATACTAACCACTCACACTCACAAGATTATGATGGTTTGATACAACAATGAAGTATGAATCAACACTAGATCATACAACACTAAACAAACAAGACTTCCAACTTCTCGTTGAAGCTTGAATATGACTTGATCTTCTTTGCTACAAAAGAGATCACTAATATGATATGAAACTGAGTTAGAAAGGTTAGAGAGAAGATATGTATGAGAGTATGTTAGAAAGGGATGAGAAACTACTTGGCTTGGCATTGCTATTTATAGCCAAATTGAACAGGAGCGTCCACGGACCGCGGACCCCTAAAAGGGTTCCGCCGGTACCAAAATGGTACCGCCATCCGGCAGTCAAGATATCAAATATTGTCTAAAGTCAACTCTATCTAAGTAAGATTGTGCAAGATATGAAGAGTACAAATCAATGATCTCCATGATGTAATACATGATGTCAAATGTTGTATTACTATTAATAGAAATATGCAAATGCTTAAGTAGTGTTTGGTTTTAAGAACCTAACACATTCTACAAACTATTATCATACATAATGATTAGAGTCATATCAAGATGTTACTAATCATAAATGTAAATGCTTGAATGATGAATATATTGTTTAAGAAAGCTTGTTTTAATATCTAATAAACTTGACAAGCTTTAAGCTTTTATAAATTAAATTTACTTTTGTCGTTAACAAAACTTAGGCAAAGATCAAAAATATAAATAACGTTTAATGACGATATTTGTATTAACAGGTATATTTAGTGAAGAATGTTTATTTGTCAGCAACTATTAAGAATAACAGAGTAATACTCCATATTGTTTTGCTGCAACTTTGCAAGTCGATAGTTATGAAGAGAATATCATTCATGCGCATAGAACTAGAGGTGTCAAAGTGTTGAATTTGGTGCAACCTTCTGAATACTACAAATTTATGTCAATTCAGTCTTGTTGAAAATGATCAAAATCAGAATACACTTCTCATACTTATTATAGTTTGGTTAAATTTTATGTTTATATAATTTGTTTGTCCAGTTTTAGCAACTAGCACATGATATTTAAGTACATGATATAAAGATCTTTGTGACTCGTTATAACACTAGTGCACCACTAAGCCTAACTTCTGGACTTAACCAAATATTAATTATGAGCCATACATCAACCATTTCTGAAATAGATAGTTCGATACTCTCTTATTGAAATTAACATACAACACTGCCATTGCTTGCTTTACTTTATCTCATAAACATGAAGCAAAGTTATAACGACAAGATCATATATACGTACAAATGAATTTGGTTTAATTATGCCATATAGCAATCGTAGCTGTCATTGATAACTGTTTAATGAACCAATTGCCCTAAATATTTCATTAATGAACAGGTAGAGTCAGATAAACGAAAGTCTCAAGGGCTTTGTGAAGCTGGAACGGACCCGCTAATAGAAGAGTTTGGACCTGAGCATGGGGGTCGTACAAGGGGAGTTGGGAATGTTGGTTTTAGAAAAGGAATAGAGGGGTACATTCAAAAGAAGAAAAGGAAACGTGAAATAGATGAATCATTACAGGCGCAAAAGGAAGAAGTAATTGAAATAGTAAAGAAGTTTGAAGTTGAAATTAAAGCCACATATGACAAGAAGATTGCTGAGAACGAGAAGCAAATTGTTGAGCTCAAGTCCATGCTTGAGTCCAGGCAAAGCAGCTGTGGGTCGACAACAATAGCTAATCATGAGTCATCGACAAGCTTTAGCAACCGGCTGGATGAGATAACGGTAATATGATTTTCAATATATATATAATTAATGCCTTTAAAACTTAAGAGCAAGTTTTTTTTTTCTATTTTTTTTTTTTTTTAATGAAAATTTGGTTACTGAATACATAGACGCTTTTTGTATAATAGTTTTTTATTTCCATAAAGATCTTAATTATTGAAAAGCTTTAATTTAAACTATTATTTTTATTGTTTCATGTTTATCAGGAGTCCGCAAAGTGCTATTTGTTTTCACCATACAATAAAGATAAGACGCCGATAGCATGGGGGGTTGTATATCCGACCGGAGACGGTATCATCCATGGAGTTCCCATAATTCCTACATACATGAAGGTGACAGTAGACAAGGTTGTGCCGGCTTATAAGTCTGTAAGCTTCCGTGATCGGTGGAGATAAAAGTGTTACTTTATTAGGTCAAGCGATTGGGAGCTTTTTTCAATGGCCTCAATGTAGAATTAGTCGCATGAAGGTACATTAATAAAATTAGCTCGTCTTTTTGTTGTGTTGGACTTAGTAACTTTTCTCACGTACGTTAAATGGAAATTGATAATAGGAGATAACACCAACATCGAAAAATAGAGATCAACGGATGAAAACAACAATGCCGCCAGCAAGTGTGCCTACTCTTCAAATCGATCCGTAAACGCTTTAATATTTTAGTTTATGATTGAAAATTTAGCTGGTTATACAATATTCAAAAAATTATAATGGTGTATTTGTAGGTGGCTGAGAACACATCTATGCCGATACCCCAACAAAAAAGAGGCGTGTCGAATGCCCAAAAAGCAGATTCGAAAGCCGTGGCTCAAGTCGCTATAAAGCAAACACCAAAACAAACACAACCACTGTCCTTTGGCGCTCAAAAGCACGCAAAAATTGCTCAAAAAGTTCTTCGAAGAAGCTAAAGACTTGTTGGAAAATAGATTGACTGATGTAGGAGATACCATTGGCGCGAGAGGACCGTTATTGAATGCTTCCTATCTCCGTTGGATGAGCCGTGATGATTGTACTTCGGGCTATGTTGTTGATGTTCCCGCTGGTATGTTTGTTGGGCAAGAGGAATCCTTTTCTATTACGGTTGATGCTGATGACATTTTGAAACTGTGGACGAATGGATTGCTCGATGCAAGCATTATAACTTACTTTAACTGGTGTGAGTACTTCTGAAACTTCTTGATGTTTGGAATTGCTTTTATTGTGATATAGATATGAGTTGTTTGGGATAACATATAGAGTAGGGGCTGTTTGGGATTGCTTATAGACTTAGGACTGTTTAAGTTTGTTTATATATTCATGGTTATATGGGATTGTTTTTATACTTATGGTTGTTTAGGTTTGTTTATATATTCATGGTTATATGGGATTGTTTATAGAGTTAGCCCTGATGCTTTAATATGAATTTTTATGAAATGAATAAAACGTATCAGATATCTTCATTTGTGAATTAATAATATGACTCTTTTGTTGATGTTTTTCTAAAATTTTGTAGGTTTGTAGTCAAAGTTATTTTAAGTCTTTAAAGTAGTTTTTGAAGGTTTGGTACTGATTTAGCAAAGTTTGCAAAATATTGGTTGATAAAAATCATTTTTCTGTCATAAAAAACTAGCACACAGAACAGCAGCCTTAGCTGCTGTTCAAACCCTTTTTTTAAGCTTATTTCTCACCAAAAAAGTTTCAAATTTGCTTTTCTTAAGTCCTCACATACCCACCTAGTGTGTCTTTAGTTAGTTTGCCATTAAATTAGTTTAGTTAGCTTTAATTTGCTCTCAAAAAATCCCATTTAGCCATTCCTTTGTTCTGTTATTGCAGCCACAATTGTCCCATCAACCTTTTGATTTTGATTTTTAATTTCTTTAATACTTGGCTTTAGATCCTGTAATTTGGTATGCAACTAGTTTAGTAGGTAAGCTAGATGATAGTATTTTTTATATTTTTTAGTGTTAGCTTATTAGTAGCTTAAATTGATCTTGAAGTAGCCCCTTTAGGCTTGTTTGGGACTGTTTGCTTCAACTGCAGCCTAGGTACCAGCTTATTTTGTGCTTATTAGTGGATCCCATTAGCTTACTTAGGATACCTTAGTGCTTTTTAGGTAACATAGATTAGGTGTACTAGTTAGTGGCTTAATCATTGCTCATTTAGTGCTTAATCTTTGCTTATTTAGCCCATTGTAGCCTTTGTCACATTTAGAATAGCTTATATTCCAAACTGCTTCTTTCTGCCCCTTGCAATCTGTTTGAATCAGCTTATTATCTGTTTTCATGTACAAAGTTTTTATACACGTCATAATAATAAACCGCTTTTATTTTAATAACAAATCTGGTTATGCAAATGGAGCTATTTGGGTTTTGATTGCAAATGGAGCTATCTGGTTATGCAAATGGGATTGTTTATAGAGTTAGGACTGTATAGGATTGTTTATAGGCTAGGGGCTGTTTGCGATTGTCTATCTAGACTAGTTATCGGTTGTGTAAATTTTAGATTTATTTTATATACTATTGTTTTCTTTTTAGGGGGCTATACAAGTTGATGCAATCAAGTTCTAGCCGTTGTGGTCTATTAAACCCATATTTGATTCAAGGAAGTGAGTGCCTTAGCAACACTACGGGTGTAAAAGATTACTTGACGAGAGCATTCAGTTCTACCTACGACATTTTCCTTGCGCCATTTATAGAAAAGTATGCACGCTATTATCTCTAAACTGTTTATGTGGTTATGTGCGTATATGGCCAATAATTTTGTTTCAACTTTATCAGGGGGAACCATTGGGTGTTGTTTGTTGTATGCCCTAAACAACGTATGTGCTACATCTTGGATTCATATCAGAACAAGAACAAGAAAAGGACCGAGCGAAGCTATTGGCTTACAAGCTGCTTGAATAAGTTCATTGCAAATTACAAAGTTGTCGAGGTAAATTATATCACTATGATTAGATACATACAAACAAGTTGCTGTTTTATACAACTTTTAACATGTACACATTTTTGGTTTATCGAACTGTAGTGCAATCAACAAGCTGGAAAGTGGGAATGTGGGTACTATGTACTTAAATGGATGCATGAATTTGTAACAGTTCACCAGAATCATTTTCCAAACATTGTAAGTACTATCCTAAATATTGATTTTAGAATATGTAAATGAAAACTGATGTAACAAGTATGCTTTGTTTTGTTTTCTTTTATAGCTCTTAACATATCTTGTATACCTTTTTTACATGTAGATCCCTTGGCATGACAATCGTCCATTTTCCATGAATCAGATTGAAGACACTTTATGAGAAGTGGCATCAATTATGTCCAATTTGATTATCATTATTGATAGGTAGTTGTTGGTTATGCCATTGTCTTTTGTTTAGGCATTTAGTATTTAACTTAAGATAATATGTGCGAACTCCTTTTTTGTAGAAGGCATTTGGAACGTACATACGTTTAGTGCTAGAACTCGTTATTATCTAAGTTAAATTCTGGAATATGTATTGACGTTTATGATTTAGTAGTTAAATTTATGGAATGTCGGATGTATTTGGTAATTCATGGATCAAAAGTTGTTTGTGCATTGCTTGAAATTGGAACATGAAATCTGGAAACTAGGAACATGAAATCTGAAATCTGGAAACTGGGATTTGTATAGGAAAGTGGTATAATTAAGAAAATCTGTTTTTGAGGAAAAGGCAATAGAGACAGGTTTTATTGATAGAAACAGGTCTATGTATATAAAACAAGACCCGTCAAACATTCAAAAACAGGTCTCGATATTGATAATAGGACCGGGTATATATCATGAAACCGGTCTCATTTATGATAAGCAAGACCGGTTTTTAAACCGGTCTCGATATGGTTTTCACATGGAGAGCCCCCCACTTAGAGACCCCATCAAAAACAGGTCTCGATGGATTCTACAACAGGTCTCGAAAGCACTTATTGTAGTAGTGTATAATCACTTAGCAACATAAGGTTATGGCCATAAATTGCGGGATATGATTGGACTAATTTTGCTCATAAACCTACATGCATTGGTAGTGGTTTATTATTTAGTGAAGTAGTGTACGCATTTTCTACAACAAATGTGTTGGATATTTTAGTGTAATTGAATTAACTTGTTTGACCAATTTCATCATAATAAGATATCATTTAGATTTGGAGGTGCGGAATACACATCTACTTGAATTTATTATTATCTTAGGGGCGAAGCCCCTAAGGGACGGGGGTCCGGGGGCAGCGCCCCTGGTAGCAGGGTCCAAGGGGCGGCAGCCCCTGGCAGGGTCCAAGTTGCTATGTCAAAAATTCCTCAGAAAATCAATTTTTCGAAAATTGAGGGACTAAATTTGACAAGTTGAAAACCTGAAAACTGCCATTGGCAGTTACCCCGTTTTATGGTTATATACAGTTTTATTTGGTCAGTATGGATTTCAACGGTTCAATAATATCTCATACCAAACATACAGAAAATTCTAAACTCTGAATTGTATCCGATTGAATAATTCGGGAGAACCACCGAATTGATTCGATCTGAAAGTGTTCACACGTCTTTCAGAGATTTAAGTATATCCAATTGTGTTCGTTATTACTGTTTATCCTCTACAAAATGATGTTGCCACATATATTCAAGCATAAAATTAGATATAATGTGTAAAATTGAAGAC
Organism: Chrysanthemum makinoi; assembly: GCA_910596185.1. NCBI lineage: Eukaryota > Viridiplantae > Streptophyta > Magnoliopsida > Asterales > Asteraceae > Chrysanthemum > Chrysanthemum makinoi. Next base: position 272,243,717 of record OU343224.1, read on the forward strand.
TGCATGTACACATAAAAGTATCTACTAACAAAAAGAAAGTATATTAGAAAATAGAGGTACACAAATGATAAACATGGTGGTGATTAATCTAAAATTTAATAGATAAGCTTAAGTTCTTTTTATTTTCTTGTTTTTTTGTCTTTATTTTTTATTCATATTTTTTTTTTGTCTTTTTTCATTTAATTTTTTAATTCACGTTTTTTTTAATTCGCCTTTTTTTCGCTTTCATACGTTTTCGTCTGTTTACATATGAACAAACTGACGAACAGAAATTAAAATTTTGATTGTGTTAGGGGTGATAAGAACATTATTAAGGTGAAGGGGTCTATAAGGTGTTGGCAAAATACTATGTCCACTATTGGTGACAGGTATAATATAACGTCTCCAACCGAGACAGATGGATATGTACACATATTTAAAACATTACAAAGACTAGTAACTGAATCATTAAGGTGAGAACTCGCACCTGTATCCATATTACAAGCACAAGTAGTAGGATCTTGTAGAGTCATGGTGCTGAAGACATTTGGGGCAGACGGAGCCGCACCTAAAATACCCGCTGATGACGAAGGAATATTGGTCGACAATGCATACTGATGGGTTGGTGTCTTGGGCTGTGTATAATAATAGTGGATTGGTATGTCTTGAACTTTGATACTATTAAGATTAAATTGGTGAGGATAATGGACGATAGCAACAACTATATAATAACCACGGACGAATTAGAAACAAAATTTTGAACAACAACTCTTGATGACGCACCTTTGTTTGATATAATTCAAATATAAATGATTAATATGTCACCAGGCTAACAATGGTTGGCTAAAGAAAAGAAAACATGCATATATATGGCAGCGATCGATTACACAAAGGAAGAGAAGGAAAATGATATTAGGGTTTTGTTTTGATTACCATGTAAGACCGAATGATCGATTCATTATTATCTAAATGGTTCGATACATAACATAGCTAACATGGTATATTTTTGAAGCGGGCTTGAGCCCAATAAACTAAACCAACATACAAAATATCGACTAACAGCAAGATCAAGATACCTTTAACCATTGTGGCCGTGAGTATAGAAATCCGAGAAACTCGTATGGTATGGGACACGGGCCTAGTGTTTTTGGTTCTCTAAGGGAGAGGTTGAGGTATCGAAGACACCTACAAACGTGAATGTGAGAAGTATATACTGGAAGTCTACTAAATAGAAATGGTTAAGGTTTCAAATCATAAGGTCACTTCGAGAGCGACTTTGGGCCCTAAAATTTTAAAGGATCGAAAACGTATCTTATAACCAAATATTAGTTAGTAGAGAAAAGTTTGCAAGAATAATAAAGCTTTAGGCGTTTCAAAGAATTTGCTTCAAACAAAGAATTTGCTTTAGACCTTTCAAACCCTTGAGCCGCCTCTCGGTTTTAGACCACAAATGACTTTCGTAGGACAAATTTACCTATCTTGACTTTGTTAGCTCTTATTATGTATGTTCAATGATTATCTAAACAATGTCAAGAATAATGTAATTAAGACCAGTGTTCCAATGTTAACATGCCCATGGTCGTAGACTCGTAGTGGGGGCTATTGAAGTGATAATGATTTAGGCCTGGCTAATTTTTATAGGATCATATTTTAATATTTATATGAAGGACATTAAAGTTAAAAATTGGTATGTTGGCAGTGGCGGAACGAGGGGGTCTCGTGGTGTCACGAGACTCCGATAGAAGTGAAAATTTGGCAGTGCTAATTTTCGTAGAAGATTGTAAATTTGCTTAAATACACCCGGTCTAAAGACATTGTATTTCGAATACTTGCTTAGTTGATCATCTAGTAAGTGAAAAATGGACTCAAGTTCTTTCAAATTTAATCATTTTAGTTAAAATTGCCTTTTTGTTCACTTATACCACATTTGTCCACCTGATCACTTTTAATCCTGGTTACACCACTCAGTGGTGGTTTAGCGTGAAGAATGGTTGGAAATCAGCCCGAATGACTTATAGATTATGGATTTTTCTAATTGTAGCCCAGAAGTTGTTACCACAATATTTTAGTAGGGCATGCTAGTACCGATCCTACTAATCAAAGAACTAGAGGTTGTCAACACGTCGTAGAACAGATTCATGTGTGTATTGAAATAGCTTTTAGCGGTCTACCAAAACAATCTTTTTGTCACGTTGCAATAATGAAGATATCATTAGGAGTAAAAGATGGCGATCTCACTGATAGGTAAATACCTCAGCGAACACTTTGTCACGTAGCAGTGATCAATATATAAGAATCTCTCGAAGATTTTTATTGATTGAATAACATCATATTTAAACGATATATATACTAGTTAGATATTAATATATAGAAATTTATTTATTTTTTTGGTAAAAGGTCAAAGACCCGGTAAATATATTACTCCAAAAAACGTTTAAGTACAAAGGATATGGGTGAATCCCATATCTCAGCCCGTTACATAGGCGGAAAGCTTACATAGCAAGATACTTCATATTCTCTATATAAGAAAATAAACCACTACTCAAAAGATAACATTAGACTCCTATGAAAACAAAATTACTTCCTACCAAGGCCTTGAAGCTTGATACCATACGTGTCATAATAAGCATCCAAATTCCCTGGAAGATCGTAGACCTGATCCGCATAGTCATCATAATCATAGTCATCATAATAATCTTCACGATCATGACCACCACCAAATAGGTTCATTGACTCATCAAAAATGTTCACAACCTCTTCTTCATCACTATCGGAGTCAACAATCTCTCCCACCTTAGAGAATGGGTTAACCCTCTTAGTAGAAGAAGTAGACGGAAAATCCTTTTTATTACGTGGATAATCAACCTTTTTAATAGGATTACCATCATCATCAACAAGAGTAGCTTTCCCATCAATAAGAAGCTTTTCAAACTCCCCAATTTTCTCAACAATCGGGGTAGGACCAACCTCGTTAGCTTCCATTGAATCACTCACAAGCGGTTCTTGTGATACATTCCCGGTCTTAAGAGACCCAACCTCCTTAGCTTCCATTGTACTACCAGAATCCACTACATCACTAGGAGTGCCACATTCATTAGTATCAATCATATTAAGTGCAGCAAAAGGATTAGATGTAGCAATCTTCGTTCCACTCGTACCAGCCACTTCAGTGGCTTTCTTCTTTGTATTATCCACTTTCTTGGGGTCAGGGGGAGGCGCTTTAGGTTGATACCTAAACTTAGGACTCACACCAGGTTTAGTAAAACCTCCCCTACCTGGAACACTTTGACCACCATTCCTACCCTTATTCTTGTTATTGACAGTTTGAAAACTATCATTAACACTCTGTTTAGGCTGAGTATGAGGTAGAACAGATTTAGGACAATCAAGCAGTGTATGACCAAAAAGCTTACACGTATCACACCTTGGCGGTTTCCATTCATATTCAACCCGGATCTTTTCAATAGTAGAACCCGATCCATCCAGTAAGGGTATCTCAACAGTGAGGCTCTCCCGAAGAACCTTATCCGCTCGAACTTCAATCAAGCACCTAGAAATTTATTGATCATGTAACATCATTAAGTATTATGATCGGGATCTCTAATACCAACGGAACAACGGCATTGCAAAAAATTTCATCCCAGATTGACAATGGAAGCCATTGCTTTCACCACAAGCAAAGTAGTATGGCTTCCACTTGTTAACGACAAATTCAAAACCTTCTCCGCCACCTACTGTTGTTTTTGCCACTCGCTTCGCCCATCTCAGATCGCACGTCAAAAAGCTCCAAAGGTTTGGTAGCAAATATACACTGTGTGGATGCGTGTTGTTAACACTTGGTGGATTAAACTTGAACACTGCAAACAACCAATATAACGTCAAAAAGGGTGAAAATTGTCACAACCATATATCACAAATGGATAAGTATAGGGTTTAAGCTACGTAAATAACTAGCAACATTTTACATAAATCGCAAATGATACAAGTTTTGCTAGCTTCCACTATAAATTTTCTTACCAAGAGTGTCGTTGAAGAAGAATGGGGAGCTCTCTCGAGCCCATTCAGTGTAGTTAGAGCCAAAGCGCCAGTTATCGGAACCACCAACGATGATCCTCTTGGCACTCTGAGTTGGATTCGGGTGTCTAGGTGGCCAGTTTGTATAATTAAATCCGAAATTCCAATTTTGAGAACCCTTTTGGAAATTCTGACTACTGAATCCCACATCCAACATTGTAGTAAGAGGGACTAGCAAAAGGAAAAATTGTGGATATTTCGACACCAATTTGTTGAACGCTTGGATTTTTCAGAGAATCTTCTGAAATATTATGAAGAAATGATATTCTGTTGGTTGCTTGATTTGTGAAGCTGAGGTAAATTTTGGTCTATATATATAGAGAACTCTTGTTTGAAGATTTGGAAGAGAAACTGATGTAAATTTCCTAAGAAAATAACTACAGGTAAATAATGGGATCGAACCTAATTTTTCGATTTGGTGGGTTGGTATTATAAGGTTGACATATTTTTACTTTGAAACATTCTTCTTTTTCTTTCAAAGTCTCCCACTTACTTACTCCGTATAAGATAATAATTTTTTTTAGTTTTTGGAAACTGTAATTTTTATTAGAAAAACACTCCAAATTGAGATGGAGGTTATGAGCAGATACGTGTGCGTTATGTTTGAGGGCTTAGGGCCTGTTTCTTTTTTTTTCAATTAAGATGCTTATAAACAACAGTGGGTCCCGTTCTCTTATCTCATTTGATTGGGGAGTGGTGCTCTTTTGAGTCTTTAGTCATTTAGAGAATATAAGGGCAATATGTGGGCCCAAATAAAAAAGAAACACAATTTTTTTCTAAATGGGCCAAATCTGTTAGCTATCATCTCAATAAGTCAAAAATAAACAGACCCTTAGTTAGGGGTTAGTATGTAATTAAGGTTTAGTTTATATCATTAATTGTAAGACGAATAATATTTATTAATTTATTAATTAAATTGATTGAATAATGAAATACTCCATCTGTCCCATATTAAATGTTGAGTTTGAATTTTTTAAGTCTTTCTTTCTTAACTTTGACCATTAATATTTTTAGTTGTGTTATATAATATTTGATGCAAAATATATGAATAGATTGAGGTTTAAATGTATTTCCACTACGTATTATTTTTATCTAATACTATATAACACAAACAAAAATATTTAAGGTCAAAGTTGTAAAAGAAAGACTTAAAAGTTAAACCTGGACATCTAATATGGGACGGAGAGAGTACCTAATATTTATATCTTAACACTTGAACTTATACCAATCATAATATACTACAAATATTAATATAAATGTAACTCTAAACAAATCCATTAATAGCCCCTGCAGTTGGAGCGGGAGTAAAACGAACACTCAAACTATCTCGAAACTCATCAAACAAAGCAGTCGGTATTTGTAGAAGAGCTTGTAGATTCATCAGTGATGTGCTTTATAACATCAAAATACTCAAAATAACCTGAAACTCAGCAAACAAAGCAGACGGTACTTGTAGATTCACCAAGGGTGAAAGCTATAAAATAGCCACGTACTTTTAAATTTGTGCCGACTTGAAACACTTACTTTTTTATTCAATGATTTCAACAACGTATTTTCAAATTTTGTTCCGACTTCTCAAATATGACCCATAAAATGACTACATTACCCTTTTTTATTCAATGACTTCAACAACGTACTTTCAAATTTTGTTCCGACTTTACCATTATGACCCTAAAGAAGACAAGGGTAATGTACTCATTTTAGGTCATATTGGTAAAGTCGGGACAAAATTTAAAAGTGCGTTGTTGAAGTCATTGAGTAAAAAGTAATTGTTTTAAGTCAGCACAAATTTGAAAGTACATGGCTATTTTGTAGCTTTTACCCATTCACCAATGATATGTTCAGGAAATCAAAATTTCCACATTAATTCTTGAAGAAGTAACAGTAGGCGGCATGTTGAAAAGTAACACTGATGCTTGAGCTTTAGTAGACTTTAGCTGGAGTTTAGATAAAAACTGGTCGAGCCTTAATCGACTTTATGTGTAAATAAAAAATCGTAAAGAATTTTAAAGAATCAAAGAAAACAAAAAACAACTGAACTTAATTCTTGCTTCAAATAATACCAAATTTAAACAAATCTTCAATCAAAACCGAAAATCAAAACAAATAATTTCTTTAAACCAAACACGATTAAACGAACCTTTTTTTGTGTACTGTAAGACGTGAAGACTAGTCGAGCTTTATATGACCTATATCTCCATGTCACTTCAAATCAAACCCCCAACACCCCACCCCTTGCCAAAAAAAAAAACATCGCAATAAATTTTCAACAACTTTAGTAGTACTTCGACAACCTATATCTTCATGTAAAATCATCGAATGATGAATCCCTGTGGTGAGCTTGTAGATCAGTGTGTCCATAAGCTATGATCAGAATATCAGTAACATCCAACGGTTAACAAAAACGCTAGGCCAATGCTACCATAGTGCAAAAAATGACGAATTTTATAATAGCCGTAACTTCGACTAGTTTCTGAGACTTTCTCGAATTTCAGATTGAAAAACTAAACGATTAAAAGCTAGAACTATGTGTCTAGTACATGTGTTCCGATTTTTAGAAAGATCTGATGGTTGACGAAGCTTAGATCACATTTTATCCACAGTTGTGCAGATGTTAACGAACGAAAAAGAAAACGCGATACCTCTGGTTCACCAACAATTAGCCCGTGACCGGAGGATGACAATAGTCCGCTGACTTGTACCTAGGTCTCTGACACTATGTAAGACGAATAATATTGAATATTTGATTAATTGAATAATGAGATAATACATATGACCCAATATTTTGTAGCCTAACATTTGGGCTTATATCAATCCTAATATAATACAAATAATAATATAATTGTAACTATAATATAAATCCACTAGCATCCCCATTGCCTTTGACAGTTATCTATTTTTATTTTTTTTAAAGTTTAATAAAATTGAATCATCTATGAAGAAAACAGCATTTTACATGGTATGTTAGAGCAATACCCAAATCACTCTATAGAAAAAATCACCTCCTTCTTCCTCTCTCTGTAAAAACCAATCTACTTCTACTCCAACCATTTCAGTTTTGACCAAATGTCCATATAAAGGAACACCTTAATAAAGTGAACCACTTTCAAGACAAAGCAATATTGGTTCCTACAAATAAGAGATCGAATTGATCAACGAGTATGTACTATATTAAAGGAGGAGAGAGGACTTTCTTTATCTCTAGCACGTTTTCAAAACAAAAATTACAAAATTTTTGAAAAAGCACCACAGATCTATAATGCCTTTAAAGTCACGGATTCCAAATCCCAAACAACTTGAAAGAACATGTTTTGTTTTTGCTACTACAAAACGTTGACCAACCAAATGGACTAAGCAACACAACAAGGTTAAATGTACTCAGACTGCATAACACATTATCAAAACTTAAATAATAACAGAGGAACAACATTGGCAACAAAACTTATATTCCAAGAATTCGTCTAGTTTCATAAGATAAAAGAACAACATTCATCTTTCGCAGATAAACAAGAGTCAAGAGTGTTGGGCTATACATACGTCATCATGTTTCACACATGATCAATTATATGTTGTTCTTTAAGAGTTACTTTTTAAAAGTGGATTGAAGGTCCTGATTTGCGACAAAGATGGAAACATGTCAAGTAGAACAAACAATGTTTTGTATAAAGATGATCTAAACAATACAACAGTATTTGTTACTTTAGAATTCGTCAAACTATATTGAAAATGCTTTATTTAGCTATTTTATGAGATTTGTGTGGTATTTTTCTCTCTGATTTGTGTGGTACTTTTCTCTCTTTTCACAGTATATTGATGCATCTTGAACTACTTAGCTAGGCCTTATACTTATAGATCTTTGCAAAATACCATATATAGTCTACCTAAAAAGTATATTTAGGTTAAGCATATGGTACGCTGATTACTAAGCGAAAGTTAGTTTACAACTATAGAGAAAAGTTCAAATGATTACTCGTATTTTGGTGTTTACCAAAAGATAATCTCCAATATCCATCTAGTTTGATCTAATGGTGGGGATTACTAAGATTTAATAAATAACCTAAGTCCATATTTTTTTTTCTTGTCTTTTTGTCTTTCTTCTTTGTTTATATATTTTTTTTTGTCATTTTTTTTAAATTCACATTTTTTTATTAAAATTAACGTTTTTTTAATTCACGTTTTCTTTTTAAATTCACGTTATTCAAGGTTTTTTTAATTCTCGTTTTTTTCTTCGCTTTCATAAATTTACGTCTGTTTATACATTTTCGTCCGTTTTAAAATGTTTTCGGCCGTTTTCATACGTTTTCGTCCGGTTTCATACGTTTTCGTCCGATTTCTTACGTTTTTGTCCATTATACATACAATTTTCGTCCATTTTCGCCCGCTTTCATACGTTTTCGTCCGTTTTCATACGTGTTTTTACGCTCTCATACGTTTTCGTCCATTTTCATACTTATTCGTTCGTTTTCTAACGTTTTCGTCCGTCTTCATACGTTTCGTCCGTTTTCATACGTGTTTTTATGCTCTCATACGTTTTCGTCCATTTTCATACCTATTCGTTCGTTTTCTAACTTTTTCATACGTTTTCGTCCGTTTTTAAATGTTTTCGGCCGTTTTCTTACGCTTCAGAATATCACATGTGATATTCAGATTATCACAAGTGATATCCTGAATATCACAAGTGATATCCTGAATATCACAAATGATATTCTCAATATCACAAGTGATTTTCAACTAATGTTTGGTAACAAATATACACTGTGTGGATGCGTGTTGTTAACACTTGGTGGATCAAACTTGAACACTGCAAACAACCAATATAATGTCAAAAAGGGTGAAAATTGTCACAACCATATATCACAAATGGATAAGTATAGGGTTTAAGCTACGTAAATAACTAGCAACATTTTACATAAATCGCAAATGATACAAGTTTTGCTAGCTTCCACTATAAATTTTCTTACCAAGAGTGTCGTTGAAGAAGAATGGGGCGCTCTCTCGAGCCCATTCAGTGTAGTTAGAGCCAAAACGCCAGTTATCGAAACCACCAACGATGATCCTCTTGGCACTCTGAGTTGGATTCGGGTGTCTAGGTGGCCAGTTTGTATAATTAAATCCGAAATTCCAATTTTGAGAACCCTTTTGGAAATTCCGACTACTGAATCCCACATCCAACATTGTAGTAAGAGGGACTAGCAAAAGGAAAAATTGTGGATATTTCAACACCAATTTGTTGAACGCTTGGATTTTTCAGAGAATCTTCTGAAATATTATGAAGAAATGATATTCTGTTGGTTGCTTGATTTGTGAAGCTGAGGTAAATTTTGGTCTATATATATAGAGAACTCTTGTTTGAAGATTTGGAAGAGAAACTGATGTAAATTTCCTAAGAAAATAACTACAGGTAAATAATGGGATCAAACCTAATTTTTCGATTTGGCGGTTTGGTATTATAAGGTTGACATATTTTTACTTTGAAACATTCTTCTTTTTCTTTCAAAGTCTCCCACTTACTTACTCCGTATAAGATAATAATTTTTTTTAGTTTTTGGAAACTGCAATTTTTATTAGAAAAACACTCCAAATTGAGATGGAGGTTATGAGCAGATACGTTTGCGTTATGTTTGAAGGCTTAGTTAGGGGTTAGTATGTAATTAAGGTTTAGTTTATATCATTAACTAGCTTAGAGACCCGTTGACACCGAGTTATTTTTTAAAGAAATAGATAAATGAGATGATAATAAAAGTAATAACGTAAATTTGTTAAATTTAAAATATGTGTGAGTCACAATCGATTTACAACCATCGTGTTGCCAATCTAAAATAGATTGACTCGAACATAAAATGATGTGTGATTTCAAGTACTTCTTTATACACGACATTTGTTGTGGTTTTGGAGAGATTACCATCCTGATCACAAACGACAACCTTCAAACCCCGCTAGCTTTTTACTCTTGATACGGCAACGTAGATGATGAGTATATATTTACTTATTAGGTGTAGATGATTGTTATACGAATTAGGGTTTTGAGTTTTTTTTTTTTTTTGGGTACAATATTTACACATATGGTCCATGATTATAAGCAATATGTTAAATACGGTTGTACAGGTAAAATCTATACTATAAAAGTGAGTAACAAAATATATATATATAGAAAGTCAATGTCTTGCAAAAATGATCTAATGCAAATATATTAAATAAAATAAACATAATAAAATACAAAAAATGAGTAAGAAAAATTAACAAAACACATAAATACTTAGAAGCTTCGACTTCACACCATTCAAAACCTTTTGACACTCATCATGATCACCTACATTGAGTTTAAGCCAGTCAAGTAGAATGTCAACATCAAGATCATCTGTGACATAAAAAACACACAGGAGAATTATATAGTTAGCATCAAAACACATATTTATTTATGTTTAGTAAACAAATTATATTAGATACCTTTCTGATTCGTAGAAGAATCACCGTCTTCAAAGACTGATTGAAGAAACCTCAATGCTTCGTCGAATTTGGTTGTTCAGCACGAACATCATGTTGATTGTTTGTTTTGGGCTCGGGTTTTGGAGCAACAAAGGTTGCATCATTGGATTTGTAGTTATTGTCATAAGCATGTGACTTTGTAAGAAATTATATGTGCGAATAAAATAAGAAAACAACAAACGTAAACATATTCCATTAATATATGAGAGAAAACGGATTAAGTAACTTGTAAGAAATTATATGTGTGAATAAAATAAGAAAACAACGAACGTAAACATATTCCATTAATATATGTGAGAAATAATGAGATGATAAGGGAATGTCCATGTATTCTCGTCTCCAAATTTGATGGTCTTGAATAGCCAATGTCTATTCCGTGAACACCTAATAATCTATAGAAAATGTAAGTAAAAGTTGGTTGTGATTAATTATAATTTAAATTTAAAATATGATATAAAACATGTTATATGTATATTGTATATAGCTTAAAGACCCGTGGATTCATGAGGTTTTAGAGGATCAAGGTACTTTGCTGAGATATGTATTCCTATTTTACTGTTACACACTTTCACTTGCCTTTGAATATCAAAATTTGAATTGCACCCTTTTTTGTAAACATTAAACGTGCAACTTGAAAGTGAAGATAGTGTTTGCAATGTAATCCATTGTTCGTCTTATCCATAAGGACCCAACAAATACAAAGGCATGCTTATATATATTATTACTCTTGCAGGCTTCTATGGATTTCAGAGTACTGGACCTCCAAATACCCTTTTCATTTGCTTCTGTCGTGACCTCTACTATTGGATTGGTCACCATAATCATCGTTATGGAATTCGTAACGTGGCAAGTTCTCATTATAGACGTCTTTTCTACGATGACAAAATATTTCCAGGTGATTGACTTATGTTGAATGTTAGTGGTTTTGTTGCTCATTATACTAATAAAGAAATTATTCATAGGTTCCTTTTATATTGGTCTAAAAGGACTCACGCTAATATTAATAAAAAAAATTGTTGTGTATGTCGTGTGGAGATTGATTTACGCGATCTTAGCATTTGATGTTCTATATATTATTTTGGTAGGTATAGATGAATCATTGTTGAATGTGCATGGTGATTTGCATGGAGATAATGTGCACTTTGGCATATGAAGTCGCATAGAATTGTTTGCAGGTGCAGATACGACAATCCAAAAACATGGCAAACACTCCCGCGAAACGCGGCGGGCTCCTGCTCCTCGTTATACTCGTAAATGGTAGAACTATATAAAATTGTTGACAAAATAAAATAAGCATTTTAACCCAAATTTGAGTAAATGGTAGAACTGTATGAAAAATAGACATACACTCATAATCCATTAAACATTTGTGAATGCATGGGCCATTGGCCATGTACATGATCTACTTAACGCGTGTGAAAACATGCATACTATAATATTGTTACAATTATGAACTTACTAAACTAATAACAATTATGCAAACCCAACCGAAAGGTATTAAATCAATATAAATACCCTACCACACAACAAACCAAAAATCAACATAAATAACATTTTCCCAAACATAAATTAAACAAAACGGTAGTTAAAGATCAATTTCCCAAACTATCTGCTTGAATGTTGAGGTATACACCTTCATACCTGGTTTACTTCTCCGCACTGTCTCCATTTCAACACACCTGGTTAATTGACTGAAATATATTAATGAATAGGGGATCCAATAATAGTCTTATGAAGAGTTTGAATTTATCTATACTATATAATATTTTAATAATAACAGGGAAACAAACAAATAACAGATTTAGGTGTGTTTGGGATTGCTAACCTCTCTCACACAACACCAGCAACCAAGAGCAATTGTTCAAAAGCATATCTACATACTATCATCCATTTTGAACTTAATTGCATCTTCTGTGAACTTTTCATCTTAGCATCAAGTTCACCAGTCGCCTCTCTTCCTCTAGCAATGATTCTATCGATGTCTTCATCTGTGATTGTACTATCCTTGGAACTGAACACCATTTCGGCACCAAACCTGGCCATTTGTAGCAATTCATCCTTGTTTACAGCTGCAAAACATATAAAACAAAATGAAAATGAATATAAGATAGCCATATAAATCTAAAGCAAGTAAACTAAAGTGCTATAAAATGAATAAAGTATTACTCTTTTGCTTAGCTTTTTATAAGCTCTTTCAATGACCTTCTCCTCTATTGTGTACTGTTACAAACGATTAGAAATAAAATGTTACCATATAATTCATTTAATATTTAAGATGCTTCCAACGTTGAAGCAGCAATTAAATGATAAGAACCTCAGTGCAGAAATGAAACACTCGAACTTCTTTCTTCTGCCCGATTCTATGAGCACGATCCTGAGCTTGTAGATCCACTTGTGGATTCCTGCATAGTAATATTTACACAGAGTTAACATCATTTTCAACTGATATAGACACTGAAATAAAAAAAATAAAATGTTCTACTATCTCACCAGTCACTGTCATAAAGAATGACAATATCTGCAGTAGCAAGATTGATACCAAGACCTCCAACTCTGAACTTTTTCAAACTTGCACTTGTTTCATTAAAACCATGTCAAAATGGGTAACGGGTCAAAATGAGTAACGGGTCAAAATGAATGACATCTTGGTTTGACCAACAAAATGAATAAGCACTATCACCCCCACTAAACCCATCTGCTAAATGCATCAGTTGAACCGTCACACTGAACCAATAAACTGAGCCCGCTTATTGAACCCACCACCCTGAAGACGTTCCTTGAACACACCACTTAAACCCAAACACTGATCTAACCCACTGAACAAACCCATTCCAAGAGACCAAGACAATACCCAGTGAGTCGGCTAATAAGCACAGTCACCCCCACTAAACCCATCTGCTAAACGCATCAGTTGACCCTTGAACCAATAAACTGAGCCCACTTATTGAACCCACCACCCTGAAGACGTTCCTTGAACACACCGCTTAAACCCAAACACCAAACCAACCCACTGAACAAACCCATTCCAAGAGACCAAGCAAATCAGGTAAGTTTTAATCACTTATTGAACAAACCCAAACACCAAACCAACCCACTGAACAATTTGGTACCGAAATGATTAAAACTTACCTGATTGCATGGTCTTGAACCAAGCAAGTTACATATGTTGAAGTTCATATTGTCGTGTTTGTACTATAAAAATCACTCTTTTTATTGTAAGACTCTGTGTTATTGACACGTAATAGTGTTATCTAAAACAAACGTTGTTGCAAAAGTTCCATTCCATTAAGAAGACACCTCTGTAAGTAAAAAAAAAGAAGAAGAAGACGAGGAGAGTAAAGTAGCATTGAGCTTACTTTTATAGCCAAATTGTTTCCACTATGTTTGCCACCAATTATTAGTATGAAGGCTGGTTACTCTACCCGATATATCAGCAATATGTTTGTAACCTGAACGTTCTTTGATCCATATATGAGCTGTAAAACAATAACCAACCCTTTGAATGCCCTGTCACCATGATATTGAGGTCTCCGTATATTGCTTTTGCTCTGCTAATGCCATCGAGAATTCCTGACCGAACAATTGTATTATTATAAGCAAATAGAACAGGATGAAAAGCTGCATCTAAAAAAATGTAAATGAAAGAAAGAAGAAGCCAATAAGTTTGTGTAAGATTCAAACCCTAAAGATATGAAATGATACCTTGTTTATGATCATCCACCCTATGGGGGAAATAATCATTTACAGCAACTTGCTCATCTAATGTTAGCACAACAATTATGACTTGGAACTGAATATAAACATAAAACACAAGTTAGACGCAGGTGGCAAGTAATTAGTCAAGTTTTATCAGTTAAACATATGCATAAAAATCAAACAAAAGTGTGAATTTTCAGCTTGAACAGATATTCTAAAAGGTAGTCGGGTTGCGTCGAAGTCATTAGCTACTTGCAAAGTGTATTCGTCGCCCCATTCTTCATCCCTATTAAAAAATAAAAGGCTTAGTGCTAAATTGAAATACAGTATGCTAAACAGAGAAGATCAAAAGACTTACCGAGACGTTATTTTTATGTATTCTAGATACGTCAAATCAGCATCAGCATTGGCTGGAGGGCTGACATGATCCTGATACAACTCATTAGGACAATTTAGCAAAATAGTAAAGTAAAAATGGAGAACCTTTCATACCACTCTTTTTCAAACGCTCAAAGTGCTATCATATAGTTTTTACATGGTAAGTTCCTGCAAATGAGCAATAAATTTTTAGGCATGTGGTGGATTGTACCCAACATATGAGATATTAAATAGCTGCAGATTTATGTGTTAGCATTGAAATAGGCTGGAACTATGTTTATAAGAATACAATGCTTTTTTGTAGAAATGCAGTTCAACAGAACTTTTACCTCTGGTAACAGTACAATCAGAGGGAGCACCTGCTATAAACTTTTTGAAAAAAAACAGCAAACGAAGCGAAAAGATTTAAGCTCATTTTACATATTTCCGATATAAACCTTAAAATAATTACAACAACAAATAGAAATAAGCATGGAAAGTTGATATAAAAATAATCATACCTTCTGATACAATGAACTTTAACCAATCATTGTGAATTTTATCCAAAAAAATGCATATTTGTCACTGTATTTCCTTCATATATCTCTAAATAATTATAATCAACATGTGTAGTAATACGTGCCTATTATCACATGCACAAAGAGTAACTGTAACCCAAAAATTTAGACGTTAGCGATAATAGTGAATAGATATACGGTAATCATAAACAAAATATTAGACTCTTTTTTTTACCTTTAACGTTAATCAACCAAGGTTGAGCCATCACAGTTTACATTAACCTTTGTAGTCATTTTTAAAAAAATGACATCGTTTGTATCACACAGATGACCTGCATGTAAAATTTCATTATTACATTGAAGGCTTTTATATAAACATATTGATAGAATGGGCTGATATGTTCTCAACAGCATGTAACAACACATCTTCTCCAATGCACTGTTTCCTCAAATTTCAATGTCAAAAAGGGCCTACAAAAAAGTAGTTCAAAATACACGAATATAACTACTTATTAAATATCCGAGGAAAAAAAATACTACACTGCCAATACCAACCTTGAATACTAATATCGCTAAAAATATGCCGACCGCAGCAATATACAAATACAAATAATAAATAGAACACACAACAATATCTTATAGGAGTCGAAAAATTAACGTGGGTGAAAAAAATTACCAGAAAGAATGACATTCGCATAATGATTACCGACGCACATTTCGCATGACCTCACTGACCCTCCTTTTTTAATACCTGCAGAGATGAAGAACCCAATGATTCCCGGTTATCATCACCAACCATCGGTTATGTGTTATGTAATAAAAAGGGTGATTGATGTTGATAACTATCTCGTACATGTTTTCCATTTCCACATTCATTTTTTCCTACTTCAATATCTTATATAATCGTTGTCGGCCAAAATATTGGTTTCCGAGTGGTTTCCCCCTTTGATGTTCCACTTTTAAGTTTTTGAATTGTTCGCCATAAATATATTTTTTTCTTAAAAATGGAAGCAACATTAATGAAATAGCAGCAATGAAACACAATTAGATATAAAACACGAAATTATGTACCTCTCTTTAAAAATTGAATTAAAACACATTAGATATAAAAAAAGCCCAAATATAAGAAAAAGACAAACTAACCATTAAATCCTGGAAAACATGTTTCGGATCTTTCAACCGTTCTCTTTGACTGACATCAAATATATAAAATTACACCTGCATATCAAATTGAAAACAATATGAGAACAATCGAATCACACATATCAAAATTAATTGGCACAAAATGAAATTGAAATAACTAATAGAAACTTACATATAAAACCTGCTACAAACAAATAAAAAAAACGTATTATAATTCAATCACAAATGTTGAATTATGTGATTTAGATCTAAACCTTAAAAGAAGATGAAGATGTTGAATCAACTAAAATCGACACAAAAATTGATCACAAAAATCAAATTCTTTACCTTGTTTAATTTGATGAACCCTAAAAATCAAATCGTGGAATGATTTGAGAATTTCGTTTTTCTATGAACCGTGGAATGATTTGAGACGGAATTGTTTCGAATTTTGAATCATGAATTGCTTTGAATGGACTAAAATTAAATGCACAATCGCAACCGGTTATGTTTGAATGAATTGTTTTATTAATCGTGTGGAAGAAGCTTTGAATTGGAGGGTATAGAAGAAGTTTGTGGTTTGAATCACAAATAATCAGTGCTTAAGATAATTGTACTTAGAAGCTAAATAAGGTATGGCATTAAACCAATTTTTAATGCAAGGTGCTTAGTAAGCTTGTACAAAAGCTTATTTTATAATCGATAATAGATTGTAAGACGAATAATATTTATTAATTGATTAATTGAATTGATTGAATAATGAAATACTCCATCTGTCCCATATTAAATGTGGAGTTTGAATTTTTTAAGTCTTTCTTTCTTAATTTTGACCATTAATATTTTTAGTTGTGTTATATAATATTTGATGCAAAATATATGAATAGATTGAGGTTTAAATGTATTTCCACTACGTATTATTTTTATCTAATACTATATAACACAAACAAAAATATTTAAGGTCAAAGTTGTAAAAGAAAGACTTAAAAGTCAAACCTGGACATCTAATGTGGGACGGAGAGAGTACCTAATATTTATATCTTAACACTTGAACTTATACCAATCATAATATACTACAAATATTACTATAAATGTAACTCTAAACAAATCCATTAATAGCCCCTGCAGTTGGAGCAGGAGTAAAACGAACACTCAAACTATTTTGCGAAACTCATCAAACAAAGCAGTCGGTATTTGTAGAAGAGCTTGTAGGTTCATCAGTGATGTGCTTTATAACATCAAAATACTCAAAATAACCTGAAACTCAGCAAACAAAGCAGACGGTACTTGTAGATTCACCAAGAGTGCAAGCTATAAAATAGCCACGTACTTTTAAATTTGTGCCGACTTGAAACACTTACTTTTTTATTCAATGTCTTCAACAACGTACTTTCAAATTTTGTTCCGACTTCACAAATATGACCCATAAAATGACTACATTACCCTTTTTTATTCAATGACTTCAACAACGTACTTTCAAATTTTGTTCCAACTTTACCATTATGACCCTAAAGAAGACAAGGGTAATGTACTCATTTTAGATCATATTGGTGAAGTCGGGACAAAATTTAAAAGTGCTTTGTTGAAGTCATTGAGTAAAAAGTAATTGTTTTAAGTCGGCACAAATTTGAAAGTTGTAACTTATAGGATTTCACAAACACATTAAACCACAATCCATATGGGGCGTATACAAGTTTTTAGAGAGAGAAAGGGAAGAGAGTTGGGAACTATGTGAAACAAAGAAAAATGGTATTGAAGCTTCAACCCTCTACCTTGGGAGGTAGAGGGTATTTATAGTTTTCATACAAGACTCGCCTCCTACGGGCTGTGGATCAGGCATACAGTGGGTAAAGACCCGTCCGTCCTCCTCGGTGTTACTTAACTAAATACTAACTAATATTAAATGACTACGAGCTTTCTAACGAATACATATACTTGAGGTGACCGACACTTTAATGACTGGATTTTCTAAATCCTAACAATCTCCCCCTAAGGGAGGTCACCTCAATTTACAATGAATACAAAAAGATATTACATATTGATTGTTCTTGGATTCTTGATTAAGCTCTTTGCTCAGTAGATCGTAGACTTTTGATTCTTCATGTTCCGCATGTGTTGTTATCTCAAGTGCAGGTCTTTAACTGATCCACGTGGTAATGAGTTTTGAGCCAGCTTTGAGATTATCAGCTACCATAAATCTCTGACTCATCCATTGTTGTGTTGCCATCATGTGAAGTTGTGACTTTTTGACCGACATGCTCACATTTTGGATCATGATATCTTCTCATCAGAGTTGCGAAAGCTTTTGTTGATTCATAATATTTCCAGTAGCGTAGCAGAAGCATGGTTTGAAAATATCAGAGCCAGTTGATGAAGATATGCACTTATCATGATTTCCTTGATTGTGAGTGTGATTGTGTGAGCATGCGGCTATTTATTGACTCCTCAATTCTGATCAGCTGCAATCGTCGGGGTGTACCCGTATAAACCAGTTAGCAATAAAGTGCACAAAAGTGTCTTTGATCACTTTTGTTGAATTGAGGTACACGGCCCACGGTTCCCCGTTGATCAGTACAAGTACTGCCTGTGATCAGGTAGAATTCCGAAGAATCTCCTTGACAGGGTTTCGCAGCTGTTCTAGCCGTTCTCACCGGAATGTCTCAAAGAAGACAATACGGAGTGAGTGAACCAGCAAATTGAGATTCCCTGATTGATGAAAAATGATTTGAAAAAACAATCGTGTATTGCTTAATATAAAGGGTTTTGCAATACAACGAAGGTTTTATGGAAAATCTATTATCAATCATAAATACCTTTTGATTTTGAAATATTAATACACAGTCGATGTGCTAGAGAAAAGAATTTTTTTAGCACAACGACCGGTTTTTCAAAGGCATCCGTCAATCCATAACCTTAACCAGGATTGATTCATAATTTTGAATCGCCCCATTGTTTCTATTCAGTTGTCACGTGGTTGATCTATTGGATAGATCTCACATGTCACCTACCAAGAGCTTGTTTTATGTTGGCTCTAGAAGGCTTTCCATCTTCATTGTGAATATGTTTGCATATCACTCAGATGTTCTGGAAATACCACAAGGATACAGCGTAGGACTCTTTAACATATATTCTCTCTTTCCACATTGTGTGAAACAGAGAGTCTTCATTGACAGTGTCCTAATGAGATTTATTTGATGATCTCGTGGCTCTAGACTCAATTGTGCATATTTGGTTCCTATGCCGGAGACTAGGGAGAGGGTCTCCTTCTTCAATATCAACCATCTCTAAGAGAAAGTCGATAGATAACGTAGGTTTCCCTATGAGAATGAAACAAGTCCTTTTAAGAGGAACTTGAGTAGCAGGGAAGATGTAGTGCGGTGCGTCCTTTGGGTCTATGACGTCTTGTCTTCAATACGGTGTTACCTAGGTAACGCCCGATGCATATGAATTGAACCGGTTCTGCCCTAAGGTTGGATTAATGGAGGGCTATTTCTTTTCACCCTTTTCACATTTATTTCTTTTTCATTCTTCAACCCCTTCAGTGCTTACCGAGACTTCATTACTAGAACCTTGTTGGTTTTATTCCAGTTATAGCTCTATCTCAGTCCACACTCTTCCCATATCTCACTTTTCTCCTTTTTTTCATAATACCTAAGGACTTCTCCACTATCTAGTGGATTGTCCCTGGGTAGATCCCTCCGGTTCTGGCGGATCGTGGGAACGAATACCTAACCTAACCATCCTTATATCACAATACATAAAGTAAATTTGGTTGGTCTTTTTGGTATTGTTCATCTGCCATTGGAACCAATTGAAAACCATTTGAAAATCAATCCAGGTACATGTGATATATTATCAAAGCATTTTGTACCTGAATTGTTTTTGATATTTTTGGAAACAGGCTCCCCCTCAACATGTGCAATGTATGTTTGAAATCATTTTGGCACATGGAGGCAAGTGGAAGAATTCACTTCTTTGATAAATATTTTCTAAAAATATCGAGATCACTTTTCCGATCAAAATCAGTGTTTCACATATAGTTAAAGATATTTTCGGGAAAGAATGTGGTTTTCAAAAATTTGCTCCCCCTCAATATGTGCATCTGATTTTGAAATTGTTTTGCACATATTAGAGAGAACCTGCACTAAGAGACAAATCGATCACGTTTCAATTCCTTTTGGTTTGAGATAGATGCTCCCCCTCAACATGTGCATGAAAATTTTGAAATCGTTTGGCACATGTAGGGAGGATAGCTTGTTAATCACATGTAAAACCATTTATCGAATTATCAGTTTAAATCTAATTTAAATCACAAATTCTCCCCCGATCACAATTTTCAAATCCTTTGAGATTTGTGATCTCTTATTGATTTAAATTAAATTTTGAGAACTTTTGAGGATAATTGTGACTTGCTTTTGAAAAAAAACATTTCAACTGATAAGAACTAACAGTGGTATCAATCGCCAAATAGTTGGGTAAACGATTTTGTTTTTTAAGCTTTTAAGTATACGCGTAAGTCTCGGTACAAAATCTTTCATACGCTTAAAAGCTCA
This sequence comes from Chrysanthemum makinoi, assembly GCA_910596185.1. Lineage (NCBI taxonomy): Eukaryota > Viridiplantae > Streptophyta > Magnoliopsida > Asterales > Asteraceae > Chrysanthemum > Chrysanthemum makinoi. Next base: position 272,264,499 of record OU343224.1, read on the forward strand.
ATTTTTTACACTTTTAAATCCAAGATTCTTGTACTTTCAAGGTTATTAGGTGTTAAAGTTTAAGTTTTTGGCAAAAAGTTTGTAACTTTACGTGTATTTCTTTGTTTTTAAGCTTGGTTTTATTCGTGTGGCTAGTTCTACGCGTAAGGTGTTTAAAAGTTTTGGATCATAAAGTTTCACACTTTTGTGTTATTTTGGTGATATTGAAGCTGTCTCATCACAAAAATCGGGTTTAGAAACACTTTTGGACAGAAATCTCAATTTTGGCAAAACCTACGCGTAACAAAACCCTAGTTGTTACGCGTAAGCTTTTCACGGTTTGATCTTCAGTGTTCTTGGTTTACTCAGTGTTTTCTTGCTTAGATAAGCCTGAAAACACTTCGACTTTAGATATCTTCTACACTGGAAAAAGTGTAAAGGATTTTTGGGATAAAACCCTAGTTTTACGCTTAAGCATAAAAGCTTACGAGTAAAAAATCTTACGCCCTATTTTCCTACGCATAAGCACATCTTACGCCTAAAGGAAATATGCATAAGTTTTGCTTCTAAGTCTTTAGTTTCACATAACCTAAGGTTTCATTTACCTACGGCGTAAGCTAATCCTACGCGTAAGCTCACCTCTTACGCGTAAGTTGGTGTTTTTACGCCTAAGGTCTTTCTTTGCCTAAGAATGATTTCTACGCTTAAGGATTCTTCATCAACAACGTTTCACTCGACTACAAAGATCCATTTTATAACACAAGTTTCAAGATGTCTCAACCACCATACTCTAACTACTTTCCTCATGTGTATCCTCAACAACAACAACAACAACAACTCAGTCAACAACAACAACAATTCAATCAACAACAACAAGTTTATCAACAACAATTTCCTCAAGGAGCAATTCAACCACAAATGATTCAACCACCCCCTAGTCTTTAAGTACAACCTTACACAAACTTTAACAATCAACATCCGTCCAGGAATACAATGAAGGAACCGTCTTGGTTTGCAAAGATGTGTGAAGCTTTAAGCAGCCAACAATCCATTCATGAGGCTGGATCACTTGATAGACCTCCAATGCTCACTCCCGGAAACTACGATCAATGGGTGATTAGGTTCTTTAGGTTTTGTGATCTAAAGAAGCCACATGGAAAGTTCTTAAAGAAGGTCATCCTGGAAGGCCTATTTCAGATGCCTACTGTCGTTACACCGGAGATCAAATGCCAATCCACCAAGAGGTGACGTCACCAACATTGCAAGTCTTCTGACCTCACTGCGATGAACTTCTACATTTTGGCCAGATGAACTAGCAATGCAATACATCCTTTTGGGATTACCCAATCCGATCCTTAGAAGTGTTGATGCTCAAAAGACTGCTAAAGCAATGTGGGAACATATTCATCTTCTCATGGAAGGCACTGAACTCAATCAAGGGACATGGAATCCAAAATCTACTTGGCTAATGAACATTTCATGATTGAACCAGGAGAGACATTAGAGTCTTATCATCATCGATTCTCAGACATCATCAATGACTTGGACAAACACAACATTATTATGCCAAGAATTGCAGTCAACACTAAGTTCCTGAGTAGTCTTGGTCATGATTGGGAAAAGTATGTCATTTTCATCCGTCAAGCAAGAATCTTCATCATGCTACATACGGATTGTTGTACGACTATTTGAAGCCTCATCAAAAAGAAGTTGACAAAGAAAGGGTTATCCGTGGACAAACTGTTTCACCTTCACTTCTGGATAATCAACAATTAGCTTTGTGGGCTCAAGCTTGTTATCCTCAATTCTCGACCTTACAAACCGTATTCACAAATCCTCCAACCCCTGCTCAACCAAGCTGCAACAAATACACCATATGATCCATCAAAGCAACAATCTCAAGAATCTCAATTGGTTCCATACAACAACAACAATGATCAAGCACTTTACGGTGAATCCAATGAGATGCAGACTTTAGATGCATTGCAACAAGGGTTGTCATGATTGCTAGAGCCTTGGCCGATACTCAAACAAATCCAACAATCGCATTCGTACCTCATCTAACACAAGGAATCAAGTTGTTGTTAACAATGGATTTTGAAGTTCGGAATCGTGGTAATGTTAATGGGCAGGTTGGTCAAGGGTTTAATCCAATGGGAAAGAATAACATGGGTGCTCCACAACAACAAAGGGCTCAAGTGGTTGAACAGGGTAATGCTCGAGAATGGGGTTAATGGTGTTCGTTGTTATAAGCTGTAATGAGAAGGGTCATCGGCTAATGCATGACCAAAGCCCGAGGACAAGGCGTGCTTATCACAAAGACGCTTTACTCTTGGCTCTCAAGGATGAAGCTGGTGGAACTCTTACCAACAAGGAACCAGGCTTTATGGCCAATGCAGTCGATGATGATATGGAGGACTTTCAGGCTAATGCAGTTGTGATGTTAATGGCAAACATGCAAGAACTCTACATGAGTGACCAGGGCCGGTGTATGACAGCGGCTTGTCTCGAGTGCGGATCAAACCATATTCATTACAGATATGATATCTCAGTCAACATCTGCATCCTACGAGGCTCAGAATGTTCAACATGAGCCGTCTACATCTCATTCTGATGATACTCAAATAGATCCAGTAGTTACATTTGACGATCAAGATTACCTTATGGTTACCATTGATCATCAAGTTGACTCCGTGGTTATACTTGAGGATCTGAATAATGATCATGTTGAGACTCACGTTTAACACGCTGAACCTTTGCCTAATCGAATATTGACCTCCTTAATGACCAACGATCCGAATGGAACAATGTTGTGAACTCAATCAGCAATTAAAAATAAAATGCCTTTGTTAACCAGGGATATTAAATGCTTAAAAGGCAACTCAGTGTTTTTAAAACTCAAAGAAAACGTGAACAAGGTTTTGAAATCGCTTTTGCTAAATCTTACCAAAACGAAAAATCATTAGAACGACAGATACATGATCTAGTCGCATCCAAGAATGCTTTGTTGTCTCAAATAGAACAAGCTGAAATGATCATAAACAACAACTTAGCGCTCTTTACTTTGGAAACTCAAAAGGCCAAGTCTGAGTTGTTAACTTGTCAAAACAGTTCTCTGAGTACAAAAAGCATTCCATGAAACGAATAGATGACTATCTTGAAGAAATTGTCGACTTACAAAACAAAATCAAAGAGTTTTGAAATGTTGTTTATAAACATGGTGAATCAATCACAACGATTCAAAAGTTTACTTTCAAACCAAATCCAAATGGATATGGACCGAATCTTGCGGATTACAAACCTAAGTTTTCAAATAGAGCATTCAAACCAAATCCTGAAGTTTACAGTGCGGAACATAGAATTGATGATTCCATTATGAGTGTTGTTGAATATAATCGTCAAAAGGTTAGATCAGCGAGAGTCGATCAAAATTAGCAAATGTTATTTATAACAAACCATTTAACTATTCAAAAGCTGTCACTTTCGTCGCACAAAAGGATACTTCTAACACACCTTGGGTTATCACACCTATGCCTGAGTCTTCTAATGTTGGTCCCCAACCCAATTCTCCACAAATTAGTGGTCCTTTACCTTCACTCTGTGAAGTAAAATCAATACCCGAAAGTCATCAAATTCTTAGATATTTTGACACTTTTATCGACATCAAAATTTTAGTACGTGAGATTGAATTTCATTCTAAAATAAAAGTTGAACATTTTCAATCGCCTCAAAGCGAGAACAAAGAGATATTTTTTAGAAAAGAATTTTACCCCATGTTCAAAATTTGAAAAATTGTGCATTGTATAGGGAAAGGGAATTTCATAAGGAACTTGGACTGATGAAAATAGTTTTGAGCGAAACATCTATTTCAAATACAAAGCGTAAAAGAAATGTTACGAAAAGATGTTGATCGACTCTTGGAAGATGTTATCTGTGTTGATATCCATAATGTTGTGTTCATTCTGCATATGCATTTGATTATATCTCTGCTGATTCTGTTGAAAATGTTGAGAATCGATCTTTGTGTCACAAATCAGTCTTTAAAAGTTGAAAATGAGCGAGTGTTAAACGAGCTTTCAAAGAAACAAACGTCGTCTTCAATGGTGTCAAAATATTGTCACACTCGTGAACTCGCTTGCAAAACAAACTTCACCATTGCATCCAAAACTCTTAATCCAAAAATTGAGCAATTGGATGATGAAAATGCGTCTTTGAAATGTCAAGTCTCAAAATATGAACAAGAAATTTCAAAAGTTAAACAGGCACATAGTGTCATATCTGACTCACTCAAAAAGACTCGTGCTAAAGCGTCAAAAGACCTTGATGATCATCTCGCTTACACCAAAGATGTTTTACGACGAAATGGTCTCACTCGTTCTGAAAATCTAGATTTGTTACACAAATTCCATTATCTACAAACAGAGTTGGTGAAACTTAAAAAAGATAGGGATAGGAACAATGTAGTAACTGCACCTACACAGATTCAAAATGACTCTAGTACATCTAATGACAAACCACAAGAAACTAATGTGCCTCCCTCTCTTGAAGCAGAGAATAGTTGCCTCTTTTCCCAACGCCGCGCGCCGCCTAGGAGCAAAACAAGGAAGAATAGGAAGTTGCTACGTGAAAAGAACAATAAAAAGAATCTTGAGTAGAAGAACACCTAGGACTTTGAATAAAACTCACGTTGCACCCACTTTAGATATTGCGTCTGACAAATGTAATAAACAAAGTGATGTAACGAATGCTAAATCTTTAAGTACTCTTAATGTGTTGTTTGAAGCCTCTTGTGTCGGTTTTCGTAAAAGCATGTTTTCTGGTTGTCATGATAGATGTGTTGCTAAGGCTATCTTGAATCGTAAGCGGAGGAATAGTAGAAAAGGGAATACCTCTAGGCCCACAATGCTTCTAAGTCGTGCTAAGGTAAACCTCCTTCTCTTGTTAGGCTAAGATCATTGATGTACCCATAGTACCCCCATCACCTCCTAGGAAGAACTTATCACCTAGTGTATTCACTAAGACCAAAGCTAAGACTAGTTGGAGATGGCAGAAATGGTTACATAATACACTTGAATTTAAATAGATACCTAAAATCATGAACATGTGTGTTTCATCTATATCTGCATCGGAACCCTCTAACTTTTCGGGTTCCACATCTACTTCTATTCCATCATTAGATGCAGTGTGTATCTGGTGTCTGAGATCATCCTCTGGGTTGTTGATAGCGGATGTTCAGGCACATGACGAGGCAATCTCAAACCATTTATCAAACTTTATTTCAAGTTCATTGGCTGTCCCGGTTTAGGGTGAATCACTTAGCGACTATCATGGGCTCTGGAGATTACATCAATGGAAACATCGAAATAAGCATGGTTTATTATGTGGAAGGCCTCGGTCACAATCTCTTCTCTGTTGGTCAGTTCTGTGATGGAGATTTGGAAGTTGCTTTTAGGGAGAAAACTTGTTTCATTCGTGATCTACAAGGAAACGATGTTATGTCTGGTCAACGCACATCAAGTCTCTACACTATCTCAATGAAAGATATGATTGCTTCATCTCCCATCTGTCTACTTTCTAAGGCTACATCTACAAAATCCTGGCTATGGCACTGTCGTCTCTCACATTTAAACTTTAAAACCATAACCAATCTTGCACGATACAAACTTGTTGAAGGTCTCCCAAGATTTCGGTATTCTAAAGATCACCTACGCTCAGCCTGTGAACAAGGGAAAAGCACTCGTGCTCACTTTCCTTCAAAGGTGGAACACATCTCACAGCATGTGCTTCATCTTCTTT
>OU343224.1:272273336-272462861 GCA_910596185.1 Chrysanthemum makinoi
TTCCATGCATCGTTGACTAAATACCATCCTCTTGAGAACATTATTGGTAACCCGAATCAACCGGGTCGTAACAAGACAACGTCTTTACACGCATCGGTGAACATTGCATTTATGCACTCATTGCTGCCGCCAATCTAAACCTAAAACATTAAAGATGCAATGACCAAAGAAAGCGATTGAATCCATGCAAGAAGAACTCAATCATTTTAAGCGTCTTGAAGTATGGGAATTGGTTGAAAGACCAACAGGGGTCTTCGCCATTGGTCTCAAATGGATTTGGAAAACAAATTGGATGGTGAAGGAACGCGAATCGAAATAAGTCACGCCTAGTGGCTAAGGGTTATAAACGTGAAAGATGGTATTGAATTTGAAGAATCATTCGCCCTGGCTGCCGTCTTGAGGTCGCATCGATTTTTCCGGCGTTAGGCTCACATGAACATCACGGTCTTCGATAGATTTCAAAACTGCTTTTCTCAATGGACAACTGAAAGAAGCGGTCTATGTTAGCCAGCCAGAAGGATTCGTTGATCCAGAGTTCCCTAATCACGTCTACAAACTGAAGAAGGCTCTCTACTGTCTCAAACAAGCCCCTCGGGCGTGGTATGATAAGTTATCATCCTTTCTTATCACCAATAATTTTGTCAAAGGTTGGTCGACCCACACTTTTCATACAATATCAAGGGGCACATATTTTAATCGTTCAAATTTATGTGGATGACATCATTTTTGGGTCAACACATCTAAAGTACTCAAGCAGCTTTCTCAAAACTAATGAAGAAAAATTTTGAAATGTCCATGATGGGTGAACTTACATTCTTTCTTGGATTGCAAGTTCATCAATCACCCCATGGTATTTTCCTAAGTCAGTCCAAATATGCTCTTGAAATCCTAAACAAACATGGAATGCAAACTTGTGACACCTATGCCACACCAATGGCACATACTAATAAACTGGACGCTGATTTACATGGGAAATTGGTTGACCCTACCAAATACCGAAGTATCATTGGGTCCCTCATGTATCTAACAGCCAGTAGACCTTATATTGTCTTTGCATATATCTGTTCCTATTATCGGTCAAGACCAAGCTGAAACCCACCTCTCAGGCTAAAAAGAATCCCCATACACCATTAACTTGGGATCGGTATCCAAGGATTCGGTTTTGAACTAATAGCTTTTCGTGAATCACGCAGGTTGCTTAGATTCTTGGAAAAGTACTGGGAGCTCTACAATTTCTTGGTGATAACGGTGTCATGGCAATGAAGAAGCGAGGATCGCATATCTTCACTTTTCAACCGGCGAATATGTAGCCATGTCGGTGTTGTGCTCAAGTCATTTGGATGAGAACACAACTCAAAGACTATGGTTATGTATTTGACGAATCCCGATGTACTGCGACAATCGAAGTACTATTAGCATCTCGTGCAACTCTATTCAACATTCAAAATCAAAGCACATCGATCTTCATTATCATTTCATCAAGGAGCACGTGGAAAAGGATACTGTTGAATTATACTTTGTGGATACTGAATACCAATCTGGCGGATCTTTCACCAAAGCCTAGCTCTGCTAGGTTTAATGAGTTGGTCCACCGATTGGTATGTGGTGTTTGACTCTAGAGGAACCGATGAATTTTAAAACATTCTTAAAAACCAGTCAAACACCAAAACATCTTTTGTAAATATTTTTTCAAAAACAAAATACAAAAATATAAAACCTGATAAAATAACAAAAATATTCTTCTATCTATATTTCTTTTAACATGGCAAATGAATTTCTTAGTCAACACTTTACTCTTTCAAAAGTCTATTTTCTTGGTCAAGTGTTGAGGGGGAGAAAGTAAATATTTTTCGGTTTCATAAAACATTGTACTTGCATGTTACCTCATCCCGGTTGTTTCTTTGACAATGGTGGTCACATTTACTGTTTCTGACACCCCGGCTCAAATTTATAAAAATTTCATTATTTCTTAAGTCTAGGGAGTGTCGTAAAGTTTCTTTCCAAATATCATACTATGTAACCAAAATGGAAGTTATGGGCATTGGATGAAAATGGTTAAGGTAGAGGGAATTTGAAATCGTCAAAAGCTCAAAGTGTTTTAATAAAACATTTCACTTAATTTTTCAAAACATTTACTTCATCTCATTTATTATCCAACCACCATATCCTACGCCTAAGAATCCACCTTCAATACCTTGTTTTTTATCTCGAATTTGTAAGTGTTTTCATAATCTTTGTGGTATTTCAAACAATGGTTTTGATTTGTTTCAAGATTCAACGGCTAGATTTGTGCCTAGGCTCGATTTTGTGTTCTACGCATAAGCGTATGAACACTTAATCATGTTTGGGTGTTATTTGTTAAAATGGTTGTGTCAAAACGTTTATATAATCACTCTTATTCCATTTTATCAAAACAAATCACCCGAAAACACCGAATTGAACATTTTCAAAATTAGGGTTCATATGCGTGAATTGGGTGTTTTCAATTGAGAGTGTATCTGGACTATTAGATAGTCTCATGATGTTGTATGCATGATAAATTAACCTAAACCTTGCTTGAATCTTACCCAGAATCACCAATTTTGTGAAAATTGAAAATTAGGGTTTATAATCGTAGGTATTTTTGATTCGCTTAGGTTTTTGATGTTAAAACTTGGATAAAACAACTCATTAGGCTTCTTAGACATCCCATAAAAGGTATGGTGCAAATCCTATGGCTAATACTCTTACTCATAAAATTTGAATCTTAGGGTTTAGTCCTTTACGCGTAAGCATGTTCTACGCGTAAAGTTATTATAATTGTGACATGTTAGACCGAAGGGATTGAATGTGATGTTAATTATGGTGTTATGATGAATTTATTTCAGGATTATTACGCGTGAAAATTCAGAATCAAGGTTAATTGAACTCCCACGCATAGGATCACCTTACGCCGTAGAATGTTATGCTAAGAGAAATCTTACGCGTAACCTTTACGGCGTAAGGTTCTGAAAGAGGACTACGGCGTATCTCCTGTGAAGGATATGCGTAAACAATAACCTTACACATAAGGTTCACTCTTACGAGTAAGCCTACGCTGCAGGTTCCACATACGCTTACGCGTAAGCTCTATGCCTAAGGCTCTCTTTTCCTACACATAACATGTCTTACGCGTAAGTCGAGATCCTACACATAAGCTTATGCTTACGCGTATTACCACTCCTGTTTATGCATAAGCTTGGAATTTCACGCCTAAGCCTTAGATCAACAAAAATTATGAATTGTTACGCGTACATACTTGTAAATAAATAAATCATAACGTCACGAAACCAAAATGTCATTAATAAGCTTAAATGGTTAATAAGTTGTGAAAATAAGTGAAAACTTGGACTTTAAAACTCAAAGTTAATCTACTCAAGGAAACTTATCACGACGTCTTTGGACTATTGGACTAACAAGTGACATTGGATTCGTAACAATCATTGACATATCACATTCAATAAATAGACAATAAAATCAACTTTTAACTAACATAATGTCTTTCGATATGTTGGTTCTTTTGGCTAAATATCTTTCAGATCACGATATGGACGTTCAAATGCAAAATGTGGATGCACCAAATGTTCTCACTATTGAATACATCTTCCCTGACGGTTACTCAATGAAGATTGGAAAGAATAACCTCAGAGTTGATTTTGATAACTTCACTTGTTCCGAGTCTTCGTATTAAACTGCAGTGGATATTCAAGACTCACCCTCATACGAACATGCTCAAAATTCTACCTCTGTCTGGGAGATCTACATTCACCAATTTTGGAATACAATACAAAAGGTCAAATATCAAAGTGCTGTGACGGTGATGCTTAACAACAAAAAAAGCGACACCACACCGATTTGAGGGTATTCTTCTTATTCCTGTCATCGAGCCTCTAATATAATGCTACTCCAACGAAGAGGTTACTCTCCGGTTCATGGTCGACATCGGCTATGATGAAGCCAAGGGGTAATCACAAAACACTCATATGTGGACCTTAAGAACATTCCCGACCATGGAGAACCCTCTACATAATGATTGCCAAATCCGTTCCGGACGTGATAGTGGTCATAACCAAGCTCATGGAACTACAAATATTTTGGGCTATGATCAACATGAAACACATAGAAGTTGAAGCTCTGATATGGGAGGATATGATGTCTTACCTTAAAAGCGACACTAAGATCCCGTATATCACCAAACTATTGATCCAAAAGAGCTCTAGGGTATAATCGATATTCCCGCGAGACTTGATGACCCAACAACACTCCGTATTGTATGAGCCCACACTCATGCGGTCAGTTGCAGGACTCAACAGCGAAGAAACAAGGTGCGTGGTTGCGGACCATCTTCTTATTGATGCTATCAAAGGACTTTATTCGTACAAACAATATCGGTAGCGGTTAAAGGCAAAGTAGGATTCCTTGATGAAAAGTCCTCACGTACACCTACAGAAAACCGGGAGAGGCGGTCATGCGAAGTAATGTCCGCAAGCGAGAGTATTAGAAGGTATCGAAGAGGAGTCCGTCCTTCGTAAAAGGAAAGTTCCACTAAAAGAGGCAATCCCTATTCCCAAACACGAACCGCAACAAAGCTAATGGACAAGGACTGTGAGGACACCGAAGCGGACCGAAGAATTCATCTACTCGAAACTCCAATCGATGATACTTTGGCAGGATAAAAACCTCTAAGTCCTAAGGTGATAAAGGTAAAACCCCGTTCTTGCTGAGGAGGGAAGAGGAGAGCTCGGATGAAGAACAACTGGACAGAGACTACAGGAAAAGGTGAAGAATCTAAGACTCCAACACGCTTTGAGCAGTTTAAACTACAACAACTCGTTGGCCGGAGGTCTAGTGGTGGTGCACTATCTCTGGCCAGTTTAGATGTGGTTAATCAACCGAGCAAGGGAACTAGTACCACCACCCACGAACAACAACAAAGCCAACTGGAGGATTCTATCAAATATGGATTTGAGGAACCGAAATCGAAAAGTCGAGAAAAATTCACGATGAAAATCTTTGTGGTAGCGACTAAAGAAAAAGCGAAAAAGGAAGTCTCAAGCTGATGAAGAAGCGGGATTAAGGTGAAGAAATGGCTAAATCTAGAAAAGATGACGAAGTTGATTATGATGATTTTCTTCTAGATAGTCCAATGCGCTCCAAGGAACTAACCGAGCCACCAAAGACCACGAGCCTCCTCATGTCTCATCATCATCGGACTTCGTCTTCTTACTCTTCACCTCCACCATCAAAAGACTCCAACCGGATCCATCCAAGTGTAAAGAAACCCTACTCTTGGATATCAGAGCTAAGACAAAGATTGTTTCAAGCTGTCAAGCAAGTCGTAGGAAGAAAACGCGGACCAACAAAAATTTGAATCACCCCTACGGAATCAACTTTCTTCAAACGGATAAAGCGAGATGTTGAAAGAAAGGAGCATATCCGAAGCTTCTCAGGAGATTTCAAAAGGAAATGGAGAAGCGGCAGAGAATATACTCACAAGTTTTCGCGACATTTGTCCCTAGAGTGACAAGGAGATATTTTCCGGACAACTTACTCCAAATATCGTCGCATTGGTTAAACATACAATGGCCATGAACCTGATCTCTCGGGTTTGAAGTTAATTTGAAATTGGTGATGCAAATGTCTAAGCGACTGCAACCTTTACTTCGGATGAAGCTAAATTTTTTGAGGCTCTACTAGATTACAACTCAAGTCTTCATGCAAAGAGTCAGAGGTCAACCTAAGCGACCAAGAGATGACGATGACAAGGACAAGGATTCTTGACAAAACTTCCAAAGAAAGCTAGTAATCCTCCTCTATGCCACCACCACCCCAAAGGACTCAACCGAAAGAAGATCTCCTCCGTTCTCGCTGCCTTGAGAAACCACAGGACTCTGAGTTACCACCTCACACAGAGAAAACCGATGATCATTTCGAGTACTGGTGGTGGCGACGAAGAGATCCCAGAGACCCAACAACAACCCACCTCTCCCCGCCTCAAAAAGAAACCAGAATCCTCCTCAAGGCCAAAGAAGAAGAAGACAAAGACCAATGTTGTCTCATGGCTAGACGAAGGTGACACCGCAGAATATGACTGGTTTTCTACACTTGTTGATACTACCCTCACTACCAAGGTCAAGAAATGGTAGATGGCCGTGCTATGGAGCATGTGAAGCTGATTCAAGAACATTTTAGAGTGAAGAAGATGACTAAGGCTGAGCTAGCTGAATTAAGAATGAAGTCTTCCAACTGCTTAAAGACAGCTCCGAAAGTGCAATTGAAGTTGAATACCATCTTCAAACATTGCACGAGCCATGTCGAACAATATCGATTGGCTCAATCCTGAAGCTAACATCGACTTCACAAGACAAGACAAAGCTCCATACTACACAGACTGGACCAGACCACTACCAACAATTGGCCGACCGGATCAACCTCAAATTCCATACCGTTACTTCTTCAACAATGACCTCGAATTTCTTCTACACGGTAGCGATGTTACAAGGAAGTACGCTACGTCACTCACATTTCCTTTCCCAGCAGCAATCTATTCAAACAATCCAGCCATCGAGGAAGAAGCCACACACATGTTTGCTAACCAAGTGGAAAAGTATGACCTTGATGCGATGTATGGGATTCATCATTGGCCTGAACGCCGAAGAATCTTCTACAAAAACTGCCAGGTTCAAAAATTTAAGAAGGAAGTGTTTAGTGATAAACGGATCGTTGCTATTAAGCATGTTACTCTTTCGTCGAAGTGGGACTACACATTCCTCAAGAACATTGTGGTCAAACGACAAGACGAAGAGGACTATGACTTCTGTGAAGCGGATTTTCCGAGACTGTCGCTAAATGACATTGAAGATATGTATCTCGCTAAGGTGCAAGGACGAATGAGACATTTCTCTACAACTATCCAACGCGAATACATCAAGTCATTACTCATCTACATCAGAAGCATAGTGATCCAAGAACGTGTAGAAGACATACAACTTGCCGTGGAATCGTATCAGACACGTGTTAACCTCACTAAACCACAGCTAGACCTTCCCGACATTAACCAACTGGCTCAGTACACCCTCATCAGCAAACCATTTGGAGTAGTCTACCGTAGTGAACTACCCCGCAATTGCTTAATGGCGTGCAAAGAGCTTCATAAGTTTGGGGATCACACATTGAAGAAAGTCAGGGACGGGTTAGCTTATCGGTTAGAGGCGATACAAGAAGGCATTGGGTCAACTAAGAGATGGAATTCTAGGGATAGAAGGGATATGAAGAAGATCATCACTCGCATCGATGAAAGGTTGTTCAGAAGGGATCAGTTCAAAATTTTGGAGAGTTTCGTAGGTGGTCGTCCCAGCATATCTCTCACAGGCTATCAACGTCCAGAATGCATTCCCGGAGTTATTGCTGGACTACCTGATTCTCCTGGTAACCCTTGATTTGTTTCTTTAACTTATCATTTGGATGTGTGATATTAATATGACAATGGCTTGTGCACATATAACAGTGTACAACCCGTTCTTGTAATGAAAGGACCCTGTGGTACGCTTCAGTGCCATAATCCTTATAAAAGGAGCGAAAGCTTCTTACTTTTGAGTAAAACTAATCAAAACTTTCACTTTTCAAAGTTTTGCTCAAAATAACAAGTACTTCCCCTGATGACTTTCAAAACCTCAAAAGTTAATATCACTTATTGAGGGGGAGTATTTGCTAAAACACTTTGTTCAACAAAAACATTCTTTGTGGAAATTGTTAATACAAATAAACCGTAAAAACGTTTATTAATATTTTGCGATCTCTTTGTGTTTTTTTGATAACAAATATAATGTTATCTTAAGTACAATTATAAGGATACATGTTATTTTTGTAAAGCATTTACATATAGCCATTTAATACAAAAATGTTATAATTAATCATTTGTTGTAATAGTTATTAGGATGGGTAAAAACCATAACCCATGGACCATAACCCATGGATCATAACCCATACCCAAGATGGCTAGATACAATGTATACTTAGATACATTGAATCTAAAGAAAACCCATGGACCAACCCATGCCCATAACCAAAACCCATGGGCAAGAGGCGCCCCACGGATCCCTAAGATTACACTAGACGGATCCCAAGTGGGAGGGATCCGTGGGATCCGGGAACAGTGGAAGAAATTACCTATAAATAGAGAGCCATTTCTTCATTCTAACTCACCTCTCTTCTTACTAAATCTCTCAAACACTCTCATTCTTCTTCATATAGATCACTTGATCTAGAGAGTTGTTCTTCTTTATTTCTATTGTGATTCACATATAGGTCCTTCTCTAAAGCGAGATCACGGGCATTCTACAAGTCATCCAAGCAAGGGGTCCTTGATTGATTTGTCACTCCGCAAGATTTCTGTCGCGAAGATCTTGTATTTGATATTTCACATATTTGTTGTGTAATAGCCGTGTTGGTTTGGTCCACCGTGTTACGGACTCGGTATTTAGCTTTGTACCGAAAAAGGTGTAAGCAACGTTGTGAAGGCTTCTCCGCCAAGTGAAGGAGTTTGTTGACATAGTGCTTGAACTCTAGAGTAGGTGACTCGAGGAGTGGAGTAGGCAAGGAAGGTGTCCTTGTAGCCGAACCACTATAAATCGGTTGTGTCATTTCTATCCCTTTGCTTTACTTTATTTACTTGCTTTATCATTAGATCTATACTTTCTCAACATCCATAAGATCTCACATATTAATGAATCTAAAGTTTTTGAAACTAACTTAAAATCGGCAAAACTATTCAACCCCCCTTCTAGTTTTCCACAATTGGCATCAAGAGCTAAGTTTATAAAAGTTTTAAAGTAAAATTGTATTTTAAAAACTTTTCGATCACTATGGGTTCTGAAAATAATAACGAAGGGCAATCTATGCAACGACCACTACTACTTGAAACTAATGGTTTTATATATTGGAAAAATAGATTCGAAACATATGTGAAATCTAAAGATATTGATCTTTGGTACATTATTGTTGAAGGAGATTTTGAGGCTACCTCAAAAGATGATAAAGGGAATTTAGTCAACATACCTCATGATAAACTAAATGATGAAATGAAAAAAAAGCTTTCTAAAAATAGTGAAGCAAAAATGGTTTTATATAATGCTTTAACAAAAAAGGAATTCGAAAGAATTCTATGCTTAAAACCTCTAAAGAAATTTGGAATTCTTTAGTTGTAACTCATCAAGGCAACCAACAAGTTAAAAATAATAAAATTGATTTATTTGTTCAACAATATGAACAATTTTCAATATCGGATGAGGAAACTATAGATCATTCATTTGCTAACTTTAATACTATTATTACATCTTTACAAGCACTTGATGAATCTTTTTCTAGCGGTAACCATGTTAGGAGATATCTAAGGGCACTTCCATCGAAGTGGAGATCCAAGGTGACGGCGATCGAAGAGTCAAAAGATTTGACAATCCTCACCCTTGATGAACTCATAGGCAACTTAAAAGTCTACGAGCTTGTCCTTGCTAAAGACCCAAGCTCCGGTGAAAAAGAGAAACACAAAAATCTTGCCCTTAAAGCCAAAAAGGCTTCAAGCGATGAAGAGAACTCCTCTTCGAGTAGTGACGACAAGGAGTACGCTATGGCGGTAAGGGACTTTAAAAAGTTCTTTAGAAGGAAGGGAAGATACGTCAAACAACCGTATGACGATAAGAAAGGCTTTCGAAAAGCAAAGAGGACGAGAAGCCAAAAGATGATCATACTTGCTTTAAATGTGGGGACCCAAACCACTTTATCAGTAAGTGTCTCAAACGAGATGATCAAAAGGCGTTCGTGAGCGGCACGTGGGGAATGAGCGACAAGGAGGACGAAGAAATTTGTCTCATGGCAAATGACGAGGTATGTCACGAATACTATAGTAGCTCATCACTTGATGACGACTCATTGCATAATGAATATGAAAAACTATGCAATATTAGCTTAAAACTAATTAACAAAAACAAGCTTTTAAAGAGTCAAAACCAACGTTTAGATAAAGAAGTCATAGAATTAAAAGCAAAACTAAAACGTTTAGAAAAAGGGTAAAATAGCAAGTGGTGAATGTGAACTTTGCGTTCAACTTCAAACACTAGTTGATCAACTAGATTCTAAAATTGCTAGAATGAGTACGAACACTTTAGATATGATATTAGATAGTGTTAAAACCGGCAACAACCAAAAAGGTTTAGGTATTCAACAACTTGATCCATCAACTAGTGAAACAAAGAAACACAATTTGTTAAGGCACTAGAAAAACCAGCCACTATTGTGGCGGATCCCACGGATCCCATCAAAAGTGAACCGGCTAGTGATAAGCCAGGATTCATGGGTCTGCCAGCAAAACAAGAGTAATAACGAAGCTTCTTCATCTAGAACCGAAGTTTGTTATCGTTAATAGGAAGAAACCAACTCCGTTACCACTAGATAACCACCTCCAAAATATAATCCTACTTTTGCAAGAAACAAATTTCCATCTTTCTCAAAACCTAATCCATCTAGGAGACCTAATAATGTTTACCCGAGAAGTAACCATCAAAGAGGATGGAACCCAAATATGCAAAATGGTTTTACCTATCATAACTTTGCTCCATGGAATGCATACTCATCTTATCCATACATGTCTAACATGAATGGAATGTTAACACTAATGGACCCATGAACAAATGGGGACCAAACTTTTGAGTTAATTGTTTTCTTAGGTGTGCTAAAGGTGGCTCCTAGACCCGATGAATGGGTCAAGGATAGCGGGTGCACGAGGCACATGACCGGCAATAAGGAGCTATTCTCCACATATGAATCCTTCAATGGAGGTAATGTGGTATTTGGAAATAGCAAAAGTAAAATCGTCGGTAAAGGTTACTCTCCAAATAGCAAAGCTTACGTCATACTAAACAAAGAAACAATGAAGGTAGAAGAGTCATTAAATATAAAATTTGATGAAAGTCCACCCAAACCCTCCCCACCTCTTGTCGATGACGAGATTGTAGAAAGTGAAGCTATAGTAATAAAGAAAAAGATAAATGAAGAAGAAGAACCTTTAAATGATGAAGTCATAAACATTAAAGAATCCAAAGATCACCCCGTAGATAAGGTCATAGGAAAGCTAAACGAAAGAACATTAAGGTCTCAAGTTCAAAACCAAAGTAGTTTGTTTTGTTTCGTTTCAACCATAGAACCTAAGAATACCCAAGAAGCCATAAAAGATGAGAGTTGGGTAATGGCTATGCAAGATGAATTAAATCAATTTATATCTAATGATGTTTGGACACTTGTCCCTCCACCTAGTAATCAAACCATAATATGAACCAAATGGGTTTATAAAAACAAATTAGATGCAAACGGAGTAGTGTCTAGCAACAAGGCTAGACTCGTTGCCCAAGGGTATAACCAATAAGAAGGAATAGACTTTGATGAGACATATGCCCCCGTGGCTAGATTAGAGTCTATAAGAATACTTTATGCGTATGCTTGTGCTAATGATCTAAAGCTTTATCAAATGGATGTCAAAAGCGCTTTTCTAAATGGTTTCATTAATGAAGAAGTATATGTAGCTCAACCTCCGGCTTCATCGATTTTGAAAAACCCAAACATGTGTATAAATTAAAGAAAGCCCTTTATGGTCTTAAACAAGCTCCAAAAGCTTGGTATGATAGACTCAAGTCATTTTTACTTAAACACAACTATACCATGGGGTTAGTTGACAACACACTTTTTACTAAGAAAAGAGAGTCACATATAATCATAGTGCAAATATATGTAGATGATATTATATTCGGATCCACTTGTCAAGACATGTGTGATGATTTCTCTAAAATCATGCATGACGAGTTTGAAATGAGTATGATGGGAGAACTTAGTTTCTTTCTTGGTCTACAAATCAAACAAGTAGAAGATGGTATCTTCTTTAATCAATCTAAATACATAAAGGAGATGTTAAAGAAATTCGGTCTAGAAGAGTAGAAACCAATTAGGACACCAATGTCATCCGACACCAAACTCACAAAGATGAAGACGAGTCGAATTAGAGTAATACTAAATATCATGCCATGATAGGTAGTCTTCTCTACCTCACGGCAAGTAGGCCGGATATCATGTTTAGTGTTTGGTTATGTGCTAGGTTTCAAGAAGACCCTAAAACATCACACCTAGAAGCCGTAAAAGGATATTTAGATACATTAAGGGTACAACACAATTAGGATTATGGTATCCTAAGGACACGGGAGTAGAAACAATTGTATATGCAGATTCTGACCATGCAGGTGATTACGTTGATAGAAAAAGTACAAGTGGGGTATGTACTTTCATGGGATGTTGTTTAACATCTTGGTTTTCTAAGAAACAAACGGTACTAGCAATATCAACAACCGAAGCCCGAATACGTCACTCCGCAAAAGCATGCCAACAAGAACTATGGATGAAACAAGCGTTAGTTGACTACGATATTCATCTAAGCGACATAGCCATTCTATGTGACAACAAAGGTGCCATCGACTTAAGCAAGAATCCGTTATTGCATTCTCGCACAAAGCATATAGAGATTCGTCATCACTTCTTAAGAGATAATGTTCAAAAGGGGAACAACATCTCTATTGAGAAGGTAGCATCCGAAGAAAACATAGCCGACGTCCTCACCAAACCGTTGAAGCGGGAACAATTCAACCTACTTCATCTTGGTCTTGGTCTCATGGAACAAACGTCGTAACTTATTTGACTCTACAAGGTATGTAAACACTAGCCTTCTTCTTTCTAAATCTAGGATCTCTATTTCACGCACAACTCACAAACAATACGGGAATTTTCAAAACCCAAGATAAGTTTTCCACTTATAGTTTTCTTATTTTCTTCATAAATACAAGTTGCAAACACATAATTACATACACATTTTCAAAAAAAAACCTCTTTTCAAAATGTTTTCTAAAAAGATGATACCTTCCCGTATCAATTTCATAAAAGCAATTTCTCACGTCTAGGACAAATCGCTTTTTCATTGTTAATACAAAGTAAAAACCCGTTTTCATTGCATCTCATGTCTTGTGAATGCTAAAGGAGATACATAACTAATATGTATGTTTGGGTACATTCATTTAAGCGACAATGAATTAGGAGCATTGATAAACACAAAATTACATACTCAAGTACTAAATATGTGTTTTCGGGTTATCTCAATAGGTTACTTTTTCACTTCTAGTTTATTTTTCTTTTTTCTTAGGAGTCGAGATAACCGCAACTCCAAATAGTTTGCATATAGGCACACACTAGGCAAAAATGTTTCCAAAAGGAAAATTTTGTGTTGCCTGGAACACCAGACCCATGGATCCTAGCCTTCATGCTGGACGGATCCCTCAAGGGAAGGATCCGTGGGATCCGTGAGACATTTGTTTTACCTTCTATTTTTCTCACTTTGGATGAAAAATCCACATTTGTTTTATTTTTTGGAGTATGTTCTTTAATGCTTGTGTTCTCATGATCACATGCCTTAAATTCATATCTAATCATTAGATTTTAATCCACATTTTGGGTCAAGCATTCATTACAATGCTTTGTTTTTTTTCTATATCTAGAACTCCCAAAATGCTTGCATAACCCATCTCATATTCACAAACAAACTACACATGTCATTCACAAATTCTTTAGATGAATCACCTAGTACAAACAATCATCTTCATGAAACCCAAACCTTTGTACTTCCACCTTCCAAAATACCAAAATCAAACTCTAGGATATCCGCACGGATTAACATCCGATCTTGTTGCTTAGGAAAACCATCATCATATGGCTCATCACCATCAACTAAATCACCACAAGATGCTTCCATTATAGCACCTCCTTCATCACCAACGAGTACACCAACTTCATCACCAAATCACTCACCACCTAACATCACTCTTTTGGAACTCCTTACGACTCCAACAAGATCTCCACAACCAAAGCAAAAAGAAATAGCCTTTTTGACACCTCTAACTTCTCCAAACACAATATTCAATGATATTGAAACATCACCAACTTTAGCTCCCATTAAACTACAAGAACATCTAGGTTCTTTTCCATCACCACTTCCAATCATTCCGAACTTTGATCCGTATTTTCCTATTTTTCCACCACAACTTCCGCAACTCACAAATCAAAACAACCCGGAAGATTTCCGTACTCATTACCCACATCACTTACATTGTGAACATTGCCAATCCACTAGGGAAATTGCAATAGAAGTTAGGGAAGAAATGCGATTCATACTCAACCTCATCCTTGATCGCATCAATACCATTACACATCCAAACCTCTATCCATAACCTTATGCAAGCATGGAAGGAATCATTACTACTATTTTTTATTTTTTTTAGTACTTTTTCTTTTGAAGTCATTTTCAAGAACAAGTCTTGTTCTTATTTTTACATGCTTGTAGGTGGCATAAAAACCACTACACTTTATTGTTTTATTACAAGACCTTGTTTACATACCTTGGCTCCCAATCTTGATTCTCGTCAATCACAAGATTACATAAGCATGTTACTAACCTTTCTATTTGTAGGATTTTTTTATTTTTTCTTCTCTTGACGCCCCAAACTAGGGGGAGCTGCCGTCAAGGGGGAGTAAGCGATACGTGGACTAATTTTTCCACACTTTTATTTCTTCGAAGGGTTAACTTTTTGTATCGACAAAAAGGGGGAGAAGAAGTAAAACTTAGGGGCTTTCAAAACATACATCTATTCTTAAGTTTTACTCATCATAACATTATGTTTTGTCATCAACAAAAAGGGGGAGATTGTTAATACAAATAAACCGAAAAAACGTATATTAATATTTTGCGATCTCTTTGTGTTTTGTTGATAACAAATATAATGTTATCTTAAGTACAATTATAAGGATACATGTTATTTTTGTAAAGCATTTACATATAGCCATTTAATACAAAAATGTTGTAATTGATCATTTGTTGTAATAGTTATTAGGATGGGTAAAAACCATAACCCATGGACCATAAGCCATGGATCATAACCCATACCCAAGATGGCTAGATACAATGTATACTTTAGATACATTGAATCTAAGGAAAACCCAAGGACCAACCCCATAACCAAAAAACCCATGGGCAAAGAGGAGCGTCCCACGGATCCCTAGGATTACGCTAGACGGATCCCAAGTGGGAGGGATCCGTGGGATCCGGGGAACAGTGGAAGAAATTTCCTATCAATAGAGAGCCATTTCTTCATTCTAACTTACCCCTATTCTTACTAAATCTCTCAAACACTCTCATTCTCTTCTAACATATAGATCACTTGATCTAGAGAGTTGTTCTTCTTTATTTCTATTGTGATTCTCATATAGGTCCTTCTCTAAGGCGAGATCACGAGCATTCTACAAGTCATCCAAGCAAGGGGTCCTTGATTGATTTGTCACTCCGCAAGATTTCTGTAGCGAAGTTCTTGTATTTGATATTTCACATATTTGTTGTGTAATAGTCGTGTTGGTTTGGTCCACCGTGTTATGGACTCGGTATTTAGCTTCGTACCGGAAAAATGTGTAAGCAACGTTGTGAAGGCTTCTCCGCCAAGTGAAGGAGTTTGTTGACATAGTGCTTGAACTCTCGAGTAGGTGACTCGGGGAGTGGAGTAGGGCAAGGAAGGTGTCCTTGTAGCCGAACCACTATAAATCGGTTGTGTCATTTCTATCCCTTTGCTTTACTTTATTTACTTGCTTTATCATTAGATCTATACTTTCTCAACATCCATAAGATCTCACATATTAACGAATCTAAAGTTTTTGAAACTAACTTAAAATCGGCAAAACTATTCAACCCCCCCCCCTTCTAGTTTTCCATAGAAATCTTCCCACAAAACTCAAAATGGTCATATTTGATATCAACATTTCATCAAAAATAACATATTTATATGCCATTTTTTAGGGGGAGAAAAATTATGTGATAAGAAATATGTTGTGAATTGCAAATGAATCGTTGTGCTAAAATACTTAACCAATGAATTGACGAGATCTTAAATGTTAGTTACTCGAAAAGACTTGTCCGGGACGGGTAATAATTTCAAACTAGTTCGCTAGTGATGTAAACGTGTCTCGCAAAGGACTTGTCCTAGTAGAATGTACCATTCGAGAAACTCTTGGTAGACATGAACTTTGACGGGTTTGACAACCTTTCGAGGTTTGTCCACAACTTCAAGGTAGTTATTAGAGCTAGTTGTCACCTAAAAGCTGACAATGTAACTCTTTAACTATGCATCGTAACCGTGTTTCACGGGGGATTATCTATCTTGATTTGATCAATTCAAAAGTGCGCGCTCTTCTCTCACCGTGCAGATTTCTGTCAAAACACTTAAGCACGTGTGGAGGGGGAGTATTTCTACAAAAACTTACACTCTCAAACAGTGGTACAAAATGCTTTTACTCATAACCACTTATGAGAGATTCTTCATGAAAATGGTTTTATGGCAACTGATGAGTGCTTATTTACTCATCGTTTTTACCTACCTAAGACCACAAAATGACCAAAAACACCCAAATATGATCAAAATATGTTAAAAATATCCTCGGAGTGTGTTTTGTGTCTTGCAGGTACAAAAGGATGGAAAACAGAGCGAAAACGAGAAAAATCGAGCCAAAATCAGAAAAGTGCTGAGAAGCCGGTCTTTGGGATGAGATTTTCTACGATCGTTGATCAATTGAAGACCCGGACGCGTTTTTGGAATGAGCAGAGGGAAACTAAACCAAAATTCCCATTTTACCCGTTCCCGATACCCAAATAACCAAATAGTCTTTTATAACCAAAAATCCAAAAATCATATTTTAGCCTTAACAAACATTTTGTAAAATTCAACTTTTCTCTTAAATCCAATTTCGAAGAAAAAAAAAATTGCAAAACTCGAAACTAAAAAAAATACATTTTATAAAAAAACACTTAAATACCTTTTAATAAAATCATTTTTTTTACCCTAGCCTTTACCTGCTCTTTCCCCTTTCCCCAACACAGAACATAGAAACACAAAACAACCCAGAAACCCTTTTTGCCCGCCAAATCTTTCCCTCCTCTCTCCCTGTCCCTTTCTTTCCCACAAACCCAGACGAGTTCACATGTTTCCTCCACCTCGCTATCAATGATGCACTAAATGGATCCCACGGCTCTGATTTACTCTTGGGATGTACCTAACTGATCTAGGGTTGGGATTGCCCCAAAGAAGCACAAAGATTACTTTTTTGGTTTCCCCTCACAAAAGAAACACAAGAAGAGAGAGATAGAAGATTTTCTTAGAGTTTAGTATAAATAAGATATTAGTGAAGAGAGCAGATTTTAGTCTAGAATCTTTATGTTCTAGCTCGTTTTAATTTTATTGTCATTTTAATTTACATGTAATCTTTACTTTCAGTTTAATTCAATCTCAGTTTTTAATTCCATTGCCCTTTAAAGTTTATGCAAGTTGTGTGTTTTAAAATCTTTAGTCTGTCTTAAATATTTATTCATGTTAGATTAGTTTGTTTAAATAAGCTTTTGTTAATGATCTCAAAATAGTTCTTAAGTTTTCAAAACCTTAAAACTGATTTCACAGATTTTTCTGCCCCATAAGGGGAAGTTTGGATCAGCAAGCTTCATGGTTCAAAATCCATTTTTTACCCATGTTGGGGTCTGCAAGTAGTTGTAGTTAGATGTTAGCTCAATTTATTTTCTCTAGCATGGTTTAAATTAGTCTTGAAATCCACCATTTGTCTGTTTTATTGGTCATTGTATCAGCAAATAGGCACAAAACAGGCATAGTAGCAGCTTATTTTTAAGCTGTTATAAAACTTTTTCAACCCCCAAATACAGTTTTTAGAATTTTTGGTACGCTAACTTAAATCATTGTAGCTTGTATCTGATTTTGAAGTTCATTACCCAGCTTAAGCATGAGCTCAAAGAAGCCTCTCTAGGCTGTTTCAGGCCTGCACAAAATAGCAGCACAACAGCCGCTATGTGCTTCTTTCTTGTAAGTGTTTATTAGTACCTTTTTGTAGTTTATTTAGATCACTTAGGAGCAAATTAGTATAATTAGTTAGGAAGTAGTCTAATTACAACTTATTAAGTGCTATTTTTAGTTTCTATAGCTTATTTTTCCAATTGGTAGTGTAGGATTTCCCTAGTTTAGCTAATGTTGCCTAACTGCTCATTTCCCCTTCATTTAGTTTGCCTTTTGATTGATTCAGCTTATTTCAGATAGTGGATTCAATATTTTAGCTTATTTCTCTTTCTTAAGTGCTTAATTAACTTTATTTGTGCTTAAATCTAGCAAAGGGTGTGTTTGGTTGTGTGCTGTCCAAACAGCAGACCTTTAGGACACATTTTAGTTTTATTTGCTTATTTAATTTAGCTCAATTAGTCTTACTTTAATGTTTTTAGGTAAGTTAGAGTAGTATACATTAGTTTGTTTTTACAAGCTTATTGTAGCTTTTTATAGTTACTTCATGTGCTCATTAGTGTCCTTTTGCTGTCCTAAACCAAACAGCCCTATGTATAATTTGTGGGTGAAATAATCTGTATTCAGACTCATTCTAGCATTCCATCAGTTTAGTTTTCATAAAAAATTGCTTACTGTTGTCCTTATTTCAGTTTGTAAAACCCAAAAACGTGCCTGCACAGATTCGAACTCAGGACCTGGTTCATGCCTTCCCACGACACAGCCACACGCACATATAACCATCTGTGCTACCCTTGCTTCGTGTTGTTTTAGTATCCTTTGATTTATTTAAATACGTTTTAGGTTGTTAGCTCATTCCATTTGTTTAGCTTATTAGGAGTTTTTCCCCTTTAGCTTTTTCTGTCCACTTATTTTTATTAAATTCTAATTAGTTCAAGATAATTTTCAAAAAAAAATTGGAAATTTTCTAAATAGTTTTATATATATATATATATATATATATATATATATATATATATATATATATATATATATATATTTTTTTTTTTTTTTTTAGTTTTTAATTCATTATAAATGGATTAAAAGTCAAAAAAATTGTCGGCTTTTTCCTAAAATTATTTTTAGTCATTTAGAATGTAGAAAAATTAGTTTTGCACTTATAGGATGTAAATTGCATCTTTTTCACTTTCGGGGCGCGGTGCGTTCTCGGTTTTTCGTGTTTTTGCATTTTAGCACCCTAGGATGTAATTTAGCTTTGTTTTATTATTTCTTAGGCTTAGTAGTAGTTTATTTAGAGTTTACATTGTTTTACTTGCTTTATTTTCACTTCCGTTCTTTAATTTGTAGAAAACGTAATCCAAAATCCCAAATTCGTTTAACCAATTCAAGTCCTAATCACGAAACTCAACGACACCGTCAATTTCACACCTCGTTGGGACACGACCCGGGGAAACCACTTCCCGGTATCACTTTTATCACACCCGTGAGATTTGGCACGTTAACCCTTTTCCTAAAAGGTTAATTTGTTGAATTTCACGATTAATTTGATAAATTGATATTGTGTTTATTTCACCACACTCACAAAACGATCGAATCAAATTTTGGCGCCGCTGCCGGGGAGGTGTGTTGCGACAATATCGTGATTTTTTGCGATTAGTGACTTGAAGAACCTTCCTCATGAATTTATTGTTTTTGAAAAATACAAAAATATTTTTCTTTTCTTTGTATATATATGTAAAAGATTAAAAATACAAAAAGATTTTCCTTGTTGTTTTAAATAATATAGAAGACACAATCAATATAACATTCTCAACTGAGGTGTTATCATTATAAGTTCCCGAACAAAAGATTTAAAACTTGCCTTTGTGTCACTTGCGTGAATACGTTTGTGATTATTGGTTTAAGTTCCTTGTGTTTTGCCTCGGTCTTGTTTTAATTGAAAGTGTTGTTTTTGAAAGTGCATGTGCACTCGTTTTCGAAAAAACCAAAAATATTCTTCTCATTCCTCTTATTCGTTGATTCTATTTCTCTTACCCTCTTTTGCCGTTTAATTCTATCCTTCGTATCCTCTCGATCACTCAATTCTATTTCTCTAACCCTCTATATGTTTAATTCTCATGACGACGATCGATTATCGTCGTTGTTTCCACTGCAAAAGCCGTATGGAAGAGGATCAACTTTATTGTCAAAATCAGGATTGTTTATGTAAGCGATGTGGAAGGATGGGTGCAAGCAAATATTGCTATTGGTGCGAATTATCCGATAAAAACTCTCTCGATGATTCTCCAAGTTTTTCCGACCATCCGCCACAACCCGATATTTCTTCTATTGTTTCTGAGCCCAAACCGTCCAGAATTGATCAAAATATTTCGCGATTTACGGTTAAGGTTAAGAGAAAAGAGCAAGAACCGGAGACCAAAACGGAAGTGGTGGAAATTGCTAGCTCTAAGAGCACACCACTTGTCCCACCTCCGGAATCTTCAAGGACGTTTTTAGAAGATTTCCTTAGGGACGGAATGAACATGATTGATAACTACCTTAATGAACTTCGTCTAAAGTTAACTTCGGGAAGTACCGCTACAAACACCAATTGTGATGTTGTTGAGCCCTCGATTCCTACTCCGTACCGAGATATCTTCGTTCGATCACGATTATTGCTACGGTTGTGGAGACGTGTTACCAAAAGGATTTCGTTGCTACAAATGTATGTGCGAGTGGTGTGGAAACTATCTTACTGATGGATTTTGTTCGATTTGTGCCGAGAATTCATGCGCTTATGATTCTAATCCTAATTCCTTCAATTTTCCTCGGAACGATTTCAACTACCCTCCTCAGAATGCATACGAACCACAACCGTACTATCAAGAATTCAATGATACATCGTTTCAGAACTTCTCTCCTCA
This sequence comes from Chrysanthemum makinoi, assembly GCA_910596185.1. Taxonomy (NCBI): domain Eukaryota; kingdom Viridiplantae; phylum Streptophyta; class Magnoliopsida; order Asterales; family Asteraceae; genus Chrysanthemum; species Chrysanthemum makinoi. The sequence goes on from OU343224.1 coordinate 272,294,176, forward strand.
ATACCTTTGTTGTGCAAATTGTAGGGGTCCTCATTTTGATTATCAATGTCAATCATGGAATCAAAACTATGGGCCTGACCCTTGTTATAACACTCCTTGTTTTGAAAATTTCCAACCCCCACAATTTCCCGTTATTGAACCATATCCCGTCATTGATCAACATCCTCGTGAGAAAAGTATTCTAGAAGAACTTGCCGAAGATCAAGCATCTCGCTACGAAAAATCTATGCTAGAATTACTTGAAGAAGAGGAACGAGCCGCTCAGATGAGAAATGTATTGAAGAAATACGAATCGAAGAAATGGCACTTGCAAGACGTGCTCGATGGCTCACGACTTACATTGACGATGATGAGGATTCCATTCAAATGAAAGAATATTATGAGAGCTTATCTGCTGGAATCACACCCGAAGAACCCGTAAACTCTCTAAGTATGGGGGATGAGCATCTTAGCACTATTCCGGAAATGGAATCGTCTTGTGTTGAGAACCTTGTCCCAACCCCAAGTGAGTTCGAGGTTATCTCCGATGATGTGTGTGATGAGCCTCTTGATGATGATTCTTCTTCTCCTCCCACCCCTAATGATTCTGTTGAGATGATCTCCGAATCTGAAAATGATTATACGACGTTTGATGATTCTTTATCGTGTGGAGACATCGAGTATGTGGAGGAAATTCCTTCTGAGCTCGTCAGCTTAGAGGAAGTGAGAGATGTTGATCCCGATGATCTTGATATGGACACTGATTTTGAAACTGATGATGAAGATATTCTCGTTGTGTCCGAGAAACCTTTTGCTATGGCATTCACTAATCCTCTGTTTGACTTTGATTCTGAATTCACTCTAATTTCAGATAACCCAACCTTTGATATTCAAAATGAGGATAGTGACATTTTTTACATCTCCTTTGTACCGAAGATAAGAATAGTGGCAATCCCACTTCGACGTTAGACCTTATCGAGGAGTTCGCCGATGAACTCGCTCTTATTGATCATTCTCCACCAGGAGATGATGATGTGCACTTCGACTTTCTTTCTTCGGATGACTCGATACCTTCGGGTTGTCAGAGTGACGATTATGGCTTAGGTCCATCATCCACCCGGTCCGCCGCTAAACCGCCGGATGATGGAACCTCTTCTAAGCCCGACATGGATGTTTTCATTGCTTTAGTGGTGGATAAGATTTCTGAACATTCCGTTAATGTTCCTCAATCTAATCTTTTGCCCACCCATCCCACCCATTGTCAACTCATTGTCACCTTGCCTTCTCCTCCCATTTCTTCTCCGTGTCTTAACTCCTATAGGAGTGAAGATACCATCTTTGACCCCGGCATTTCTCTTTCTTCTAAGCCGGATGTATCTCATCGGAGTGGAACTTTCAGAAAGTCCGATGGAGATTTTCTCTTCCACTTGCTCCCCCATGGACCAATGAATTCGGGGTCGAGTCAAGCTAGCGACTCGGTTAACAAAAACAGTAGCCTTCCATGGGTGTCCACCCATGTTTCTGACTTCTTTCTATTTTCTAACAACTAAGTGTGGGGGGAAACCTCCACTATGTTTGCTTCTTGTGTGTTTGCTCTTGTTTTCAGGAATCCCTTTGATCGTGATGATTGATGCGCCTGTTTTCAATCCAGCCGCCCAATATCCGATCATTTTTACTAACGTTTATCTGGGGATATATTTCAGAAATTCTTTTTGTGTTAAAATAACAGATTTCGTCCACACACTTGGTTAATGGTATTACCTTTTTCAATTCGATAGTATCGGCTTCGCCCGGGACTTTGAATATTGAGGGCAATATTCAATTCTAAGTGTGGGGGGAATTCTGTCGAATTTTGTCACATTTGTACCCTTTAGTCCCTAGTACCCCGTTTTGACCAAAATTTAAAAATTTTGCAAAAAAAAAAAGTGCTTTGCACAAAAATAAAGTGTTAATACTTCGGTGTTAATAGTAGTTTAGTCTTGATTAGGTTAGAACAAAGGGAATCCCGACTCTGCTAGAGTGTTGATCTATCTGCTCTCTTAACATTTAGGCTAAGTTTTTACGAGTTGTGCAAATGAAAATGCTAAGCGTGGAGTAGTTGGTTCTCTTTAGAGCTTATATAAGTAATCTATGGCTTTTTCTCCCAGTAGCTCTAATTGAACCTAAAATACGTGCTCATTGTCAAACTTTTGAACATTCAAATCGTCTTGTTACAACAAAAAGTTTTTAAGCAAAATTGATTTAGAGCTCAAGTTCAACTTTTTGTTTAAATTTTTGGAAAAGCATACTTTCTTAAAATCGGAATAATGTTGCAAAGTGAAAGTATCGTAAAAGTGCTTGAATGATGCAAAAATAAAGTGCAAGTGAAAAAAAAAAAAAAAAAAAAAAAAAGTTGAAAAATGAAAAATGAAAAAAAATGAGTTCCTCGAATAAAAGTACTATGTTGCTTATGAATAAATGTGCGAAACTTGCTTTTTCTTGAATTTAAATCGGAGGTTGAACTAGGATTCGTCAAAGTTGTCTAAAAGCTTGACGGTGATTTAGAAATTCTTGAAGTCAAAGACCCCGAAAGCTCCGATACTATTCTCAAGGGTGAAAACCTAGCCTCCTTAAATGGACAAGCTGAGAAGAAAATCGCTACATGGAGTGATCCCACCTTTGAATCTCGAACTTCTAAATTATCGTCGGTTGTTGTCCATTTAGATTTAGTTTTAACTTAACGGTAGCCTCGTAAATCTTTGGAATCAATTCCGCTAATTCGGTACTATTCTCCATGAGGTGTCAAAAGCCCGGTCACCTAAAGCCAACTGGTTTGGGATGTGCCGAGAAGAAAGCCGCTACATGGAAGAGGCCCTTTCGATCCTTAGACTTTCGTAGTTTCCGGGAAGTTAAGATTTTAGTTAAGTGGATAACAACCATAACAAGGTCGGTTTCAATGGTCAAACTTTTGAAAATGAGCACACGAACTTAAATTGTATAAACTGCGGGAGTAAAAAGTTAAGCCTCGGCTTACATAGATTATTAGTATAAGTAGTGTTAGCATTTTGCCAAAACGTTTGCACAATAAGTTTAGACTTAGTTTGAGAGTATAAAAAAGAGGATGACGATTACAATTCTCTGGAGACGCCCATTTTGTGTGAATCCCGTTCCATGATACCACTTTTTGTTAATCAAGCATGTTGTTTACTTTTAGTCTAGTTTAAATTTCTCGCATCGAATAAAAAATGTCAAAATGGGGTATGTTCGTGAATTCCAGTCATTACTTTACATGATTGATTGCTAGGGACTAGCAATTGCCTAGCGTGGGGGGATTTGATGAGTGCTTATTTACTCATCGTTTTTACCTACCTAAGACCACAAAATGACCAAAAACACCCAAATATGATCAAAATATGTTAAAAATATCCTCGGAGTGTGTTTTGTGTCTTGCAGGTACAAAAGGATGGAAAACAGAGCGAAAACGAGAAAAATCGAGCCAAAATCAGAAAAGTGCTGAGAAGCCGGTCTTTGGGATGAGATTTTCTACGATCGTTGATCAATTGAAGACCCGGACGCGTTTTTGGAATGAGCAGAGGGAAACTAAACCAAAATTCCCATTTTACCCGTTCCCGATACCCAAATAACCAAATAGTCTTTTATAACCAAAAATCCAAAAATCCTATTTTAGCCTTAACAAACATTTTGTAAAATTCAACTTTTCTCTTAAATCCAATTTCAAAAAAAAAAATTGCAAAACTCGAAACTAAAAAAAATACATTTTATAAAAAAACACTTAAATACCTTTTAATAAAATCATTTTTTTTTTACCCTAGCCTTTACCCTTTTCCCCTTTCCCCAACACAGAACATAGAAACACAAAACAACCCAGAAACCCTTTTTGCCCGCCAAATCTTTCCCTCCTCTCTCCCTGTCCCTTTCTTTCCCACAAACCCAGACGAGTTCACATGTTTCCCCTCCACCTCAGCTATCCAAGGATGCACTAAATGGATCCCACGGCTCTGATTTACTCTTGGGATGTACCTAACTGATCTAGGGTTGGGATTGCCCCAAAGAAGCACAAAGATTACTTTTCTTTGGTTTCCCTCACGTAAGAAAAACACAAGAAGAGAGAGATAGAATATTTTCTTTGAGTTTAGTATAAATAAGATATTAGTGAAGAGAGCAGATTTTAGTCTAGAATCTGGATGTTCTAGCTCATTTTAATTTCATTTTAATTTTCATGTAATCTTTAATTTCAGTTTAATTCAATCTCAGTTTTAATTCCATTGCCCTTTAAAGTTTATGCAAGTTGTGTGTTTTAAAATCTTTTGTCTCTCTTAAATATTTATTCATGTTAGATGAGTTTGTTTAAATAAGCTTTTGTTAATGATCTCAAAATAGTTCTTAAGTTTTCAAAACCTTAAAACTGATTTCACAGATTTTTCTGCCCCATAAGGGGAAGTTTGGATCAGCAAGCTTCATGGTTCAAAATCCATTTTTTACCCATGTTGGGGTCTGCAAGTAGTTGTAGTTAGATGTTAGCTCAATTTATTTTCTCTAGCATGGTTTAAATTAGTCTTGAAATCCACCATTTGTCTGTTTTATTGGTCATTGTACCAGCAAATAGGCACAAAACAGGCATAGTAGCAGCTTATTTTTAAGCTGTTATAAAACTTTTTCAACCCCCAAATACAGTTTTTAGAATTTTTGGTACGCTAACTTAAATCATTGTAGCTTGTATCTGATTTTGAAGTTCATTACCCAGCTTAAGCATGAGCTCAAAGAAGCCTCTCTAGGCTGTTTCAGGCCTGCACAAAATAGCAGCACAACAGCCGCTATGTGCTTCTTTCTTGTAAGTGTTTATTAGTACCTTTTTGTAGTTTATTTAGATCACTTAGGAGCAAATTAGTATAATTAGTTAGGAAGTAGTCTAATTACAACTTATTAAGTGCTATTTTTAGTTTCTATAGCTTATTTTTCCAATTGGTAGTGTAGGATTTCCCTAGTTTAGCTAATGTTGCCTAACTGCTCATTTCCCCTTCATTTAGTTTGCCTTTTGATTGATTCAGCTTATTTCAGATAGTGGATTCAATATTTTAGCTTATTTCTCTTTCTTAAGTGCTTAATTAACTTTATTTGTGCTTAAATCTAGCAAAGGGTGTGTTTGGTTGTGTCTTTGTCCAAACAAAGCGCCTTATAGGACACATTTTAGTTTTATTTGCTTATTTAATTTAGCTCAATTAGTCTTACTTTAATGTTTTTAGGTAAGTTAGAGTAGTATACATTAGTTTGTTTTTACAAGCTTATTGTAGCTTTTTATAGTTACTTCATGTGCTCATTAGTGTCCTTTTGCTGTCCTAAACCAAACAGCCCTATGTATAATTTGTGGGTGAAATAATCTGTGTTACAGCTCATTCTAGCATTCCATCAGTTTAGTTTTCATAAAAAAATTGCTTACTGTTGTCCTTATTTTAGTTTGTAAAAAAAAAAAAAAGCGTGCTGCCACCGATTCGAACTCGGGACTGGTTCATGCCTTCCCACGACACAGCCACACGCACATATAACCATCTGTGCTACCCTTGCTTCGTGTTGTTTTAGTATCCTTTGATTTATTTAAATACGTTTTAGGTTGTTAGCTCATTCCATTTGTTTAGCTTATTAGGAGTTTTTCTCCTTTAGCTTTTTCTGTCCACTTATTTTTATTAAATTCTAATTAGTTCAAGATAATTTTCAAAAAAAAAAAAAAAAAAAATTGGAAATTTTCTAAATAGTTTTAATATATATATATATATATTTTTATCATTTAATTTCTAGTTTTTTTTTTTTTTTAGTTTTTAATTCATTATAAATGGATTAAAAGTCAAAAAAATTGTCGGCTTTTTCCTAAAATTATTTTTAGTCATTTAGAATGTAGAAAAATTAGTTTTGCACTTATAGGATGTAAATTGCATCTTTTTCACTTTCGGGCGTCGTTCTCGGTTTTAGATGTTTTTGCATTTTAGCACCATAGGATGTAATTTAGCTTTGTTTTATTATTTCTTAGGCTTAGTAGTAGTTTATTTAGAGTTTACATTGTTTTACTTGCTTTATTTTCACTTCCGTTCTTTAATTTGTAGAAAACGTAATCAAAAATCTCAAATTCGTTTAACCAATTCAAGTCCTAATCACGAAACTCAACGACACCGTCAATTTCACACCTCGTTGGGACACGACCCGAGGAAACCACTTCCCGGTATCACTTTTATCACACCCGTGAGATTTGGCACGTTAACCTTTTTCCTAAAAGGTTAATTTGTTGAATTTCACGATTAATTTGATAAATTGATATTGTGTTTATTTCACCACACTCACAAAACGATCGAATCAGCAACATAGGTTAGTCACGGAGTTAAAGGTGACTAAGGTTAGGAATAACCGTCCTATGATCTGCCAGAGCCGGAGGGATCTACCCAAGGACACCACCAATAGTTAGAATTAGAAGTACTTAGGTATGATTATAAAAAGGAGAAAATGAGAATCGGAGAAAGAAGGAGTTGAAGAATTAAAAAGAAAAGTAAAGAAAAGGGTGAAAATAAATAGCCCTCCAGATTATTCAACTTAGGGCAAACACCGGGTTCAATACATATGCTACTGGTTGTCACTTGATGACACCGGTATTAAAGATTAAAGTCGTCATGGACCCATGGCGCATGCACTAAACCTTCTTAGCCACTCGAGTTTCTCTCAGCGAAGCTTGTTTCATTCTCACTGAGGAACCCTACGTAAACTATCGGATTTCTCTTAGAGATTGCTGGTATTGAAGCAAGGAGACCCTCTCCCACAGTCTCATTTCGGGAAAACCAAAGCGCACTATTGAGTCTAGAGCCACGAGATTCATCTAAAGATCTCTTAGGTACACTTGACATTTCATCACTTGTCGTTCAACAATAAGGCGCAAGTGATACATTATCGAGTGCTACACAGATCTTAGCAATCTGTCGAGAACATTTATGAGAGGTTCACAAATGTGATCCTCGGTGATTGAATGGAAACTCTGCCCGGGATCAACATCAAACGATACGACAGTGGCGGTCAGCTTCGGTAACTCCTTGTGGGTTACGCTTAGTGTGTCTCAAACGGTCTACATTCGTGAGGTGATGCTTCGGTGTACCTCAGCGACTCATCTGAACTGTAGGTGTACTTCGGTACATCGCGTGTTAGGAATTGGAAATTCCATGTTAAAGAGTCGGTCACCCCAATTATAGTCTAGCATAATTTAGCTCGTAGACTTGTCGTTAGTTACGTTATTTATCAGTTTATTAGTTAGTTATTAGTTTAGTTTAGTGTAGTGTAACACCGTGGAGGAAGGACGGGTCTTTACCCACTGTATACCTGATCCACAGGCCGATAGGAGGTCGTGTTGTCTGTAACTATAAATACCCCTTCCATCCATGGAAGGGGTGGTGCTTTTCAATCTAACATTCCATACTTTTGTATACCAAGTCTCTAGTAATAAAACACCTAACTGTCACACCCCCAATTTACCTGTTTTGCAGCGGAATGGAATTCCTGGGGGATTGACTGTCATAGCACCATCTTATATTGAGCGACCTAAAGTGTCGTTTTAAAAACACATCGTTGGATATTTCATAAAAACAATCGGAGTACAACATCGGTCCCAAAGGTTTACACGTTTCGAAATACAAATATGTTACAAACCCAAACGATGTTTTGAAATGAAGTGCCATAATGTACATAATGTAAAGTCGAACAAAAATGTAGGTCCCTAAACCATGTCATGATGATAATGCCTGATTACACGAAAATACATTGCTAATAACGGTCAACAATAATGTTGGTGAGAAATCATAGGTTTATGTAAATGTTTATACGACTACACAAGTATAGACCATGCATGACAATCAAGTCACGTAAAAATAATGTTACAATTGCTCTAAGCCCATGACCGAGCTAACTAGGCGTTCAATAATGTATGCCCTACCCGAGTGTTTGCAGACAACTCCATAATGTTATCAAATGAAATGCATCAGTTTGCTGGTTGGGATTACCAACCCGGATGGAGGCGTCAACCTCGATAGATCTATCCACTCATCCTCGCTTCAAAGATTAACGGTTCATGTTCAAGTAATGGGGACTTCAATTGGCAAATCAACTTAAGCAATGTAAATGAATTTAACATACTTGGTATCGTTAAAAAAAATGTAGTGCAATGTATTCTCAGGGTTTGAAATAAATTGAAAAGCATGTAAAGCGCTATGAAAACTCACTTGGTATGCTTGAATAATGGCAAAGTGAGTACACCGAGGTTTAATGTGATGCTTAACGACCTATTATCAATGATATGATATGTCATGAGTTGCAATGTAATGTTATGCATGCATTACGTATGTTATTTATACCATTTACGAGTTTTGAAAATATTACACATCGTCGAAAATACTCTTTTGACGTCTTGACCAATCAAAAATCACTTTACATGTTTTACGTCCAAATGTCATCTACAATGGTTTTATAATGATTTTAGAGAAATTACCACTTTGGCCGCGAAAACAATGTCATCGGAATTTTTATGAAATTAACAAAAATGGCTTTGGAAAACTAGCCGTAAAATGGTGTACATCGATCGTTAGAGAACGAACTCGACGGTTTTGGAAAGTTTGTATCGATATCTAAAAGTTTCATTCGGAGTTTTCGTCAAAAAGGTCTCGAACATAAAGATAATAAGGGTTAAAGATGGTGGTTTTGGCTAATTGTGTGCAGAAAATAGTTACGAAGTTTATGAAAAAGTGCATATCTTTGTCGTTTCAAACCGTTTTCTACATTATAATACGTCCTTAGCTCGTATCGAAAGTATACTAATATATTTTCGAGAAGTCGAAATAATTTGTGAAGCTTAAGGCTCATTTTTGACTCGGACAAAATAAATATGGTATGCTGAAATATCTGAAAATAATATATTTCATCGTCAAACTTTAAAATCCATAACTTCTTAGTTATAAGTCCGCTTTATTAGTTCAGCGTACGGATTCGTTTTAAAATATATTTTCTAAATATCAAGGCCAAAGTTTCGTACCAACTGTCGGATTTTCCAGAAAAATGAAACAAGGACAGAACCTTTTTATATATTGTGAAAATAGTTTTCTCGGACAAAACCTATTCTAATCCCTTCAAATCAACTCCAAAGCTAATCTAATCCTACCATACACCTTCTTAGGGTGTCATGGGTTCCTAATCACCATCAAGACCAAAGAATACCAAGGGAATATTTATAGGATGACCATAGTATATAGATAACTCTAAAATCATGAAATAAAATGGTATAAATCACATATCATGCATACTAGCTCCAAAAATGAAAAGATGAATATGAAAATGAAAAGGAAACATGAAAATGATAAAAACATGCTTACAAGTGATTATGATGAGGTGAAAGTAACAAGGATTAGCCTAAATACTCTTGGTTTTTATTTCAAAACCTTATATAGAGTATATACTAGATTGTAAATACACTTGATCTTGAAAAGTTTTTGATCCCTTGTGATCTCTTGATGGAACCGGTTTGGAGAAGACCCAAGAAGAGAAAATGATTTTACAAACACTTGAGAATAATTGAAGTGAATGAGAAATATGTGTTAAGTAGGACTTTTGAGGAAGTGTAGAGACATAAAAATCAATGACCATACACCAATTAATGCAAGCCCTCCCCTTGAGTGGGGGAGGTATCATAGAATATATATATTTTTTTTTATAAAACTTGTATATACTTGTGTATAATTTGTAAACTTTGACAAAAGTGTAAGTAATTGTGTAGAAAATGTACAAGTAAAGGTAAATGGGAATTTTTGGTACAAGTAAGTTTTTAATAGGTCAAAATAGAATGTAATGAGATGATAAAAATTGTAAAAATACATTCCTTGTGAAATTTGGGTGATAAAATAATTATCGTATAATTTTTAAGAAAAACGTCGTAATAATTTAACTTTAAATTTACCAAATAAATTTGAAACACTAGGAAAACTAAAATATGTTTTATAAACTAAATGTAAGTTTAAAAATACATCGATCATTTTTGAAAGTACGGATAGATGTTAAAATAATAACTCACTGCGATAACGATTATTAAATATAAAATTACGTTGAATGTGAAATGAAATGTCATGAATGAATTATCGTGATGCAAACGATGTCAATGAAATGTAGACTAATCTTAGTCCATATGAAATGTACGTGATGTTATGATCATGAATTTGCCGCTAAACCTTCAAGGTTCTGAATTTGAAACAAGTAAACCAAGTTTACTATAATTGTTGAAATTGTAAGGCATGCATTGAGTCGAGAAATGACCTGAAAGTACGGGTTGTCACACTAACTCTCTACTTCTCTCTCTAATGGCAAACATGTATTTTGATCATCCAAGACCACCCGAATCATCAACACAATAATATATCGATCCTACAATTGGCATCAGAGCCCAGGTTATTGTGTTTGTTGATTTATTGTGGTCATTTGAATCGTGTTAAAAAACTGTTTTGTTCACTTTTATGGTTGAAACCATGTTGTCCTACATCTTCTGAAAACAGTTTTGTACATGTTTGTGCATCCATTTGGTCATTTGGTCATTAAGTCCTTTGGTCACTTTGTCCTTGTATATCTGGTGGTGTTATTTTTGTGTCCATGTCCAAACTGTGGTCAAAACAGTTATATCTGGTGATTTGTTGTTGCAATATCTGATTTGTACAAGTTTATTCAAGGTCAAAACATGTCTAAATGAATTGGTTTTAAGTTGTTTCTGGGTCAATAATGGGTTAGTAATGGTTTTGCAAACTGTTGTTTATGATTGTCTCTTGATAGCAACTTGGTCTTAACATGTCCAGATTCAGTGTTCATGGTAGCGAGTTGTGACTCAATGACATAGCGAGTTGTCCTTTAAAGATGTCCAGATTCATTGTACTGCAGTAGCGACTTGTGACTTAAAATCATAGCGACTTGAGACTTAAAAAACCCTAGCGACTTGTTATTTAACAAGTCGTAGCTACTTGCTTTGAAAAAATGGGTAGCGACTTGACTTTGGCTAGCGACTTGTACTCTTCTTGATGGGTAGCGACTTGTGTTTATAAATTTTAAGAAGTAGCGACTTATCAGTTTTAATCTTGATGCAGTTTATAGGTTTCTGGAATAAAGGGTTAATGATTTTTTTGAAAAAAAAAAAAACTGTATCAAGGTTGAAAAGGTCCTAATAGTAGCTGCTTATTGAATACAAACTAAGGATACAAACATCTCAATACAATATTATCACCATTCTATCAAATCAGTATTATCTCTACACAATCAAACAACATTATCATTCATACAACAAATATCATATTTCATCAGACTTAACAAATTCAGACAGCCTCACCGTTGTCTCTTTGACTCACGACTCAAAACACAAAACAATCTCAGCATCTATATTTCATGGTACTCAAATTCATCATCAAGACTTTCAAGAGTTTTTATCACGAAATATTTATTCTTCACAGATTAAAGCTCAATACATCAAAAGGTCAACAATATTCTCAGAAGGGACTTTTCATAAATCCAAATCTTAAGAATGTACTGATCTCAGTTAATTAATTCGTGGGTCTCAAAAGAAACCTCGTAGACTATCAAGAGTCTTGAACACGAATCAATTTTAACATCATAGATCAAAAGGGTTGTGATAGAATATCCGAATATAAAGGAGTGATATTAACAAATCTGTCAACTCACTTCCTTTATTCGTTAATGGTTAACATATCAAATAAAAACAAATTCAAGATCCATAACCTACCTGAGACCTACAAAAGATCTTGAAGCCGTGTTCTTCACCTTAAAACCATCCATGTGGCTAAGTCTAATCTTGCCTCGAGCCAACCCTGTGGCGAGGACTTCTCTTATCCGATTCTGAAATTAAGCAAGGGGTGATTAACTTGGTTTATATCGGATTTAAGTTTGTAAGTGGTGGATGTTATTTGTTGAGACGTGGCTAATATGTATTTCTTTTGGGAAAGAGGCGGATTATTTGTTGAAGTATTAGGGTTTGATGTAAGATGAGTTACGGTGAGGAATAACTTTGTGAGAGAGGCGGATTTTTTAGGAGAGGATTATTAGGGTTGTGAGTGGCTTTGTGGTGCTTTATACCCGTAATATTAGGGTAAGGCTAAAATGGATCGGATGTGTATGATTGACAATATGGGCCGTGTAATACCTTGTTGGATCAAGCATGGTACTTATTTGATGGGCCGTTTATTGGATAATTTGTGTAGGACCTTGGATATGTGTATCATTAGTTGAAGCTGCTTTGAAAACGTTTGATACTCAAATGTCTATATTTACATTGTGGTGAATGGTTGATGGATAATTTGTTATAATTGTCTGTTATTATCCATGGTTAAGCTGAGATCATATCCGAAGTCGAGTGTGTTTGATGTCTTTTGACAAGGGCCGACTTATTATCGTTTCCTTCGTCATGGGTCGTGAGTATATTGGACTTAAACATTGATAGCAGTGTTATGATTTGAACCATGCTATATCTTTGGTTTGTGAATTCATGTTCATAAGAGTTATCATTGTGGGCTTAAGCTTCCTTCTTACATTACATTGGAATATACTGGATTGGGTTTAAGGTTGCGGTTGGGCTTCTCAATATTGGATGATTTATATGTGATTTGAGTTTCTGTGTTTTGGATAATCTGAGGTTTGACGATGAGATTTAATGATGAGTTATGATGGTATGATTCATTTTGATTATGAGGGTTGGTACTTTGGTATATACATTTTCATGGATAGTATTTCGTCATGGCTTGAAATTGTTTATTTGAACTAAGTTGACTACGGGGTTGTTTGGACGTTATTTCTTATTTGGATTTGAAGTGAGGTTTTTTCGGGCACGTTTACTTATTTCGTCTTCTTTCTTTCTAGCTTTCCGCGAAGATGACTTGTTTGGGCATCCATAGAGGGTAATAAAGACTTGGCTATTTAGTTGCGTTTGTGATTCTTTCTCACTTAACCCACAACGTAGCTATCACTTCGGTGTCTCACTCAGTTGAGAATGTCAAGAGGTTTTGTACATTGGGTACACCGTTTCTTGTTCACAAGGATTAGTACAAGTTTAAGTAACAATTCTGGGGAATTTTACTTCATGATCAAGTTTGGCATATCGGGTTCACTTCTCCATGTTATCACTGCTATAGCCGATAGAATGCGTGAATGATGTGTTTATCAAAGTATTTATTGGATTGTTGATGATGTTGATGATGTTGGATAATGGACCATTGATGAACCGCTGCATGTTCCCCTTGAAACAGATATTCACCGAAACCAAAATTGTCACAACACATTCAAGTACGACATTGTTTACGGTTTTTGTCTTGATTTTGTAAAATCCCGCGAAAGAAACTATTTCTCGGTTTTAATCATAGACTTGTAAAATCCCGTGACAATGGAAACATCCTGGTAATAGTAAGGTGCATTTCCGGATCTATCTTACGGTTTATTCTTGGTTTTGTAAAATCCCGCGAAAGAACCTATTTCTCGGTTTAAACCATAGAATTGTAAAATCTCGTATTGATGGAACCATCTTGGAGAAAGGAAAGTGTATTTCGGGATATTATTTGATGCTGGTGCTACGTTTTCTGTTTCGAAAAAGGGATAAATGAGTGTACTTCATGAATTGGATGTGTGTTTGGACATTTGTCATGACAGTTTGGTTATTACATGGTTTTACGGGGTTATGTGCTTTTAACCATGCTCGGGATGAAAACCATTATCAAAGTTCATTTAAATGTCAAAGAAGGCTAGATTTGAGTTGTTCAGAAGATGTGACAATGGCGTTAATTCAGTATTATTTATTTGAGGTTGAAGTGAAATATCACGGGCGAGTGTACTTAGTATCTGAAGGTATCGGGGATGGTTGGATGAAGATTCTTCATGATCCTTGTTCAAGCTTATTATCAAAAAACGAAGACTTGGAAATCTAGTTATTGTTGGGTGTCTTTTACCACTTGGGGGAATTGGGCTCATACCACTACAAAATAACTATCACTTTAAGGAGTTACGTTGTAATGCTCAGTGTCACATTCAATTGTGGATTTTCAATAGGTAATGTACGTCTTATACTTGATGGTTGGTTGGTTGAAGAGTATAGAGTACATGGAGAGTACTTAGAGATGCTAATGGAAATCGGCACCGCTCTTTGTTACATATGTGCAAGTTTAAGTCACGAGTTCAGGGTAGTTTACTTCAGTGTCAAATTCATCATATTGGGTTTTCTCCATCAGCTATCACAACAAAGAGCCTACTGAATGATAATGGGGTTGATTACTTGTTTTGCCAAAAGAGATTGAAAAGAGAGAGATTATGACGTCTGTTCACATCAATTCAGGCCTCGTACTTCAACATTATGACGTGTGAACACATCAGTTCTTGCCTCGTACTCTAAAGAAAAGAAAAGTGTACACTTCAGTGCGCTTTATCTTCTGAAGAAGAGAAATCTTCTCACTAATGACCATTCTCATCAACATGCTTCATACTTTTTCCATGCGCTTCATACATCAAGTGAACCGGGCTACAGTTGATTGTTTTCTAATTCCACTTGCTCGATTATAATGAAGATGGCGACATCATGTGCTTATTTTGCGGGAGAGAAGTGTGAATAGAACATTCGGATGATCTTCACTTATTTAATCAAGAATGGCAACTCCGTTTGCAATTCTTGAGGGGGAGAAGAAGTGTGAATTTTTTGCATTGTTGATTGATATTTGAGAATATAAATGGTCATACGGCTCTAAACTCATGTAAGAACCGAGCTTCTTCTTATCGGGTCATCTTCACAAAGAGTTTTTCTCTTCTAAGAGCCGTTGGTTGACATCTTCACTCGGACTGATGAGTTTATCGACAAAGTGCTTCCGGTTAATGCTTCACGTATACATCAACATGATGATTCCGAACAATCTCTCTGTTCTTGTTTGATGTGATTGGTGTTGGGAATTATGTGAAGTACGAATTATCTTTGTTGTTTCTGCTGAATGGATTCTGCAAAAGTGTATGGATTCTGCCAAAGACATAGTTCTACTGAAGTGATATTGTTATTATTTTGTTTCTGCGGATATAGTTATTCCGTATTATTTCGTATATTCTAGAATTTGTTAGGATATGCATGAGCTTTATTAGGAAGTGATTGTGTATATCTTATTTAGTTTTACGTTTCTTAGAGAAGAAGTTAGGGTTCCTTGTCTATAAAAGGAACACAATAGAATGAATTATGTACTAGAGATAAAACGTTTACAAGTGATTAATATAAGGATCCATAGAGGATCAAAGAGTTCTTAGTTATCTGTGTTTTATACTTGTGTTTATATTCCGCTAAAGAATACAAGTTGTAGAGATTTTCTTTTAGTTTGTTTGTGATTACATAAGCAATACTAACGATCTACGAAGCTCAAGATCTATCAAGGTCTACTAGTTTTCAACAAGTGGTATCAGAGCCAGGTTAGAGTCTCTACGATACTAAGGACAGGTTTTTCTAAACACCAATACAACCAAAACAAAACTCACCATGCACGAATCGGATGTTGATCTTTGAAATCACCAACAACCAAAATTCCACCCATCTCGCAACACCTAAGTCTCTCTAAAAGCAATGCTAAGTTTCCTTACCTAAAAAGGGAGGAGTATGATCTTTGGGCGATGAAGATGCGAACTGATCTCCAACATTGATTGTAATCTATGGGAGATAGTATTGAAGGGAAACAGTTTGAAGAAAACTACCGTAGATGCTTTGGGTAAGATGACTTATGTTCCTCCCAAAGCTGCGAAGAGTTCTTGGCGGTTCAGAGAGAAACCAAGGTTAAAACCATTCTTCTTCAAGCTATTCATGAGGATCACTTGAGTGATTTTCACTTCATGCAAGATGCTAAGGACATATGGTTAGCAACTAAGGCGAAGTTCGGGGGGAATGAGGAGTCTAGGAGAATGAGAAAGTCTATGCTGAGACAATAGTTTCAAGATTTTCAAATCTTTGAAGAGGAAGGCATTCATAAGGGCTATGACAAGTTTCACAAGATTTTAAGTCGATTAAATCACCGCAGCAAAGCCGGATAATGATGATTGTAATTCTAAGTTCTTGAGGTCTTTACCTCCATCCTGGCTACAAGTGAGCATTGCTTTAAAAGCAAAAGGTGGTTTGGATATGCTTACTTTTGATGAGTACAACAACAAACTTAAAGCTCTTAAACATGATGTAAGAAGTCCTTTTCGATCATCATCTACTGCAAGTCACACAACATTCGTTGGAGCTTCTACCCCTAAGATGAGTCATGGTCCAAGTCCAACTTACTCATCATCATCTTACACTACCACTCCACAAGTTCTCAATGGAGGTATAATGGAAGATGTGCTTGGATCCTTCTTTCTGATTATGATCCTCGCCAGGAACTTGCCTATGAGGATTTCGATCAGGTGGATCCACTGGAGATGGAAGAGATGAAGATGAAGTGGCGGTGGCTATCTTTGTCCATGGATATCAAGAGGTTTGGCGCAAAGCTAGCGAAGGTTTGGCTTCCAAGGAAGAGATCCAACGAGGTTTGACAAAAAGAAGGTCAAGTGCTTCACATGTCAACAGATGGGTCACTTCTCCAGAGAGTGCAAAGATAGGAAAGCGGTGATGAGGCGAGATACTCTACTTATCAGTGAGAATCGAGGGAGGCTGGAACTTCAAAGGGATCGGCGGCTTTGGTCACTCTTGACAGCAATGTGGATTTGGAAGCAACATGAGCGAGATAATGATGGTCGATAATGTTGGTTTGATTGCAAACTATACTTCAGAGGATAGGCATGATCAGATTGCCTTGATGGGCATCTCTCAGGTACAAAACTGTTTGTTTGGTTGTAGTGAGCGTTATAATGAACTCAAAGAAGCTTATGATATTTTGAAACCTAAATATAATGAATACTTTGAAGAAGTTGAAGCTTATAAACAGGCTTTAAAAACACTAGAAAGACAAAAGGTTTGGTTTCGGAAGAATCAAATAGCTTATGATGAGAAAATAAGTGTGTTAGAAAGGGATCTTGAATGTGCTAAAAATGAATTAAAATATTCTGAGAATGAAAGAGCTAAAGTAGAACTAGAAAAACAAGAAGTACAAGATAAGTTGGATCTTGAAGTAGCTAGGCATAAAGAATGGCTAGTTTCTAGTGACAAGTTAGCTAGTCATCTATATGGTAGTCAAGCTCCTAATTCTGGGATAGGTTTAGGTCTTAAAAAGTATGTAGGATTAGAAGCTAGGCATGATGGTAATACTACACAGGTTTAGCTAATTATGTCAAAGAAGGTGACCTACATGTTCTACGTGGATCTATTAGAGGAATACCTATGCCTATTGACCTTTCCATTACTGATGACTTTGATGGATCACATCATCTCTATGGCAAAAGTCAAATGACTTGCCGTGGACCACGATACTTCTTCTAATAACTTTGTCTCTTGTGTTAACAGTGACAAGTCCTCCGAGCAAGGGTCTACAGAGTGTGATTCAAATGAAAAGTCTGACCTTCCCAAGTCTTCACCCACCTCGCACCCAAGACTACCAATAATCATGTCAAAGTTGCCGCCAGGAATCCTCTTCCAAGACAGTTGCCTCTAAAGACTTGCCTTTTAATTCTTTGCATAATAATACTGTTAAAAACAATTCTTTTCATGGTTTTGGTTTGAATACTTATGCTTGTAATAGAACATCTTTTGGTTTGAATAAATCTTCTAAACAGAAGACATGTTTTGTGTGTGGAAGTAAATTTCATTTAATTAAGGATTGTGATTATCATGAGCAAAGGATGGGTAGGTGTGGTGATTCTAGGACATCTAGACCAATGTGGACCAATGTTAATGCTATACCACCATATGTTCCACAAGCAACTTATACTAATTCTCCTTTTCCTTGGAGAAGATCAGTTGCAAGACCATATGTTCAACCAACAAGTTCATATTTTAAGAACGGTTATTGGCCTGGATATGTTGACTCAATGAATGATGGGAAAGTATGGGATATCTGCTGTCAAGTCCTCAGCAAGTTGTTCTTGGAATAAGAAGGGACCTAAATTTCAATGGAAACCCAAGAACAATAGTGGATCTTATACATCTGCTTGGCATAACTCATATGATCCATTAAGGCGGTTCAAGTCGACAATGACTTGAGCCTTCATGATATACTAATATTTTGTATTGTTTTTGTTGTTGTAGAATCATCCTCTTAAGCATAAAGATGTTGGCATTGTTGATAGTGGTTGTTCAAGAAGTATGTCGAAATAGGGATATGATGCATCACTTTGTATCAATTGAAGGAGGAGGCAATGTAACCTTTGGAGGAAGTGATGGAAGAATTACTGGGAAAGGGACCATCAAAACACCTCAACTAGACTTTAAGAATGTATACTATGTCAAGGAACTCCAACACTTCAATTTGTTCTCAGTCTCACAAATCTGTGACACCAAGAACAAAGTACTCTTCACAGAGGATGAATGTCTTGTGCTATCTAAAGACTTCAAACTCCCAGAAGACACTTCAATTAAAGTTCCTCGGAATCTCAATCTTTATACATTCAACTTAACTGATGTTAAACCAGAAGGTGATTTAACTTGTTTGGTGGCTAAAGCATCCTTGGATGAGTCTAATAAATGGCATAGGAGGATGGCCCATGTCAACTTCAAGACCATAAACAAGCTCTCTAAACTGAGTCTTGTTGAAGGTCTTCCTTCCAAAGTTTTCACCAATGATCATAATTGTGTTGCCTGCAACAAAGGAAAGCAACACAGAGCCTCATACAAAGTTGTTACTGCAGTGAGCATTATTTCTGAACCTCTTCAGCTCCTTCATATGGATCTTTTTGGTCCAACTCAAGTTAGAAGCATTGATCAAAAGTATTTTTGTCTGGTTATCACTGATGGTTATAGAAAATTTTGTTGGGTATTCTTTCTAAGGACCAAAGATGAAACATCTCCAGTGTTGAAAGATTTCATTACCCTTATTAAAAATTAGTTGAACAAACAGGTTAAAGGAATTCGGTGTGATAATGGGACAGAGTTCAAGAATGCTATACTTATAGAACTCTCAGAGGTCAAAAGGGATATAAAGGGACTATAGCACTCCAAGAACCCCACAACAAAATGGGGTGGCAGAAAGAAAAAATAGGACCTTAATAGAGGCTGCAAGATCAATGCTGGCAGACTCTAAGCTACCCACCATGTTTTGGATGAAGCTGTTAGCACGACTTGTTATGTATTGAATAGAGTGTCCATTACTAGACCACACTTCAAAACACCATATGAACTTCTATGGGAAAGTTCCTGCTATTCATTACCTTAAACCTTTTGGTTGTCAAGTGACCATTCTGAATACAAGTGATCCATTGGGCAAATTTGATGAGAAAGTTGATGATGGTTATATTGTGGGATATTCGCTCATAGTAAGGCATACATAGTTTACAATTTATCTGCTAAGAAGATTGAGGAGACATTGAACCTGAGGTTTCAAGAGGACAAACCTAATGTTCAAGGACAGGGTCATGTTTGGTCTTTTGACCTTGATTACTTAACTGATTATTTGGGTTATTCTAGACATATGGCTAACCAACATGCAAGTACTCAAGAGTCTCCAACTACCGTCGAGATACTATAGATGTTGATTCGACAAAGGAGTTTGAAGATGATGAACAACCCATTGTAGTGCCTTCTTTCTCTCCTAACAATTTTACAGGTGACACTTCTAGAGATTATCTTGATGAGAGTGAAGATGATTCACACTATCTTTGAAGACCTTGCTAGGCTGAAGAAACAAGAGTATGCAGCTAATCTAGATGCTGAGAGGAATGCTTGAGGAGAGTGCAGTGAAGAAATCGCTGGAAACATCAATGCTGCTGAATGTGATTCTGTTTCTCCTATCATCACCAATTCTGCTGAAAGACATGTTGTTTCTACTCCTATTTCCACTAGAGTGTCAACAGACTTTGGAGAACCTTATACACATTTTCCAAAACCTTCAGATCTTGGTCATCATCAACCTAAAGTTGGAATCTTCACCTCACCTTCTTATGACACTGATTTTGAACCTACTATGACTAATCTTGATTCTTCCATTGAAGTCAACACCACTGCTACAAAAGGATTCACAATACTCATCCACAGTCAAATATTATTGGTGATCCTAATGCACTTGTTAGAACAAGGGGTACTGTGGAAAGTTCTAAATATGGTCAAGTGGCTTTTATCTCTTATGTCTCAAATCAAGAAAGAGACAATCACACCGACTATGAACATTGTCCGTTTGCTTGTTTTCTCTCACAAGTGGAACCAACCGTGTTACTCGGGCTCTTGAAGATTCAAGTTGGCTTGAGGCAATGCAGGAAGAGATGCAACAATTTCAAAATCAGCAAGTTTGGATATTGGTACCACTACCTGATGGCAAGTATGCAATTGGGACTAAATGGATTCGGAAGAATAAGAGAGATGCAAGGGGTGTTGTCATTAAAAACAAAGCAAGATTGGTTGCTCGAGGTTATAGACAAGAGGAGGGGATTGATTATGATGAAGTGTTTACACCTGTGGCAAGAGTTGAGGCCATACGGATTTTCTTGGCTTATGCATCCTATATGGGTTTTATGGTATATCGGATGGATGTTAAAGGAGCCTTCATGTATGGTGAAATAGAAGAGGAGGTTTATGTCACTCAACCTAAAGGATTTGAAGACCCATATCATCCTACTCATGTTTACAAGGTAGTCAAAGCTCTCTATGGACTACATCAGCACCCGAGCTTGGTATGCTAGGCTTTCAACATTTCTGGCGTGGTTATAGAAGAGGTGCAATTGATAAGACTCTTTTCCTTAAGAAGAATTCCACAGACATTATTCTTGTGCAAGTGTATGTGGATGACATTATTTTTGGATCCACAAAGGAAGCTTGGTGCAGGGAGTTTGAGGAGCTTATGAAGGGAGAGTTTCAGATGAGTGCTATGGGAGAAATGACTTTCTTTTTGGGTCTCCAAGTTCAGCAGAAACCTGATGGTATCTTTATAAGTCAGGACAAATATGTGAGGGACATCTTGAAGAAGTTTGGTATGGAGAGTGTAAGGACTGCCACTACACCTTATGAAGCTCCAAAGTCAAAGACCAACAATGAAATAGATCCACCAGTGAATGTACATCTTTACAGATTTATGATTGGTTCTTTGATGTATTTAATGCCTTCAAGACCGATATAACTTTTGTGTGAGTGTTTGTTCTAGACATCAAGTTACTCCACTTACTTCCCATCTCAATGCTGTTAAGAAGATCTTTAAGTACCTCAAAGGCCAACCTCATTTAGGCCTTTGGTACCCAAAAGAATCTCCATTTAAGCTTGAAGCATATAGTGATAGTGACTATGCTGGTGCAAATCTGGATAGGAGGTCCACCACGGGAGGTTGCCAATTCCTTGGAAAGAGATTGATTTCTTGTCAATGCAAGAAACAGACTATTGTGGCTACCTCATCTACTGAAGCAGAGTACGTTGCTGTCGCAAATTGTGTGGACAGGTTCTTTAGATACAAAATCAATTGTTGGATTATGGGTATAACTTCATGAACACAACAATTTTTATTGATAATCAAAGTACCATATGCATTGTTAAAAATCCAGTTTTTCACAGTCGAACAAAACATATTGAAATCAGGCACCACTTTATAAGAGATGCATATGACAAACATTTGATAAAAGTGGTTAAAATTCACATTGATGATAATGTGGCAGATTTGTTAACAAAGGCTTTTGATTGACCAAGGTTTCAACACCTTGTGGTCCATATTGGTATACTTAACCCTTAACTGCAAAGTTTAAGGGGAGGCATAGGCCTCAGGGGAGGAATATGCCTCAAGGGAGGATTTGTGTACACTTTCCATGTTTTTATGTATTTTTGTAGGTTTTTGTTTGCTTTTCTCTAACACTAACCAGCTAATGTAATCTTAGTTTGTTTTTCTTTGTTGGTTTGTGTGTTTCTCTGTGTTTGTTCTATTTTGCAGATTGTTTATTCAAGTTGGAATTTACCATGGTTGTTAATTTGGAATATGGTCAAGAAGGCTCTAAATCTTGTTTCTACTGAATTCAAAGTGCTGAAGTGAGCTATTTGTTTCCACTGAAAACAATGTACTGAAGTTACAATGTTCATTCAAGAGAAGTACTGAAGCAAATTGTTCATTCATTCATTCGAGAAACAGTTTACAGCTTACAGCTTACAGAGTACAATCAACATCAAATGCAACTACAAGAAAAGAGCTTTACATGATCTACTAATCCGAATCTAGTTCATATCATCTATTCCAACATCTAACAGGTTGTTGGATATGCATGATCGCTCACATCTTTCACACTAGATGCTGGATATGCGTTTGTGAAGTCTTGCATAACCACCCATTCATTCTATCTTGATGGCTGGAGATGCATGACTACTATGACGAGGAAGCTAAGGATCAAAATGGGAAGGATGGATTGATGAAAACGATGATGATGACGATGACCACACATGATGATGAAGAAAAATAATATGTCCTTTGTGATTCATCTACTGATTTCAACCAAAATGCAATCCATCCACCATCCCTAAGCATTTCCCCTATACGATATGTGTTGATGTACCAAAACCTGGTGCAGAAAGACCAAGAACCACCTCTCTATCCTTAGGGAGTGGCGGATTTCTGGCTCGTGGCCTTTGTTGAGGCTGAGGTGCTGGAGGTTGGGAGTAAGATGTTCTCTCCTTATAGGAGTCATCAGAATCATCAGCAGATTCACTTGGATTCACTACACTATCATCTTCTGAAGAAGGGAGAAAGGGTGATTTACTTGGTCGTGGATATGGTTGAGGAAAGTAATGAAGCCATGGGTTTGAATCATCACTTGATGATGATGATGATGAGGATGATGTTGTGAGATCTATGATCTCAGGTTTAGTACTCATGGTTGATTGTGTTTAATTTTGAAGCATTGATGAAATTAGGGTTTGTGATGATATTTAGGGGTTTTGGATGAAGAGTTATGTGTGCATAGGGATTGTTTTATAGAGAGTTTCAAGACTTAATGAGATTTAATGCGTGTGGGTGAAACAGTAAAAAGATATTTACTGAAGCTTCTTGAATACGTGATCTATTTCTGCTGATTGATATTCTTCAGCAGAATGACTAGTGTTTCTACCGAAGTTGAAAGTTAAATTGGGTAAAAGTAGAAGTACACGTCAGCACTGGTCAACAATTTGACCAAAATTGGGAAACTACTACTTATTCTTTATTCGCATATCTTCGTCTCAAATTAAACGATTCCCTCTTTACTCACGTTCAAAACACTTCCACTTGTGTGAATCTTAACCCTAACTTAAGATTTTTCTCATGGCGCTTCAATTCAAGCATGATCATAATAAAGTCGCTTTTCTGGGAACAGCTAAGGGTGATGAGTTGTATAGACCGATGGTAGAATTCTTACAGAGGTCCAAGATTCATTATGCTTTAACACATTCTCCGAATGCAATATATGAATCGTTGGTTACTCAATTTTGGGCGACTGCTACAAAACAGAGTGATACAGAGATTGTTGCAATGATTGACGGAACAGAGCATGTGGTGAAAGAGGAGCTGATAAGAAGACAACTTCAATTGAATGATGAGAATGGGGTTTATCATTATAATTCGGTGGATATTCTTGCTGGACTAAGAGATATTGGATATCAGGTTGCAAGGACTGATATGTGGTTGAAGAATCAGTTGTGTCCTATGTGGAGGTTTTTGGTTCACACCTTGCTTCAGTGTATGAGCAATAAATCCGGAGGATGGGATCAATTTTCTACGCAACTGGGATGTGGTATTGTTTGTCTTTCTCGGGGTTTGACTTATAATTTCTCTAAGTATATTTTGATAATATGGTTGAAAATATAGATAAGAAAAAGCATAAGTTTTTGATGTACCCTAGGTTTCTTCAGATAATTTTAGACATTACCACACAAGCCCAAGTCTTTTATCCCATAGGAGCTTTATCTGCTAAATTATTTGCTTCAATGAGAACTAAGTATGAGGGGGCACATCATCCTTTGCTAGCGGCTATGTTGCCTCAAGGCAATGAGGCTGCTGAAGAAGGGAATGTTGTTGGTTCTCCACCTTCTACTATCGTTGTCTGATGGGAATCCATCAGTTACAATGGATGAAGGCCCTTCTAATGCTGCTGAAGCACATATTGTTTCTCCTGAACAACCTACACCCACATCTTCACCTAGACCTAGTTCTAGTTCACCACCTACACAGGTTCCTCATGCTGAGTTTGAGACTGAGTTTAATAGGCTGCCTACTCCTAGTCCTGTTAGAGATTTAGTTGATGATCATGTTCCATTCTTTGAGCATGTTGATATTTCTTCTGAAAGGCCCGATGATGCTCCCATTACCACAGAGCAATCTGCTGGTGGAGCTGAGGACCCTATTACACTTACATCTTTGTATGCTCTAGTGAACAGGTATGTAGCTGAGGTTACTGATCTCAAGAAGGATCTTGCAGAGACTAAATCTACTCTTGGTGGTAAGATTGTGGAGTTGCAGAATAAAGTTAAGAACTTGGAGGAACAACTTGGAAAAAGGGGCAAAAGGAGAATTTTGGTTTCTTCTGATGAGGAGCAAGAAGAGACTCAGCTTGCATCACTAGGAATCTTGGCTGATGCAGCTCTAACAACTCATGTTTCTTCTCATATTGCTGCTGAATCTTCAAAGAAAAAGGAACCTATTTGATACACTAGCAAAAGGAAAAGACTATATTTGAATAAGGAATCTACTGAAGCTTCAAAGGGACAAATTGTTGCAAGTGTGTCTGCTGATGGTCAAATGGAGGATGTTGCTGCTGAACATGGTCAAGCTTCATTTGTACAAGAACCACCATGTTCTCAACCTTCAGCAGATGATTATAAAGTGTTTCTTGCTGGCAGAATTTTTAACTTGGATTCTAATGTTGAAGTCTTTTCTACACCTGTTGAAGCGTTTTCTCAACATGTTTCTTCTGATGTTGATATGGGTGTTTCTTCTGAAGTTCTTGTTGTACATATTCCTCAAAATGCTTCAGATGTGGAACCTTCTGACAAAGGAAAGGAAACTGTGATTGATGAAGTGATTGGTTCAGATCTGGTGTCTGAAGAAGAAAGGTATGCTCAAGCTAGGATGTTTGCTGATTATGAAAATATGCAGAAGAGTCGTGCAATGGCTGAATTTCTTCATGCTCAATCTCGATTCTAATTTGTCTACAGAGAGACAACTAGAGCTTGATGAATTATTTCCTAAGATCACTGATGCTCAATGGGATGCCTATACTAATCAAGGTGCATCTGATCCTAATCTTGCTAAACGAATTTTAGGTGCAGCCTATGATAGTGAGAATTTTGTGGCTCAAATGGTGGCTCTTGGAAAACAAAAGAAGCTAGAAGCAACTGCAAAGAGGAATGTTATTGTTGCTCAAAGGAATAAAGCAAAAAGGGAAAAACCAATGACTGTAGCTCAGAAGAGAGCTCATATGAGGAGAATTGTGAAGAATCATAGTACTACTGTATGCACTACTGGCATGTCAATGAAGCAAATCTTAGCTTTATCTGATGATGCTTTGATAAGAAAGTATAATATGATTATGAAGTTTTCTTCATCTGGTTCTACTTCTTCTACATTGGAAAGGATTGCTAATACGTCTAATGTTCCTAAAGCAAAGAGACCCAAGACAGTTGAGATTGAAGATAATTTTGATGATGTGGCACCAAAATTAAGTTCTCCTGTAGTTAATACTGATGTTGAGGAGAAAAGTTCAGTTGATATGGTTTTATCTGCTGAACCTTCTACCGTTTCTTCTGAAGCTTCGCCTAGTGTTGAATCTATTGATAATTTGGGTGATACCTTGAGTAAGCAAAGGATGACTAAAAGGAAACTTCGTTCCTTACGGAGATCTGTGAGACTAGATAGGAAACATCTTTCCAAGAGTATCTCTTTAGATCTCAAGGCTGCTGAGTCAACTTTTATTAAAGTAGGATCTGTTGATGTTTTTCTTGAAGGAACACATGCTGTATTGATCAATTGGACAGCTGGGAAGCTTAATACTGTTTATCGACTGGATCATTCTACTATACAGTTCAACTTCTTGAAGGAAATCTTTCATTTGGTGGATAGACATGATTTGAAGATGCTGTATGAACATGTCACTCAACATTATACTATTCATTCACCACAGGGTTCTAGTTTATATTTATTGGGTGATCTTCAAGTCTTGTTTGATTCTCATTCTCCAGATGGTAAAGGGTATTCTATTTGGAAGAATTCACATAAGTGGGAGATTGAGAGTTGGAGATTTTATCCTATGCCATGTGTCCATGTGGTTCAGACAAAATGTGGTATGATTTTGTGTATGTTCTCGGATAAGACTTATCCTTTGTCTGTTTCATTAACGGAAAGAATGCTTAGACAGAAGTTGGAAGTACCTCCTAATCCAGTTGGCAATGATGACCTTGATGCAGAACAATGTGTTGGATTAATTAAAACTCAGCTTCTGCAACATAAAGGTTTATCTTGATTGTGGTATTTTGTATCTTTTGTAATATTTGTTTTCTTTATTTCTTAGTAAAAAAAATATGTATTTTTTGTTTTTGTCTAACTTTTATTGCTTGTATATTCTTGATGGTTTTTAACTCACCAGATATACCTTGTGTATGTCAAAGAGTTATCTAGTCCAAAGGGTACAGCTTTGGTAAATACACATCAAATCTGTTGATAGCTGTAATGGTTTGCTCAAAATCATAGGGTTTGCAACTACCCATGCTTAATTGCTGAGTGTTGTATGGTCATCAATTCACCATGGTTTATTCCTTTTTGGAATCCAAGAATTGACTAGCCCACATGTATATGGCTTGTGGTAAAGGCAGTGGAATACCATATTTGGTAATCAGTTCACCAATTTTAAGAATTGACTAGTCCCGAGCAAACGGCTACAGGTAAAGACATTTCAAATCCGTTCATGGTTGCTGATTTGCTAATAAATCGATGGTTATCATGTACCATGGTTTTTAAACTTAAACATTTGGCTACTCCAGTAGTGATGGCTATTGGTAAAGAGACATCAAATCCATTATTTTCAATGATTCACCTCTCACAGGAGTTAACACACCTGGATGTGATGAGAATAGTATGCAACTAATATGTTTTGATGTACATGTTGTCATTTGTTGCTGCAAAGATATGGCGTTTCAAAGTTTCTTCATCAAAGAGATGATTTTGTTTTGATTCTTTGCTGATGGTGTTTGAGTACAATCCTCTAGTGTTGCAAGGTTACAGATCTATCAAGAAACTGGAACTTAACCAAGTCAAATTCCAGTTTAGGGGAGGATTGTTTGGAATTATGTGAAGTACGAATTATGTTGTTGTTTCTGCTGAATGGATTCTGCCGAAGTGTATGGATTCTGCCAAAGACATAGTTCTACTGAAGTGATATTGTTATTAGTTTGTTTCTGCGGATATAGTTATTCCGTATTATTTCGTATATTCTAGAATTTGTTAGGATATGCATGAGCTTTATTAGGAAGTGATTGTGTATATCTTATTTAGTTTTACGTTTCTTAGAGAAGAAGTTAGGGTTCCTTGTCTATAAAAGGAACACAATAGAATGAATTATGTACTAGAGATAAAACATTTACAAGTGATTAATATAACGATCCATAGAGGATCAAAGAGTTCTTAGTTATCTGTGTTTTATACTTGTGTTTATATTCCGCTAAAGAATACAAGTTGTAGAGATTTTCTTTTAGTTTGTTTGTGATTACATAAGCAATACTAACGATCTACGAAGCTCAAGGTCTGCTAGTTTTCAACAATTGGTAGTTTGGTGTTACCATCTTGTGTGTTCGTTGCGGCCTGATTGCTGATTTCCTTGATGAACATCTTTCTGTTCTTGTTTGATTGGGAGGGATTTTAGTCAAGGGGATTTGCAAGATGTAAGTTAATTGGGATGCTTTTTGGTGGGATGCTTTTTGGTGTGAGTTGAAGATGTTAAACACTCTATTCCCCAACTGGATAATCTTGAAGAAAGTCGAGTCTACAGTCGATTCTACATTCTCTGCTACATGTTAGAAGACTAAAGACGAGTTGCATTTGATTATTTAAAGACTTCTTCTTAATCTGGGAACTTATCAAACAGATTGTCGGTTTAGGGGAGAGCGCTAATTGGGGGAGGGTGAAATGTCAGATTTAATCCCCAATTAGACTTGCTCATTCTGTTCTTCAGCAAGTTGATTCTCACAAAGACTTCAAGCGATCTTCTCAACAGATTTCAAGTATTTGGGCTGATAATATGTTGTTGATTCTGAAGTGTCAAAACCAGCAAGGGGGAAGGAGACACGCATCTAAACGCGAGTAAACTTGATGAACTTAATACATCTAAGTAATTGAAGATATCCCGGGAAGACAAATGTTATTACCGCAGAGAAACTCAAGGTTTGACTCATGGCGAGTAAACTTGATGAACTTAGTTCTTCTAAGTGATTGAAGACATCCCGGGAAAACAAATGTCATGACCGCAGAGAAACTCAAGGTTTTACTCATCAAGGCGTTTAGTGTTATTATTCCAACTACGTGGGGGAAGTGATGTTAGTGAAAGTTTCTGAAGATAAAAGAGGTACACAAGTACGACATATTCAGGGGAGATAAATGTGTAACATGCGGGAGGTGTTATCAGTTATTCTCTCGTTGGGAATGTGTGTACTTCGGATTCTTGAGCATTATACACACTCATCAGGGATGAAAGATGTGAACACAGGGGAGGTGTTCTTCATTACCCTCATGATGTGTATTCGGGAGAGTTCTTGGATATTGGTGTACTTCGGATTCTTGAGCTTCATACACATTCAGATGGGACGAAAGATGTGAACATAGGGGAGGTGTTCTTCATTACCCTCATGATGTGTATTCGGGAGAGTTCTTAAGCTTTATACAAAGAGACTGACTGCATCAACTCAACTACTTGGGGGAAGTGTTCTCGTGACACCTTTTGGAATGGATCGCTTCAGACTTCAGTGGAA
The DNA here is from genome assembly GCA_910596185.1 of Chrysanthemum makinoi. Classification (NCBI taxonomy): domain Eukaryota; kingdom Viridiplantae; phylum Streptophyta; class Magnoliopsida; order Asterales; family Asteraceae; genus Chrysanthemum; species Chrysanthemum makinoi. The sequence continues at coordinate 272,323,244 of OU343224.1, forward strand.
AAGGAATTTGAGAAGATTATTCAAATGTGGGATGAAACGTTGATGTTTGTCTATTGGATGATATAACCTCGAACGAAAAATCACAGTGATTATTCTTAAAAGGAGCAGCAAGTTCGATGATAATGGTGTGCTTCTTTGTGCACCTGGCTAAGAGAAGCTTGAAAGAAAGCTTTGAATCTGCTTAGCTAAAGGATTTTCGGTTTGGGGGGAAGCTGCCAAAGTCTCTCTTTCTCAAAGGCTCATGTTCTATCTTCTATTCTGGAGCCTCGGAAGCTTTGGTGGTGGAAGTTTAAGAGATGACGTATTCTATCTTCTACGACGTGCTGCTTGATATCCTTATCTCGGTACTCGTATCATCATCCTCTTAAATTTATATCATCTACTCTATCTTTGTATATATTTATCAGAAAAACAAAATACAAAAATATAAAACCAGCAAAAACAAAATAGAAAAATATAAAACCTTCAAAAACCCATAAAAATCAGAAAATTTTGAAAAATACCAAAAAATATTGTTTTTCTAAGACATGTCTTCTGGTATCGATAACATCTACGGTCTTAGAAATGTCATTCAATAATGGCACTGGACTTTAGATGAAGTTCGAGCAGGATGTGTAAATATTTCTTTCTTAACATGTCTCAAAATATGGCTTACATTTATTTCAGACTGTAACCCGCGCTTCAAACATGGCTTGCAGTTACTTCAGACGCGCTTAAACTATGGCTTGTTATTATTTCAGATAGCAACCCGTTTTTCAAGAAAGGAAAGTGTTGCACTAAACATATTTTCAAAAATATCGTGCACTTATCCTAAAACAATTTGAGGAAAGTATGTCGAAGGACTGCTGTTCCTACACAAATGTTTTTCCGTCTAAAATTCTTCAGAAAAATATTTGTTGTTCAAAATGGTGGTAAATGAGTTGCTTTAAAGACAATCAGATTCAGAGTTTTTATTAAATTTACAAACTCAATCAATGACTTTAGCGCTTTTAAAATTTTTCATAAAATGAGTCATTGATTGAGGGGGAGAATGTTTTTCAAATCTATATCATCTAACGAGATTATCTAATTATCATGTATGCTTAATTGAAAATGAAGTTAACCTACGTTGAAGGACTAGGTGCCTAGGATATGATTATTAGGATTAGATGATTAGAGTTTGATAAACACATTATTCCCATGCCATATATGAATTGATTGATATGTTGGATTGACTTTTATTAGTCGATTGTTGTTTGGGTGATGTCGACCACCATATATCTGTATGTGTGTTCACTAACGTAGGCAGGTATCTTGGTATAAGAATGTTCCCGATCCGGACCCCACATAATATGATGATCGGATGCTGAAAGGAAAGGGTAACTATATCTTGGGTTGACAAATGAAGAAACGGAGCTTAATTGGACTTCAATGGAGAGTTGGCATAAATGCAACGTAAGAGGTGTCACTGCATCAGCAGATGGTTTTCTTCTAAGTGATTGAAGAAACGGAGCTTAATTTGACCTAAGTTGGCATTAAAATGCAATGTAAGAAGTCTCACTGCGTCTGCAGACGGTTTTTCTTCCAACCCTCAGCAACAACAACAAAAGCTTCTCAACCACTAACGTATCTTTGTGCAGGATATCATTTTTAAACAATTTTGAAAAAATTTGATTAAATTGTTTTGAAAATGGAAAATATTGTTTTTGAAAATAAATTGGACTAAATCTTGAAAATCACCGGACTTTACTTTATCAAAACTTAAGTCACTCAATCATCGACTTCGGTCAACGATTGAGGGGGAGAGTGATTTATAATAATATATTTTCAAACGATATTTCTTCACAAAAGTTCCGAGTTGTACGATAATAAGTGGTGATCTAAAGATTTAATGTTATGTCATGGTATGATTTTTCTTTTGAATCAAGGTCTTTCAAAATGAAATTTTTTCTTTTCTTGTTTGATTGTGAAATTGTTTTTTTTTTACTTAAAGATCTCTTAAAAACAATCATACCTGACACTAACAATCTTTAATGTCTAAAATTGATTCTTATCAGTCTATTTCAAAAATTAAATCTTGCCACGTCTTTCCCCAAAATTCTCTAAATGATTTAAATCAACCGGGATCACAAATCTCAATTGGTTTGAAATTTTTGATCGGGGGAGAGATCGTGATTTAAATCTCTTGTCTGTTTTAATGGAATTGGTTTTAGTCCTTTAAAGGCACTCCTGCCTCCATGTGCCAAACGATTTCAAATATACAATGCACATGTTGAGGAGGAGCATTTATCCAAAAAAAACCAGAAGAGCTTTTAAATTAGGCACATTTTCTCCCATGTTTTCTAAACCTTATTAAATCACTTGGGATCCAAAATCTCAAAGGGTTTGATATTTTTTATCGGGGGAGAATTTGTGATTTAATATGAAATTTGATAAAAGGTGATCATTTGATTCAATGTGCTGGCTCTCTCTAATATGTGCTAAACTCTTTCATATATTGATGCACATATTGAGGGGGAGCGAAAGGTTTCTTAATGGTTTTTGTGATCGTGAATGTGCTTCAAAAGAACTCTTTCCTCTATGTGATAAAATGATTTCATATCCAACGCACATATTGAGGGGGAGAATTTTACCAAGAAAATCAAATGGCTTTTTCTATGAAAATTGTGATCAAAGAAAATATTTCAAAGTCCTCTTGCCTCCATGTGCTAAACAATTTCTAAATCATATGCACATGTTGAGGGGGAGGTTTTCTAAATGATCAAAACTATTAAGGTACAAAATGTTTTGATCTCGTATCACAAGTACCTTGATTGTTTTTCCAAATGATTTTTTTTAATTGGTTACAAGGAAGAATGAACTGTACCAAAAGACCGACCATATTACTTTATGTATGGAGTTATAAGGATGGTGAGGTTAGGTATTAGTTCCCACGATCCGCCAGAACCGGAGGGATCTACCCAGGGACAATCCACTAGATAGTGTAGAGTCCGTAGGTATGATGAAAAAAGGAGAAAAATGAGAATACGGGAAGAGTGCGGACTGAGACAGAGCTAGTACTGGAATAAACCCAACAAGGTTCTAGTTATGAAGTCTCGGTAAGCACTGAAGGAGTTGAAGAATGAAAAAGAAATGAATATGAAAAAGGGTGAAAAGAAATAGCCCTCCAATAATTCAACCTTAGGGCAGTAACCGGGTTCAATACATATGCTACTGGTTGTTACTAAGGTAACACTGGTATTGAATACAAGACGTCATGGACCCAGTGACGCACTGCACCTAACTTCCAAAGCTACTCAAGTTCCTCTTAAAAGGGCTTGTTTCATTCTCACGGGGAACCGACATTATCTATCGACTTTCTCTTAGAGATTGTTGATATTGAAGAACGAGACCCTCTCCCTAGTCTCCGGCATAGGAACCAAATGTGCACAATTGAGTCTAGAGCCAAGAGATCATCCACAATATCTCATTAGGACACTATTCTTGAAGACTTGCTGTTTCACTCAATGTGGAAAGTAAGAATATATTTTAAGAGTCCTACGCATTATCCTTGTGGTATTGCCAGAACATCCGAGTGATACGTAAAAGTATTCACGATGAAGATGGAAATCCTTCTAGAGCCAACATCAAACAAGCTCTTGGTGGGTGACATGTGAGATCTTTTCTAAAGATCAAGCTTGTGACAACTGGATAGAAACAATGGGGAGATTCATTCTTGAATCAACCTTGGTCCAGGAATGGAATTGACGAATACTTTTGGAAAAACCGTTCGATGTGCAAACCTTCTTTTCTCTAGCACATCGAATGTGTATTCATTTTCAAATTCAAAAATTATCTCTGATTGCAAAATACTTTTGGAAAAACCGTTTGATGTGCAAATCTCTTCTTCTAGCACATCGAATGTGTACTCTTTTCAAACACAAAAAGTATTTATGATTGAAAATTGATCTTTCTCATAAAACCTTCGTCGTATTGCAAAACTCTTTCATCAAGCAATACGCGATTGTTTTCAAATCAATGTTTCATCAATCAGTGAATCTCAATTCGCTGGTTCACTCACTCCGTGTTGTCTTCTTTGAGACGTTCCGGTTTGAGAACAGCTAGAACAGCTGTGAAACCCTGTCTAGGAGATTCTTAGGAATCCTACTTGATCACAGGCAGTACTTGTACAGATCAACGGGGAACCGTGGGCCGTGTACCTCAATTCAACGAAAGTGATCAAAGACACTTTCGTGTGTTTTATTGCTTACTGTTGTTTGCAGGTACATTTGGAAGGTTGCAGCTGATCAGAATTGAGAAGTCAATCCAAAGCCGCATGCTCACAGTATCCACACTTAATTTGAAGAAATCATGACTGGTGCATATCTATATAACCTGGCTCTGATATTTCATACTATGCTTCTGCTACGCTGCTACAAATATCATGAACCAGTAAAGCTTCCGCTACTCGAATGGAAAGATGTCATGATTCAAAAGTGTGAGCATGTCGGTCCGAAAGTCACAACTTCACATGATGGCAACACAATAAAGGGTGATCCAGAGATTTAATGTGGCTGATGATCTCAATGAAAGCTCAAAGATCATCAAAGATGTGGATCAGTTAAAGGTCTCCACTCAAAGTACAAATCAATGCGGACTTTGAAGAATCGCTACAAAAGCACAAAGATTGCAGAATTGAAGAATTGAAGTCTACGAGCTCAAGAACAAAGTTATGAATAGAATGCTAGGATGCAAAATGTATTTCATGGGGTGACCTCCCTTAGGGGGAGATTGTTAGGAATTGGAAATTCCATGTTAAAGAGTCGGTCACCCCAATTATAGTCTAGCATAAGTTAGCTCGTAGACTTGTCGTTAGTTACGTTATTTATCAGTTTATTAGTTAGTTATTAGTTTAGTTTAGTGTAATGTAACACCGTGGAGGAAGGACGGGTCTTTACCCACTGTATACCTGATCCACAGGTCGATAGGAGGTCGTGTTGTCTGTAACTATAAATACCCCTTCCATCCATGGAAGGGGTGGTGCTTTTCAATCTAACATTCCATACTTTTGTATACCAAGTCTCTAGCAAGAAAACACCCAACTCTCTACTTCTCTCTCTAATGGCAAACATGTATTTTGATCATCCAAGACCACCCGAATCATCAACACAATAATATATCGATCCTACATCGCGTTATCTCACTTGTGGGACTCCAGTTCAGGAATAGACTTTGTGAGAATTAGAGTTGTGTTTTTCACACTATGCTGTTAACACTCTCGAAGTTCAAACTTGTAAGCGCTGGATTATTTCTAACCCCTGTTTTATGTTTTCTTCTTATGGATGCTTGCGGGTGGAAAAGATCGTGCAGATTCTCCACATGCTCATACCTACAACAACACTAATTGAAGTTCTCTCAAAAGGCAACACAAAGTCAGAATGATTATTCGTCAAGTTCAAAGAATCAACAAAGGTTAAAGACTAAGAGAACTACATCAGCATTGAAATCCAACGTTAAAGAGCGTGTGAGCATGTTGGAGAAAGACGTGGAGACACTGGAGCAACGAAGCGGACCTGATGCAGAAAACCACAACATACTATCACTTCCATCACAATTAACAAAGATCTAAGAACAAAGAAAATGATGACGTCAAAGCAGAATACTTCAAAGGAAACAATTTCCCTACACTAGGGAGATTGTTCGAATCAAGGCACTTCTTCTCGGAAGAAAGAATAATGTCAGAAGACGTCAAAGCTACTATTACATCAGCACCTACAACGTTTTTCATCATCAATCACTAACACTTAGGGGGAGATTGTTGGAATCACTCCTAAACTAGAATTCAAGTGTTAGTAATTAATATGTAATAGTTAGCTTAATTATGGCTTTTATGTTAGTAATCAAAGCTAGGCTCATGTAGAAAACCCATGAGCCTATCCAAAGCCCAATAAGGAAAGGATGGGAACTTGGTGTGTTGCCCTAGTTCCCTCCTATAAATAGGATTGTAAACCTTCTTTTGAAGGTTGGTTGTTCATTCACTTTCAATACTCACGCATAAACCTTTCTTAATATCCTACGCGTATTGCTTGTTTGTGTTCAACCGATCATTCCTTCATCTCCTTTCTTTTATGGATGCTTGTGTTACAAATATGGGAACCTAACAAACTCCATTGTTTAAAACATGCATGACTATCTTTTGAAAACATAACAATAGCCAAGGTCTTGAACCACTTGTATAAAACATTGTACATTTTGATTATCCAAAAGCAGACCTTGCTCTTTTACGTGCCAATTGTTTGAAAAATAGCCTTTTTGATTGAATTGAAATCATTCTCCCCCTCAACCAATGACATGAGTTGTTGATTGAGAGTTAGAGATTTTGACCAAGATAAGCCCGGATGATTTTCAAAAATAGAGTCCGAGGTATTTTCAAAGCAATTTTGTTTTCATTAGATGACAAATATTTTTCAGAAGAATCATTAGAAGGAAAAACATATGGAACGGAAACATTTGTCTTTTTGGTGACAAACATTTGTTTTAAGAATCAGAGCATGAGATTTGAAAAATAAGATTAAGCATGGCTCTGTTCTTTCTTTTTAAAACGGGTTACTGCCTGAAATGACAATAAACCACCATTTTTCTCCGTCTCATTTTTTTTTTTTTTTAAGAAAACTATGTACATTCGAACTTCATCTAAAGACCCGTGCCATTCTTAGAATAACAAATCAAAGACCGTAGATGTTATCGAACCAAAGAAAAACATGACAAAAATATTTTTGGAATTTTTCAAGATTTTCTAATTTTTTGGGATTTTTGAAATTTTATATTTTTCTATTTTCTTTTAGTGGGATTTATACTTTTGTATTTTGCTTTTTGAAAAAAATATGTACAAGAGATAGATAGAGACAAACTCGGTTACTCCTCATCTTCCTCCTGAAGACGTTTGAGAGTTTCAGGCTGTAGACTCTTTAAACCAAGTCGTGGAAGGATAAACTCAAAACGTTCTCTAGGAAGAGCTTTGGTGAAGATGTCTGCTAACTGGTATTCAGTCCTCAAAAAATAGATTTCTACCACACCTTTTTCCACTTGTTCCCGAATGAAATGATGTCGAATGTCGATGTGCTTTGCTCTTGAGTGTTGAACGTTGTTGCAAGAGAGAGCAATGGCACTTTTGTTATCACAATACGGAGGGATTTTGTTGAATTCAAAGCCATAGTCAGATAATTGGGATCTCATCCATAGGATTTGAGCACAACAAGATGACATGGCTATGTATTCAGCCTCCACTGAGGATATAGAAGTACTCATTTGTTTCTTTGAATACCAGCTCACAAGCTTATCACCCAAAAACTGAGCACCTCCAGACGTACTTCGACGTGTATCTTGACATCCTGCATGGTCAGAATCTGCATAGGCTGTTAGTGACATACCGGTGTCCTTCGGGTACCAAAGTCCCATGTTGATGGTTCCTTGGAGATACCGAAGACCCGTTTAACCGCTTCAAGGTGCTTTTGGTAAGCTTAGCCGGTATCTAGCACACATGCATACAAGAACGAATATCGGTCTCTGGCTGTGAGGTACATCAGGGATCCAATCATACTTCGATATTTCATTTGATCTACCATAATCCCTGAGTGGTCCTCATCCAGTTTGGTACGCTCCACCATGGGAGTGTTAATGGTGTCACAATTGTCAAATCCAAATTTCTTTAAAATTTCATTAGCATATTTAGATTGATTGATAAAAATGCCTCTGGGACTTTGTGAAATTTGTAATCCCAAGAAAAATGACATTTGTCCCATCATTGACATTTGAAATTTGGAGCCCATCTCCTTAGAAAAGCGGTCACATTCATTGGGGTCAGTCGAGGCAAAAATAATATCATCAACATAGATTTGAACGTGAATTAAATGTTTGCCTGACTTTCTGGTGAACAATGTCGGATCAACTGCTCCTTTGCTGAATCCAGTAGATAGAAGAAACTTTGATAGCGCATCATACCATGCCCTTGGAGCTTGCTTCAAACCGTAAAGAGCCTTCTTCAAGCGATAGACATGAGTAGGATGCTCTGGATTCACAAAACCTTCCGGTTGGTCGACGTATACGACTTCTTTAAGATCTCGATTAAGAAAAGCCGTCTTTACATCCATCTGATAGACTACCATATTCTTACTTGCTGCATTAGCCAGGAAGATTTTGATTACCTCGATACGTGCAACCGGAGTAAATGATTCTTCAAAGTCAATACCCTCCTCTTGACGGTATCCTTTTGCAACCAATCTAGCCTTGTTCTTTAATACATCACCATGCTCATCAAGTTTTACTTTGAAGATCCACTTTAGAGCAATGATCATAGCACAGTCAGGAGCAGGTACTAATTCCCATACATCTAGTCGATCGAACTCATGAATTTCTTCTTGCATGGTGTCGAACTAGCTGTCTTCATTCATTGCAGTTTTAACGTCTTTTGGTTCGACCTTGGATAGTACGGAGTTGAAGAAGCACCATAAGGCATCAGTTGCTAGTTGTTTACGTGTGGATACAGGACGAGAAGGGTTTCCAATAATGTTGCCCAATGTATGATAATGTGTCCATTTTCTAAGGTGTTCGTGTGGTTGTTGTTGAGGAACTGAAGTAGCAGAGTCTGGATCTCCTGATGATGATGGTTCGGGAGTTGGTTCAGGAGCAAATATGTTCTCAAATGGAGCATCTTCGGGAGTAGAAAATGGGTTAACTCCATCATAGGTGCCAGAAACAATTCCATGATGTACATTTGATGACTGATGAATTGAAGATGATACAGAGTGATCAGCAGCAGGCGCTTCTTGACTCAATGACATAGAAACTGAAGGGTTATCTACGTTGACAGGGATAGGAGCAGCCTCTGTTGATGGATTTAATAGATCATTAGCAATTAGCTCATAGTGTTCATCAAACATTGGATCAAACAATTTCTTCAAATCATCTTCTGAAGGTGGTACATATGGAGTTGCTGGTGAGGGATTTAGTACAAGAGTAGAACTGATGGGACTACTTGATGAAGTTTGTGATGCGGGTCCAGAACTAGATTGTCCTGGAGCCATTTGACCGATCAGCTCATCGAACATAACGTGAATTGTTTCCATGATATTTCGGGTTCTTTTGTTGTAGATTCGGTATCCTTTTCTGTTTGGTGCATATCCTACAAATACTCCAATGTCCACTTTAGCTTTCAGTTTACCTAAATCATGACCCTCATTAGTTGGATAACACAGTGCACCAAACACACGAAGGAATGATAGATTAGGTTTTCGATTATGGACAAGTTCATATGGATTTTTTCCATGAGAAGTATGAATTAGGGATCGATTTTGAGTGTAGCATGTAGTGGCAATGGCTTCAGCCCAGAGAAACATTAGAACCTTTGAGTAAATCAGCATTGTTCTTGCGGCTTCCACAAGAGTTCGATTTCGTCTTTCAACTACACCGTTCTGTTGAGGAGTTCGTGGAACACTTCTTTGATGACTGATTCCAACACTTTCATAAAACTCACTATGTTCTTTATTGACAAACTCAGTTCCATTGTCTGTTCGGATGATTCTGACCGTTTTGTTAAGTCGAACCTGCGGCTGTTTGATAAGTTTAATGATGATATCTGGAGTTTCATCCTTTGTCCTTAAGAACTTAACCCAAGTAAATCGAGAGTAATCTTCAACCACCACTAACACATATTTCTTCCCGTTAATAGTCTACACTCTCATGGGTCCACATAAATCCATGTGAATGGTATGAAGAACTTCCATAACTGAGTTTGTAGGTTTGGGTTTGTGGGCATACTTCTTACTTTTTCCCAATTGGCATGCTGAACAAAGATGATCCTTTTCATACTTTAGTCTAGGTAAGCCTCTTACAAGGTCCTTTCTGGAAAGATCATTAATGGTGCCGAAGTTCAAGTGATTGAGACGACGATGCCATAACCATGACTTTGTTTTCGAAGCCTTTGACAACAAGCAGATTGGATAAGACTTCATCATGTCTTTGATAGAGATGGTGTATAGATGTGAACCCCGTCTTCCTCTTAAAAGTTCCACACCATCAAGTTCTCTAACGAAACAAGTATGTTTTCTAAAAGCCACCTCTAGATCGGAATCACAGAATTGACCAACAGAAAACAAATTATGACCAAGACCTTCTACATAATATACCCTGGAGATTACACTATAACCAACAACATAGTCTCCATAACCCATAATTGCACCGAAATGATCGTTCCCGAATCTAACAGTCCCGATGAATTTACTCACGAAGTTCATGAGCCGCGACCGGTCTCCAGTCATATGCTTGGAACTGAGTCCGGTACCACGTAACGATTTGAACGATCTACAGTTGAACACAGACAAGAATGGATAACTAGATAGTTGGGATCCCCATGCAAGAATGGGTTCCATTTGGTTAGTAACAATGATTGGAACATCCACATCGGAAGTAGAAACAATGAAATCATTAGGGATAGATGTTGTGCTAGTGTGTGCATTAGACCTGTTCAAAGTATGTTCACTTCTTAAAGGAATAGTTCTACCAGTAGGCATCCATTTCCTAACGGGCATTGATTTAGATAATTTAGGGCACAACTCATTAAGATTGAATTTATGGCCAGTAGGTATCCATTGATAACCTACATTACTAAATTTTCTTCCTGTGGGTTTCCAATGTTTTCTAACCTTCTTCCACCATTGTTTTCTAGCCTTCTTAACCTGTTTGATAGCATCAACATTCTTAACTGGGTATTTAACCCCATTACTCACATCATTCACAACGCATTCATGATTAACACCAGAAATCAAACATTCATTACATGTTTTGCAAGTAGTAGTAGAATTCAAATTAATTACAGTACGCTTAAAGCTAATACTAGAATCAACACGATTCGTTTTATTCAATTCCAACTTAAAGTTCCTAAGGTGATCTTCTACTTTCCTCCATTGATTACTCTTAGCTTGCGAGGTCCTATCTTGCTCTGTATTGCCTTGAGGCTTTGACCTGCTCGCTTTGGTGTCACTTTTTACTCCTGTAGAGGGAATGGGAACATTAGTTGGTTTTGCTACCTTTTGCATTTTAGGTTTAGAAGTGTTGGGATTTGAACTACTTGAAGGCACATTGAAGCTTACACGCTTAACTTTAGGCACTGAGTGAGGCATATCAAGATTGGCATTCTTAAGATCAGGCATAGAACAAGGCACAACTATTTTATCCTTCTTACCATCGGATTTAGGGCATGTTGCTCTTAAGCATTCTAACAGCTCTTGAGATCGTTTGGCCTGAATGCAAGCAAACCTAATTTCACAATCAAGGGGCTTATTTATGAAATCCTCCTCTACAATTTCACGGAGACATTCTAGACTATCCTTAAGATGAGCTAAATAGTTATGAAATGCCAGTTCGCTATTTCTGAGATGAGGAGGAATGTATTTAACAGTCACAGTATATTTAGAATCTGCAGATGACTTTGTTGCAACATTCTCATTAAAGACAAGTGGCATTTTCCCTTTTTCCTGTTTCTTCAGATTCTCAATTTCTTTTTGTAAAGAAGTTATTTTTTCGTTGTTTTTGTCACGAGTGACTTTCATTGAATCATATAACTCTTTAAAGTGTAGTTTAACCTTTTCATTTTCTTCTAGAAAACTCTCATTTTCCTTTTGTAAAGCATTAACCAAGTTTTGAAGATGAAAAGTTTGAGAGCACTGAGAATCTAAAGGAGGAGGTATTTGGGAGCCAGACGCAATGTTCTTTTCACCCTTTAATTGTGAAATTTGGGCTTTCAACTTTCTAATCGTGTTACAGTGAGCTTGAATATGTTCGTCACGTTTGTTTATTTCAAAAAGTGCATCAAACTCTGGAACATTTGAGGATGTCTTGATGTTTGAGGTTCTGACATTTTCTTTGAGATGTTGATATTTTAGTTGCAAATCAAAATGTTCAACTTCTAGCTTAGAAAGATGTTTTACCAGATTATCGTGATCATCCTGATCAATTTTCTCATTTAGTTCGAGTTTTTGTTTTCAAGCTCAATGACACGATCATGGGAGACTTTCAAAGCAACAGTTAATTCATGAAATTGAGAAGCAGTAATAGAATGCTTAGTAACAGTATAAAACACATCTTGAGCCACACAACTCAATACTAAGTTCTCATTTAAGATATGCAGATTCTTCCTTTCAATTTCATTATATTTGAGTTCCCGCTCATAATCATTGACCTCAACTATCATTGCATCAAATTCCTTTTCCATTTCTTTAATATCCGAGTCTATCCCTTTTTGAAGACTCTCAAATTGACCTTTTAATTGTTTAAATAAAAGTATGACTTCAGTTAAATAGCATTCTTTAGTTTGCTCAAAACCCCTCTCCCCTTCGGTTATCCCAGTAGGTGTGATCCTTTTCTTACATGTCTTCTCAAAATCAACAAATAGTTGATAAACAACATACAGGCTGATTAAGGTCTTGCTCTTAGTGGGAATAGATCTAGGAACTAAATGCATTGGTGTATTCGGAGGATACACAGCTTGTGGAGGCATTTTCCTAAGGGGAGTGTTTGTTTTAACAAGTGCATTAGCCTTTTGCATATCTATGTCCTTTTCCAAAAAACTTGTTCTGGGGTTAATAGAGTTTGAGGCTTAAATCTGTTCAGGGAAATCCAATTTTCTTTAGTGTAATCATGGGGTTTGAACGTTATGTTTTGATTTTTACACTCAGGATCTTTTAGCTTCATATTCAGTTTCTCCCTAGTGACTTCATCTAATTGCCTATCTTCCTCAGTGCACTCAGCGCAACTAGGTTTCTGCCTAGGCTTTAGGATTTCCTTACTGTGGAAAACTAGAAGGGGGGTTGAATAGTTTTGCCAATTAAAACTTCCTTTTAATCTATTTAGATTGACTTATGACAATCTATTTGGATGTGTGTGTTGGATGTTGATAAACAAGCATATAAAGGTAAGTAATGAAAAGATAAGAGTAAGAAGCACAAAACCACAACACGAGTATTTATAGTGGTTCGGCTACAAGGACACCTTCCTTGCCCTACTCCACTCCCCGAGTCACCTACTCGAGAGTTCGTAATCACTACACCAATCTCCTTATGGCGGCGAAGCCTTCACAACGTCGCCTACCCTTTTTCCTGTGCTAGGCTAACCACCGGGTTCTTTCACTCCAAGGTGAACCACACCTACACAACATCGCCTACCCTTTATAAGGTACTAGCCTAAGTACCTAGTTCTTTCACTCCAAGGTGAACTACACCTTCACAACGTCGCCTACCCTTTATTAGGTACTAGGCTAAGCACCAAGTTCCATTGCAATGGAGGAACTACTACCACACTACACCAACGACTAATCCCAAAGGAGATCTACTCCTTTACAACATCATCAAGGATATCAATATCCTTGGATCTAATACTAGTCTATCTTGTACATCGAAACACACCATATCGAATGTACATCTAAGGCACCTTTCACTAATGCCTTTGACTAGATCTACAAGACACCTTTCACTAATGTCTTGTGTCTTCACTTCTAAGCACCTTTCACTAATGCTTCTTTGTCTTGACTTCTAAGCACCTTTCACTAATGCTTCTTTGTCTTGACTTCTAAGCACCTACCACAAGTGCTTGTGTTATAGATGATAGATACCCTTCACTAATATCTTCGTCTTAACACTTGAGACATCTTTCACTAATGTCTTCAACACTACACCTCTTTGAGGAAAGAAAGGAATCATCAACAAGAAGACTTCAGTAGCCTTGATGATGAGGAAGCATGGCAACTCATGGACTTGAGCTTGCTTGACTTCAAAGGTGGTGATCTTGCCTTTAAGAGGAACCTAAAAGATCACACAAAAACAAAACTACAAACATAGATCTCTTGGATCTAAGGTTAGTGAGGTTTAACTCAGGGGGGAAAGTGTGTTAGAAAGGGATGATGAATAATGAATAAATGGCTCACTATTTATAGAGGAAAAATCCTATCTGTTCCGGATCTCACGGATCCCTTCCACTTGGGATCCGGCTAGCACAAAGCTAGGGATCCGTGGAACGCTCCTCTTTACCCATGGGTATTTTGGTTATGGGTCATGGGTCATGGGTTGATCCATGGATCTTTGGCTAGATACAATGTATCTTTGAGTGCAATGCACTTAGTCACTTGGGTATGGGTTGATCCATGGGTTATGGGTATTATCCATATGTGATATAAGCATGATGTCATGCAATGGGTTATGGGTCAAGAACCATGGGTTATGGGCTTTGGGTTGTACCCAACTACATTCAATGTATTTGCCCAATGGGTTGTGATACTTAAGTTTCTACCCATTTGTATTACCCAATATACTACATACTACTTATGTGTATATTTTATCTAAATATGTAAACACTAGCTGTTGTACATATGTATTACTAAATCATAAAATCACTTATACTTGTTTAAGTATTTTATGTGAAAATGTGAATATGTTAGAAACTATTAGTTCAAACCATTTACGTATTTTATTTGTTTCGTTAATATGATTTTACGTATGTTATCGACAAAACATTAGAAGATCGTAAAATATAAATAAACGTTTTTACGGCTTATTTGTATTAACAATCTCCCCCTTTTTGTTGATGACAAAACATAAAATTATTTTAAGGAAAAGCTAAAATTCGTAAAAGTTTGAAATTTGTAGTTTTTACTTTCTTCTCCCCCTTTTTGTCGAAACAAAAAGTGTTTGAAGGAAGGCAACACATTGTTTTTAAGAAGAAAAAAAACATGTGAAAGAATTAAAAGTAAAAAGAAATAGAGAGCAAATAACGGGAAAGGATCTCGTCTTTACTCCCCCTTGACAAGTCCATCCCTATGTAAGGGCATCAAGTAAATGATACTAATCTAGTTTGTTTGCAAATAAGTTTGCAAAAGATATCGTCTAAAAGACGAATGTGCTCCCCCTTGATGATTGCAATTTTTGCAAGGGAATGTCACGAAATGTAAACCTAGTATTGCAAGTAATTTGCAATGTATTGCTTTGACATAAAGCTCCCCCTAGCTTTAGGATGTCAAAGTCTTCATATGTAAATTGAATAACTACAAAACAAAGGTTAGAAAGCAAGTATAATTCACAATTTCCTGCAAACGTGATTCAAGTTAGTAGAAAGAAAGCTTTCTGTCTTACGGATCCCACGGTTCCCTCATAGTAGGGATCCGTCTAGGCAATTATGAGGGATCCGTATTAGCTGTTCAATTACAGCCAAGGTGATATAACAAGTAATGTTATCACACAAATCATATGCTCAACAAAATAACAAGTAGCATGTAATTCCATTTAATAAAACTAGAGTTATGATATACATGACTCTAAAAACTAAGAAAATAAGAAAATACATGACTAGGAATTTCTAAACAAACTATCGCTTGATGCTAGGACACCACTAAAATCTTCTAGCTCAAGTTTTGTTTAGGTTTGATCTCGTTGAAACGTTCGAGGAGATGATAGAACATGAAACGTTGGTCTTCTCGTACTTCATGTATCAAACTTTCAACATGTTGACAATGATAGCAATCTTTGTCATGGCTAGGTAGTGGTGGTGGAAGAAGTGAAATGGCTTGATGCGAAGGATCAAGTGAAGTGGCTTGTGGAGCTTCAAATGATGGAGGGATTGGTGGAGGTGCATTTTAGAATGACTCAACCAAAAATGATGGTGGTGGTAGAGAAGTGTCAACCTCCATATGGCCGGGTGGTTGACTTTGATGATTTCTCATAATCCAAATGGGATTATATGATGGAAACGGTGAAAAGGAAGCCGGAGCAAGTGTTGACTCAACACCTTGATTTTGAATCATTATTTCTCCTAATGAGGAGAATGTTGTCGGCGGAAGCGGATGAGACGGCCTAGGAGGCAAGTCCTATAAATTGTAGAGGTGAGGTGATGATAGTGGGGATGTAAATGAAATAGCTCTAGGAACCAATGGTGATGGTTTAGTGGAGATGATATTGTTTGGCCTAGGAGGTATGGTGGTGTTTGGCATAGGTAGTTTTGTAGGTACTATCCTTTTAGGAATTGGTTTGATTGGATGATGAAGAATTCTATCATTTGTTGGCTTGACGGGAGATGATTCGGTTGAAGAAATTTCGTGTATAACACGAGCTCTTTTCATGGGTGGTTCTTTGGTGGATAAGTTACTACTTTGGGGTTTTCCTCATGATGAGATGATTTCAAGAGATTGCAAGAGCTGAAAGTTAGAATGAGAGTGATGACTATGGAGGTCCTAACAAGGTAGTTTATAAACTAAGAGATTTGGCAAGTGCATTTAAGCCTTAAGCCACTAGGATTCATTGGAATGTGATGATTGACATGCACAAGAGTCAACTTTAGAGGTTGCACTGATCTAGGAACTCATTTAAGATGAGATGGAGTGTTTGAGTTAGGAAGATGAGTTGAAATGATTGTTTTAGCAAGATTTGACATAAACTGTCATCCGGATCCCACGGTTCCTTCCTCAGAGGGATCCGTCTAGGCTAATCCTAGGGATCCGGCTTTCAGCAGTTATGAAAGGGTGGAAATGATGTTTCTAAGATCTAAAACCTATATCATCTTGAGTGTTTCAGTCCTCCTAAGTGTTTTAAATGAAGGGGTGCTTGAGTACTTGAAGGCAATGAATGATGTAGCTAATGATTGTTATTTATGGAAGGATTTGGAACTTTCAAGAGTACCAATGGATGAGCAAGGATGACTGTTGATACAAAAGTTGGGCGTTCCTTGTTTGGAGCTCCGGCTCTCGTACCAATTGAGAATTGTTGCTTGAGACCTGCGCACTAAAAGACAAAAGACACCGTTAGGCTTACCGTGGGATTGTTTCCCACGATTATCCTCCGGCGTGAGAGTAAGTAATCGGTTTAGGGTTTAAGGAGAATTAGGGTTCTGAGATCGTACCTTAAACGAGGGATGTGGTTCCCTTTATATACGCACGGAATCCTTGTTGGTTCCGTGTTCCTCAACCTTCGGCGTATCCCACCTTAATCGGTTGGGAATGATTATCTTCCTATTTAGAAGATATCGGATATCTATTCCATCAATAGATTCGGGCTTGGGCCTTCATGAGCCCAAATGTTTAGTCCGCTTAGCCCGACCGGCCAAGTTAGTTATTGGACTTTAGTCGGGTCCGTGACCCGAATATAGACTATACGTCATCATGTCCCCAGTCCTAGTATGCGCGTAACTACGGATGCTAGACTAATTATCGTAGTCGATTAAAGACAAAGCGTAGCAAAGAAGCTAAATTAAATCCTCATGAGACATTGTATCCGTCCACAAAACGTAAAAGGCACCTCGTAAATCAGGGGAAAGGTTACTGCACCCGTGTCCCATCAAACAATCCCAACCACATATTTAGGGTTGGTAGAGTCCACGTGTCGATCATCGTGTGGAGGAGGAAGGTTATATAATCCCTTCACTTCATTTTCACCGTGTCTACACACAGTAAAAAAAACGCCATCCGCCATTTTCATAGCTGCAAATACTTCCAAGCCTTGATACCGAAATATCCCTAGGTAATCTGCGCTTGCGCTTTGTTTTGTAGTATCATGGTTAAGGAATTATTGGATTTTACGCCGGACATATAACGGAGGATGAGCTGCGACAGCTTATGCCTGAGTATTATATTCCCATCGCAGTACATCCGAAGTTCCGCTGCGAATCGCGTCGATAGCGGATTTCCCCGATGGGAAGAATGGAGTATACACGTGATTCTTTGAATTCGCAAATCAGCGCATACCCCTATCGTTATTCTTAAGTGATGTATTGAATTATTACCGCATACACTTGTCCCAGCTGCACCGTATAGGTGCGGCAAAATTAATTAATTTCGAGGTGAACCGCCATTTATTGGCCATTGACCCCACAATCCACTGTTCGCGTATTACCACACCACATGGTCAAACGGGTGTATTTCCTTCGCCACTCCAATGTTATACGGAAAAGTTAGACGCGCCGTAAATTGAGAGAAACCTTTTTCTTGGTTGACGACGCATGCTTTCCGTCTCGTTTTGATTTTTACTCTAAGGGGACACGCCAAAGGATGAGCCCCCTCACGGATAATACAATGCAGAGGATGCGGAAACAATAAATGCGAACCGCATCCCTATTAGCTCCTACCCCGAGGAGTTCTTGGTGCATATTGGCCTGAGTCGCAATTATTTTGGCGATTCGTAAGAAGTTCCTATCTTTGTAGGGCCGATGGTCGTGGTGGGTGCTCATCCTTCGTACTCCGCTTGAGTTATATTAATGTAAGTTGTTCACTATTTGTGCTTCGTACCTATCGTGAAATGTTTGTATTTCTTTGTTGTTGCGCAGAGATGGACATGTTCAGCGTTGTGCACCGAAAGCCTATCGATGTAGAGGTGGGAACACAACCACTGAAAGAGGGAGAAGAGCCCGTGCTTGTTGCGGCGTCTGCACCCTAGTGTTGGACATAGGCGAGGCGGGAGAAAGTTCATCCGTTGCGCTTCAAGCAACACCGTTGCAGAGTGTGCCTAGTTCTACAATCCCTCCCCTCCAGTGCAACCTCGCTACCGTAGCGGTGGAGCATGTGGAGGAAGTGGAAGAGGAGGAAGAAAGTCAAGGATTAGAGCGCAAAAGGAAGCGCAGTTGGCGATAGTGCTTTGCCACTTCTCGGAAGAAGCGCCGGTTGTGGTTAGTGTGAGTCATCCTCTAGTGATGTTGCGTCGCGCCCACCCTCACCCGACACATCTATTCCTGCGTAAGTGTCCGGATAAGATTATGTACCGAAATACCGTATTATATTACTGAATAATAGTGAATTGCTCGTCATGTTTGTAGGTTTGAGCAGTCCAGGTCGCCCCAATCAAGTCCAATTCGTGAATCATCTGGGAGGAGCCGAGCTGGGTCCTATGGGGATGCGCCCATGGGGCAACTGGTCGAGGATCTGGTCTCTCTTGCTTCGCGGCTAAAGGCAAAGTATTCGGGAGAGTCTAGCCAAGGTACTAAAAAAGACCAACGAATTGCGCCTGAGGCGCAATTGGCTAGTGCTAGGGGTGAAGCGGAGACTATGGGGTCGTACGCTACAAAGCTCACTGAAGATAAAATGGCCCTGATGTGCCAAATAAATCAAGAGCGTGCGGAGTCCGCGGGATATAAGTCTTCCAGTCATTGGGCCATGAAATAAATCAAGAGCGTGCGGAGGCCGCGTGGGTAGTTCCTCCTTGAAGCGTAGTCATAGTTTGTAGATTGTATCCTGTGCTGTAACTATCTTTGGGAAATAACTCGTAGTTATGAAACAAATCCTCTTTTGTTAAGTGTTTGTGAATATATTTTGCAATTCGTGAGGTGCAAGCGTATCCGATTGTCGCGTAAAACACGATTCGCGTTACATGTATATGCTAGTGTGAGAATATAGGAATCCATAATCATGTATGAAGATCCTAATAACTTCCAAGTATTATCATAATCGTGTATGTGTAATGATATGCAACGTATTGGACATACCGAATTAAGGAATCCGGTGTTTTGGTTCCACAGTTGTTAAACGTGCACGTGTGCGTTGTTGCGCATCCGTCGTGGGATGTGTACAAAACTTCTTCCAACGTCTTGGAAATAAGGTGTTTAACAAGGATACGTGATCCAGTGTTGATGGGTTTGCAACCCTCTTATTCAACAAGTTGTTTAGTAGGTTAACTTATCCTTTTACCATCATGGGTTTATTACGGTGCATGCACACCATCGTGGGCTAGAAATAAAAAGTTATTAAGACATAGAGTATGTGGAAATAACAAATTGGAATATGTCGCGGAGTTAGCTAGAAACCGCGGTGTTTTATTGATACTTGCAAGTTTTATAATAAGTAAATAAGACAATTATTCTAAGTAAAAGAAAGAGTAAATGCATAGATGTTTATCGATCACGAAAGTGCGAGAGCGTCTGTGCGCTAGGCCATAGCCATTCCTATAGGTAGCACCTCTTGAGGTTGCAGATGTTCCATGTGCGTGGCGATTCACGACCGTCAGGCCTCTGAGCTTGTACGCGCTGCTTCCAATTGCTTCGGTAACCTCATAGGGTCCTTCCCACTTTGGTCCAAGCTTACCTGTTACTTCTGCGTGGCTCGCGTCATTGGCGCGGTATACAAAATCACCGGTCCGAATGAAACATTGCGTACTTTAGCATCATAGTATCCTTTCATTCGTGACTTTGATTTTGCTTCCCGTATGGTCGCGCGTTCACGCCTTTCTTCTAGTAGATCTAAGTCGATACGTCGCTCGTCATCATTGGTTGCCACATTAATTTCAGCGGCGGATAGTTGGCATGCCGATCTCACCGATATGACGGCTTCTGTCCCATAGACTAAAGAGAAGGGAGTGTCGCCCGTGCTGGTCTTAATGGAGGTGCGGTGCGCCCACAAGACATGTGATAGTTCTTCTATCCATCGTCCTTTGTGCTTTTCTAGGCGTGCCTTAATTCCTTCGCCTAAGCTTCGATTCGCTCGTTCCACTAGGCCGTTGGTTTGTGGATGTTTAACCGACGCGAAGTGTTGTGTAATGTTAAGCTTCTCGCACCAGCCCCGAAGGGTTATCACGCAATTGTTTCCGTTGTCCAAGATGATTTCCCGGGGAGACCGGCGGCATACGATATTTTCCCATACGGCGTTTCACCGGTTGCCGTGATTGTGACCACGCCTTCGCCGATCCACTTGGTGAAGTAGTCTATGGCGACTATGAGAAATTTTAGTCCACCCGCTGCGATAGGAAAAGGGCCTGCGATGTCAATACCCCACTTGTAGAATGGCCATGGTGATGTTATTGGTGTTAGCTCGTGTTGTGGTTGGCGCGGGACGGGTTTATGAACTTGGCACTCATTGCATTTCCTTATCAAGTCCCGCGCGTCACGGTGCATGGTCGGCCGATAATATCCTTACCTCATGGCGCTGCCACAACGGACCGTGGTCCTGAGTGCATACTGCATGAACCTTCATGGATTTCTCGCAATACGTAATTTGCTTGTAAGGGGCCGACACAACGGAGCCATGGTTGCAGGAAGGAGCGTCGGTACAATATTTTCTCTCGCAGCTCGAATCTTTGCGCTGTGCGCCTTATCCTACGAGCTTCCTTCTGCTCTTGGGGTAACGTTCCCTTGCTTAGGAAGTCCGTTATCGGTGTCATCCATGTAGGACCTTCCTCCTCTACTATCGTGGAGATTTCCATCTCCGAAATTGACTTACTTTTAGTGTTTCCACCAAAGACTTGCTTTGACAGTGTGTGCAAAGCTTGTCGAGGAAATCTTGCTTAGTGCATCCGCTTTGCGATTTTCCCCTCTAGGAACTTGCTTGATAGTGAACCTATCAAAGCTTTTTATCAGTGTCTTGGTTTTATCAAGGTACCGGATCATATTATCTTCTTTGGCCACGTATTCGCCCAACACGTGGTTGACCACTAGTCGGGAATCCACATTTGCCTCTAGGTTACGTACACCCATTCGAGTTGCAATGCGTAGTCCAAATGGCAGGGCTTCAGATTCTCCTCATTGTTTGTCGCCTGAATTCAAAGCGCGGCGTAAGTGAATTCCATTCCCTCTGGATTTGTGAGAATGAGGCCGCTCTCGAGCCATCGATGCATAAGGATCCATCTGTAAACAAGATCCATGGATCTTGTAGTTCATTCTTACTTGGTGTGGGTACCTCGCCGGTGTCCGGCTTTTCAATGATGAAGTCTACCGAATCCGCCCCTTGATTGCGGTATGCGTGGTCTTTAAGAGATGTTGTGCTCACCTAGCAATACACTCCACTTCGCAGTCCTGATGCGCGGTTTGGAGATGATCTGCTAGATTGGTTGGTCCGTGATTACTGCGATTGGGTGTGCTTGGAAGTACCTGCGCAGCCGTTTAGCAAAAATACCAATGCCGTAACTAATTTTTCCATGGCAGTATAGTTCATCTCCGTCTTCTTGAGTGCCTTGCTTACGAAGTAGATAGGGGTTTGTACTGAGTCCCTATCTGTTAGTAGCACCGCACTTACCGCCTTCATTGCAGACAAATACATGATCATCTCTTCCCGGTCGGGTGCGACCAGTGTTGGGAGTGTTGCCGATGTTGTTTAAGCTGAGTGAAGGCCTCTTCGCCTCAGTAGTCCATCTGAAATCACTCTTCTTGATACACTTCTTGAGTGTTTTGAAAAGAGGTAGTGATTTTTCCACGATTTGGATAAGAACCTTTAAGCGGCCGCTTTCCGTTGAGAGATTGTACTTCCTTCGCCGCGGCGGTGAAGAAAGTTCGATGACCGCCTTTGTTTTTTCTGGACAAGGTTTTATACCGTCGTGCTCGATTAGGTATCCTAGGAACATACCTTCAGAGCCCGAAGGTGCACTTCTTCGGATTTAGCTTCATGTTAATTTCTCGTAGAGTCTTAAACGTTTACTCTATGTCGCGCAATAGCTCATCTTCAGTATGGCTCTTAATGACCAGATCATCAACATAGACCTCTAGGTTGCGGCCCACCTGTTTTTCGAAAGCATTATCTACTAACCTCTCGGTAGGTGGCGCCGCATTTTTCAAGCCAAAGGGCATTTTTGTGTAACAAGAGACGCCTTGGCTTGTGTGAAAGGTCGTTTTTTCCTCGTCCTCCATAGCCATTTGGATTTGATGATATCCCTTGTACGCATCGAGGAAGCACTTTAATGGGTAACCGCACAGAGACTCTATTTTCCAGTCTATCTCTGGTAAAGGATAGCAGTCTTGTGGACATGCTTTGTTAAGGTCGGTGAAGTCTACGAACATTCGCCACCGCCGCGCTTTTACCATGACGGATTGGAAAGCCGTGGTAGTAAACTTCCCGCATGATCCCCGCCTACCGCTTTATGTACCTCGCCAAGATTGCTTGCGCCGCTCCGGGCTTGGCCGCTTCTTCGGCGTATGGGTGAGTATCCCCGCCGGATTTTCGCTTATGCTCGTGATAAAGCGTGGTACTCCTGTCATGTGTTTAGGCTCCCATGCGAAAATATCCAAATTCTTCTGCAGGAGTGCACATACAGTTGCTTTTCCGTTGTCCGACAATGAACCTCGATGGATATTTCATGTTCCGTATTCGGGTGAATTGCTACTTTCAGATTTGGGATTCGGTTGTTCTGCTGGCCGGGTTGGTACCGCCTCGCATGCAATCGTGTTGCATTCTCTATGTGGTACAGTGGCGTTGTAAAGAGTAACAATACCACCTTCCACTAGGAATTTAAGCATCCCATGCGCTGTTGATGGCACTCGCCGCATAGTGATATTCCGTGTCTCCCAATAATGCCATTGTATGGCGAGGAGATTTAATCACCATGAATTCCATCCGTGCCGCTTGCGGAGTGTTCTTCGTTTCCAATGCCGACAGTGTAATCGTATTTGTCCCATAGGCCATATCTTCACTGTAAAACCAACGCCGTTTCGACCGGGATTAACCGATTGCGTATTTCAGGACGCAATCGCTTGAAACAAGTGCTCATACATGATGTCAGCAGAAGCTCCACCATCAACATACATGCGGTGGATGTCGTGACCCCCGCGCTTATCTCTATAGTGAGTGGTTCCACCACTGCGTTGTTCGCGGTTAAGGTAGGGAAAGAGATCTCCTTTCCACGTGAAAAATCCTGGCCGACCTTCGCCTTTTGACCGCCATGATTGTATCATGTAAATGGTGTCAGCCTTGTCCTTAGGTGTCTTTTTCTTATTGCCACTCTTCGCTTTGTCCTTTCCTTCTTTGATATTCTTGACTAAATGGTCCAATCTGCCCTCTTTGACCATCTTGTCAATGAGTTGGCGCAGTTGGACACATTCGTTAATGGTGTGGCCCTTCTGCGCGTGGTAATCACAAGTATCCATTGGCAAGACGCCGATCCTCTGCGCGCGATTCTGGGCGGTCTTGGAAAATTCGCACCTTCTGCTAGTATTTCCTTTGAGGTCTTGATCAGCGGGGTATATCTATCATTATCCCTCCCGCTCCCCTGGCTGCGATAGCTCCTATTACGGTTACTACTCCGGTCATTGGATGGTCTCCGTGTTGTTCCTGTGACCGTAGTTCGAATGGTTCCTTTGCTATCCGCCGCGGCTTCTCCTCGACGAAGGACCGAGCGTTTCATGAGTTCATCGAAGGTTTCATGAATCTTGTCATTCAACCTCTTGATGAGTTCTGGATTATTAATCCCGTTCATGAAACCAGAGATCTTCAACACTTCGGGACATGCTTTGACTTGCATGCATTCATCTTTGAAGCGTTCCATGAATGTGCTTGTAGATTCTCCTTGGCGCTGCTTTACCCTGGCGAGCTCGACAGGATTTTTATCGCACTTTTTCCTCTGAGTAAAGTTTAGGCGAAACGCCTTTCTCAATTCCTTAAAGCCATTGATGCTTCTGCGTGGAAGCTTGCTGAACCGCGCTTTCCCACTAGTGTGGAGTTGAACATGTGGCACCACACAGCTTGTGGCCAATTTTCAATTGTCGCTGATTCAAAATTTTGAGGTGATCATCGTGGTCACCTGCTCCATCATAGGTCTTTACGTTGGCGGGCATGCGCTTCTTTGCTTTTGAGAAGTCACCGATGCGCCGAGTAAACGCATCCACCTTATGACGGCGCCAAGGGAGGGATATATCTTCGTCCTCCGGTCATTATATCTTTTTGGACTTCCAGGTCCAGTTTCGCCATCCCCGTTGTCCGAGGAATTTTCAGAGGACGCAATTTTTCCTTCTTTTCGGCTATGCCGATTGTCCTCCGAAGTTTGTACTCGGGGACTTTCACTTGGGGAATAGCGTCCCCAGCTGTCTTGGATTCTGCGGCTACCCATTCTGGTGTGGACATTGGTACGCTTTTCATCTTCATCACTCTCATTCAGATGGTGCGAGTGAGATGTCTCATCATCCTAGATTCTCCTCCCGATTCGTTGAATACCGGGGTCGGCGGCTCTCCCGCGCTTCTTTTCGATGGCGCGGTGGGGAAGCCTCGTATTCAGAATCGAAATTGAGTCGGGCTTTCAAGTTCCGACCTGATCTCTTCTTCTCTTCCTCTTGCATGTGGGCAGTTAATGTTTCGTAGTTTTGGGATACGAAATCTTCTGGTGCCGCCTGTGCGACCCCCTCAAGAGCGAGTGTGTTTGTTTCTATTACTACACCCTTATTTTGGTCCGGTACCTTTGTCGGTCAGGCTTTCTAGCACCGATTGAAAGGGAGTAGTAAGGACGGTGCGCAGTGGGTCTATTCTACTCGTAGTGGTTGCGGTGGCTTGGGTTGTTCCCGAGCCGATTCCACTGAGGGAAGATCAAGTCTTGGCCGATCCTTTATTTTTAGCAAATGGTTGTCCCAGAGGTCTGCTTAGGAGTTAGTCCGCTTTGCGACTTCTTTCCCATAAGGTCCGGATCATGATCGCTGATTTCCATGCTTCGTCATTCTAGTCTTTGGTTCTTAGTGTAGGGTCCCACGGATGGTGCCACTTGTTGATACAAAAGTTGGGCGTTCCTTCTTTGGAGCTCCGGCTCTCGTACCAATTGAGAATTGTTGCTTGAGACCTGCGCACTAAAGACAAAAGACACCGTTAGGCTTACCGTGGGATTGTTTCCCACGATTATCCTCCAGCGTGAGAGTAAGTAATCGGTTTAGGGTTTAAGGAGAATTAGGGTTCGAGATCGCACCTTAAACGAGGGATGTGGTTCCTTTATATACGCATCGGAATCCTTGTTGGTTTCGTGTTCCTCAACCTTCGGCGTATCCCACCTTAATCGGTTGGGAATGATTATCTTCCTATTTAGAAGATATCGGATATCTATTCCATCAATAGATTCGGGCTTGGGCCTTCATGAGCCCAAATGTTTAGTCCGCTTAGCCCAGTTCGTACCGGGCCAAGTTAGTTATTGGACTTTAGTCGGGTCCGTGACCCGGATATAGACTATACGTCATCAATGATACTAAAGATTTAGAGTGTCAATTGAAGCTAAATAATCCTAGAGATCAGGTTGTGTTTTAGGAAGATATCCTAGAAGCTATGAGATGGGAAAACTAGATTTTGATCAATTTTGAGGCGAGGATGATTAATGATCAATTTTGCCATAATCGAAAGATCTCTAAGGCTAGATGGGAGAGATCAAGTAAAAAATGAAGTGTGAGTTTAAGAGTGGAAGAGTAATGGACTAAGGACGAAACGGTAGATCTACAATCGTCTTAAAGTGTGATCTAGGTGAGTTATGTATGAGTAGGAAAGATCAACCTATCTTGATAAGGACTTATTTTTGCCTTAAGACACTATGTTTAGCTTAGTGTGTGAGGTGTTCTAAGGATATGTCTGATATATAATGCTTGCAATTGCATTTTCTGTTTGCCGGATCCCACGGTTCCCTCAGAGTAGGGATCCGTCTAGTACAATCTTTGGGATATCTGCTCAGCAGGACCTTTACTAAAGGTATGTGTTAATACAAATAAGCCGTAAAAACGTTTATTTATATTTTACGATCTTCTAATGTTTTGTCGATAACAAACGTAAAATCATTTTAACGAAACAAATAGAATACGTAAATAGTTTGAGTTAATAGTTTTCTAACACATTTACGTTTTCACATAAAACACTAAAACAAGCATAAGTGTTTTTATGATTTAGATATATATGTACAACAACTAATGTTTACATATTGGGTTAACATATACTTAAACTAAGTATACTAAAATGGGTAAAAACATGTAAATACTAAAATGGGTAAAAAAAACATGTAAATACTAAAATAGGTAATAAACTAGCAAATGGTATTGACCCATAACCCATGGTATTATATATACCACTTAACCAAGTTCATTGTATCTAGAAAGAAAACCATGGATCAACCCATAACCCATGACCCATGACCCATAACCAAAAATACCCATGGGCAAAGAGGAGCGTTCCACGGATCCCTGGCTTTGTGCTAGCCGGATCCCAAGTGGAAGGGATCCGTGGGATCCGGGGAACAGTACAGAATTTTCTCTATAAATAGAGAGCCATTTCTTCCTTTCTATGTATCACTTTACACACATACTTCCCCAAAGTATTCTAACCCTCTAACCTCAGATCTAAGTGATCTATGTAGTTTGTCTTTTGTTTTTGTATGATCTTCTAGGTTCCTCTTAAAGGAGAGATCACCACTTCTTGAAGACGTGCAAGCTCAAGTCCATGAGTTGCCATGCTTCGTCATCATCAAGACAACTAAGGTTCTCTTGTTGATAGTTCTTCCTTTCTCCATAAATGTTGGGTTGAAGGCATTAGTGAAGAATGCCAAAAGTGTCAAGATGAAAGCATTAGTGAAAGGTGCTCATCATCCGTGTCAAAGCATTAGTGAAGAATGCTAAAGGTGTCAAGACGAAGGCATTAGTGAAGGGGGCCAAGCCTTGTGTCAAAGGCATTAGTGAAGGATGCCAAAGAATCAAATCAAGTCGCATTTGGGAAGAATGCCTAGGTCGTATAATCAATGAGGTGAATCGTTATAAATATATGTTTTTGTTTATTTCCAAAGATGGTGATATCCTTGATGGTGTTGTAACAAGGAGTAGATCTCCTTGAGATTAGGTGTTGTGTCATGAAGGGTAGTAGTTCCTCCATAGTAATGGAACTAGGTGCTTAGCCTAGTACCTAATAAAGGGTAGGCGACGTTGTGATAGGATTAGTTCTCCTAAGGTGTGAAAGAACGCGGTGGTTAGCCTAGCACCGTATAAAGGGTAGGCGACGTTGTGTTAGGTGTGGTTCGCCTTGGTGTGAAAGAACTCGGTATTTAGCTTTGTACCAGAAAAAGGTTAAGCGACGTTGTGAAGGCTTCTCCGCCACAAGGAGTTGGTGTAGTGCTTACGAACTCTCGAGTAGGTGACTCGGGAGTGGAGTAGGGCAAGGAAGGTGTCCTTGTAGCCGAACCACTATAAATAACTTGTGTCGTGGTGATGTGCTTCTTACTCTTTATATTTCATTACACGCTTATATATCTATCTATCAACGTCCAACATAAACAATCAAATAGATTGACATAAGTCGATCTAAATATTTAAAAGGAATTTTAAATTGGTAAAACTATTCAACCCCCTTCTAGTTTTCCACAATTGGCATCAGAGCTTCGTTACCAAGTTTCTTAAAGTATGTTGTACTTTAAAGACTTGATACGATCCGTGTATGTTTGAAAACTACAAAGAAGGATTTTTTTTTTGGTCATATTTTCTTTTAAATCATTTTGTTGGACATTGATAGATGATTCTAACCACCTTTGCTTTTAAGAAATCTTCATGCTAGAATCTATCCAAAATCTTCATTCAAAGAATAAGGAAGTCAACATTCAAGGAAGGATCTAAAAAGTAATCACAAGTTACATACACCAAGTACAAAGGATTACTTTAAAAGCTCATGAAGTATTTTTGGTGTTATGCCAAACCAAGAAGCATAGAGGTATGTTTTACTCTTCATTAGATAGGTTACATGAGTTCCATTTATTGTCATAAGTTCTCTTTGTTTATTAATCACTAACATCATTAGAAGTCTTTTTCGTCACCTTTTCTTCTTTTTCAACATCGAGAATGATATTATTTTTTTTCGTCAAACTAACGCCGTCATCACATATGAACCCTCGATATGTAATTCATCAAAAGTCGTCATTCAAAAACAATCTTCATCTAATATCTTCGAACTGGTTTTTAGCAAGCTAATTCATAAGCCTACTACAAAAATAATTCCAAACAACTCCTTTTCTGTCCACAGTAGCCGGATCCCTCTAGTTGTACTAGCCGGATCCCAAATATAAAGGATCCGGGGGAACCGTGGAACGAACTCACTATACGCTTTCAAAATCACCACTGATCTTTTTCCCTCTATTCACATAACACAAAAACGACTAAGCTACTGAATCCATCCTCATTGGCTTCCATACTCTCAAGTATTCCTTCCTAGAACACCATTGTAAGTAATTACATTAACTTGTTCTAATTTTCATCATCCTCATCCTAGGGTTTATGGTTTCTTAATTCTTAATCAATTAATTTAATTAGGGTTTTTTAAATTAATCATGAAAAGGAGCTTTTAACAAAATCACATTGTGTTCACAACATTGTTAATACAAATCAAAACCATAAACCCATCCCAACTAATTTTACCTAATTGGAAAATTTGTATTTTTAGGACCAACCATGCCCAAAGCTACTCAACAAGATCATCATGACACCGTTCACTACCTTACTCATTACTATCGTAAAAAGGGATTGACCAAAACCAACCGTAAAATATTCAAAAGCCTTGTAAAACGACTTATCCACGAAGGTCATATAGTCAAGGAATATTTCCTTGAAGATACCGACATTCGTCAAGTTTTCTCGACAATCAACTTTGATTGTATCCTTGACATAGATGAACAAATTTGTCTGGTTTTCATTTTTGAATTTTAAAAAAGCATTAGGATCATTCGAAACGTCGATGATAGCATTTCAATCGCTTTCATCATCAATAAACAAAACTTCACTCTTCCTCTCAACACCTTTGCTCAAATTCTTCGCATTCCTTGTGAAGGAATTTGTATGTACTCTCAAGATTGGGCAATTAACGCTCAAAACCTTGCACTTGATCCTAAGCCTCTCTATAACACTCCTCTTGATGAACCCGAAACCATCCGAGACACTATTTTCAAAATAAGAGCCGACCAATCCCGTTTTGACCGAAACAAGAAGCTCATTCACCGTAATCCTTTTCAAATGGAACTTTTCGAAATGCATCCCATGTTTAGAAAATCGGAAGAAATCCTTAGGGAAAATGTCATTAGCCTAGTTGGAAACAAAGATCATCCAAACGCATGTCTTGTGCAAATGATCTATTGTCTTATCCACCAAAGGCCATTTAATCTTGCCTATTACATGGTAAGGAGAATGGCTGGGGTATTCAAAGCTTCCAACATGGTACTTCCATATGGTATGCTTCTAACACGACTTTGTAAGTATGTTGGTACATTGCAACCATCTCCTATCAACGATTATCATTACCTTTCCGATCACGTCATGGTACCTCTTACCAAACAACCCTCTAAACGGTTCATGGTCAATGGAGAGAAACCGGAAGCTCTCTCGGACTCCTCGGCCGGTGAAGAAGAAGAAGATGAAGAAGATGTCGACCCCGTAGCCAACATCAAATTGGAAATCCTTGAATACCATAAACAACTTCCAACCATTCCAAACAAGACCACGGAATTTAAGCAATTGAGGGGCATGATTCAAAACCTCGCATACAACCTCACTAAGCCGTCAAAAAGGAAAAGAAATGATTGACGAAAGAGACAATAGGATTGTGCTTATTTTCTTTATCTTATGTTTGGATGATTACATTTTAGTACTTTCTGTTTATGGTAACTTGGATATTGTCTTTTCATCATGGTTCTTTAACTAGTGTTTTGTGATAAACACGCTTGTTTCTATTGTTTATCTTTGGATTTGCTAGTGTGCACAAACTGCGCATCATTTCTGTGTTGGTTCTGATCTGCAGATGCCGGATCCCTAGGATTAGCCTAGCCGGATCCCTCCTTTGAGGGAACCGTGGGATCCGTGACATCTGATCAGCAATAAAGCATTCATTACATTAAAATAGCTTTCTAGATAACATCACATTAGCTTAGCATATGATTTTAGAACCCAACTAAGTCCACTTCAAGGATGAGAAAGGCTTAGACTCACTAAAGGCTTACTTAAGATCTTAGTCTAATTTTATCAACACATCTAAACTCACCATATTTTCGCTTCAACTACTCACAAACTATTTCTCATCTCTCAAAACACTTAAAGAGGACAAGTTAAACAGTTTTAGGAAATTGCTTCTAGTCATTTCTATCTCAAAGTAAGACAAAAATTAGTTTTTCAATTCTTGTGATTTTTAAGAATTTTTCTTAATATCACCTCAAGCTTAAATCTGATCACTAGGATAATTTATTATGACTTGACACCTCCATAACTCTTAGTGTTATCCTTGGACATCCATTGGTAGTCATCTTGTCCCATCTCCCTTCCATAAAAAGCAATCATTTGCTATAACACTTATTACCTTTAATCATTCAAGTACCCTTTCATCTTAAACACTTAGGAGAACTAAAACATTCAAAATGAGATAGGCTTTAGCTCCTAGAAACCTCATTTCAAACCTGTCATAACTGCTGAGAGCCGGATCCCTAGGATTAGCCTAGCCGGATCCCTTCAAGGAGGGAACCGTGGGATCCGGGTGACAGTTTATGTCAAACATTACTAAAACAATCATTTCAACTCATCTTCCTAACTCAAACACTCCATCTCATCTTAAATGAGTTCCTAGATCAGTGAAACTCTGAATCTCAACCTTGTGCATGTTAATCATCACATTTCCAAGAACATTAGTGGATTAAGTCTTAAATGCAATTGCAAAGTTCTTCCCTTTATAACCCATATTGCTAAGAACACTTTAGTCATCAAACACAAACATAATTATCAGCAATTGCAACCATCCTCCTTAGTCATCTCATCATGAGAAAAGCTCCTAGTGCTTACTCATCTACTCAAGAACCACCAAAGAAACTTGCTAGAATCATACACGAAGTTTCCTCAACCGAATCATCTCTGGTTAAGTCCACCAATGCTAGGATTTCTCCTACACCAAGGAAACCAATCAAACTAATCCCCAAGAAGAGTGTTCCCACTAAGATTTCATCACCAAATTCTACTATACCAAACATACCCTCCACAACTCAACCAACATCATTAGTGCCTAGAGCCACCTCACAATCATCTCCACACTCTCACAATGTAGAAGATTTACCCTCTTGGCCATCTCATCTTTCACCATTACCAACTAATTCACTTGAAAAGATTGAGCAACAAAATCAAAGTGTTGAATCAACACTTGCTCCAAAAGCAAACTCTATCATTCCTCCCAATAGCCCATTTTGGATTATGAGAAGACATCAAAGGCAACCACCCGATCAAATGGAAGTTGATGCTTCTTTACCTCTACCCTCAAACATTGTAGAGCCACCACTTAATGAGCCTCCACTAAATCCTCCTTCATTTGAAGATCCTCAACCCACTTCACTTGAACTTTCACTTCAAGAAACTCAAAACCATGACAAGGATTGCTATCATTGTAAACATGTTGAAAGGTTGATACATGAACTACGTGAAGAGCAACGTTTCATGTTTTATCACCTCCTTGAACGTTTCGAAGAGGTTAACAAGCCTAAACTACAATGAGCATCATAGTCAAAAGCTCAAACTTACTTAGAACGTTTAGGAAACCTTTCTCATCCTTGATCATCATTTAGTTTTAGTTGAACCTTGAATTTGGGTAACTCATTAGCATTAGTAGTACTTGTATGGCTAGTTCATTCTCTTAGTCTTAGAGATTTGTTTGGTTATCTCTTATTTTATTGAATGAACATTTATATGTTTTGATTATTTTGTGCGTTGTACTCGTTATTATACACATATATTGTCTCCACACTAGCATTGTTTGACATCTTCACTGCTGAAGAAACTGTCATCAGGTAGCCGGATCCCTCCAAAACACCTAGACGGATCCCTCCTTGAAGGGAACCGTGGGATCCGTGGTACAGAAGCACAAATTTCTACTAACTTGAGTCTTATTTGCAGGAAATTATGCACTATACTCTTGTTTTCTAACCTTTGTTTTGTATTTATTCAAAATACACATGAAGATATTGACACCATAAAGCTAGGGGGAGCTTTGTGTCAAACAACATTGCAAAATCATTTGCAACTTAATCCAATTTTGGATTACACTTCATGACACCCCATTGCAACATTGCAATATTCAAGGGGGAGCACGCTTGCGTCACTTAGACGAACCATTTGCAAACTTAATTGCAAACACAATTAGTTTATTTTACGTTATGTCCTTGACACCCTTTTCAAGGGGATGGACTCGTCAAGGGGGAGTTAAGACGAGTACCATTCCCGTCACTTGCTCTCTTTACATTTTTACATAATTGTTTTTAAAAAAAAATTGTGTTAGTTTCTTTTAACACTTTTTGTTTCGACAAAAAGGGGGAGAAGAAAGTAAAAACTACAAATTCAAACTTCTACTTAATTTTAGCTTTTCCTTAAAAAAAATTATGTTTTGTCATCAACAAAAAGGGGGAGATTGTTAATACAAATAAGCCGTAAAAACGTTTATTTATATTTTACGATCTTCTAATGTTTTGTCGATAACAAACGTAAAATCATTTTAACGAAACAAATAGAATACGTAAATAGTTTGAGTTAATAGTTTTCTAACACATTTACGTTTTCACATAAAACACTAAAACAAGCATAAGTGTTTTTATGATTTAGATATATGTGTACAACAACTAATGTTTACATATTGGGTTAACATATACTTAAACTAAGTATACTAAAATGGGTAAAAACATGTAAATACTAAAATGGGTACAAAACATGTAAATACTAAAATGGGTAATAAACTAGCAAATGGTATTGACCCATAACCCATGGTTTTATATATACCACTTAACCAAGTTCATTGTATCTAGAAAGAAAACCATGGATCAACCCATAACCCATGACCCATGACCCATAACCAAAAATACCCATGGGCAAAGAGGAGCATTCCACGGATCCCTGGCTTTGTGCTAGCCGGATCCCAAGTGGAAGGGATCCGTGGGATCCGCGGAACAGTAGAGAATTTTCTCTATAAATAGAGATACATTTCTTCCTTTCTATGTATCACTTTACACACATACTTCCCCAAAGTATTCTAACCCTCTAACCTCATATCTAAGTGATCTATGTAGTTTGTCTTTTGTTTTTGTGTGATCTTCTAGGTTCCTCTTAAAGGAGAGATCACCACTTCTTGAAGACGTGCAAGCTCAAGTCCATGAGTTGCCATGCTTCGTCATCATCAAGACAACTAAGGTTCTCTTGTTGATAGTTCTTCCTTTCTCCATATATGTTGGGTTGAAGGCATTAGTGAAGAATGCCAAAAGTGTCAAGATGAAAGCATTAGTGAAAGGTGCTCATCATCCGTGTCAAAGCATTAGTGAAGAATGCTAAAGGTGTCAAGACGAAGGCATTAGTGAAGGGGGCCAAGCGTTGTGTCAAAGGCATTAGTGAAGGATGCCGAAGAATCAAATCAAGTCGCATTTGGGAAGAATGCCTAGTTCGTATAATCGATGAGGTGCATCGTTATACATATATGTATTTGTTTATTTCCAAGGATGGTGATATCCTTGATGGTGTTGTAACAAGGAGTAGATCTCCTTGAGATTAGGTGTTGTGTCGTGAAGGGTAGTAGTTCCTCCATAGTAATGGAACTAGGTGCTTAGCCTAGTACCTAATAAAGGGTAGGCGACGTTGTGATAGGATTAGTTCTCCTAAGATGTGAAAGAACTCGGCGGTTAGCCTAGCACCGTATAAAGGGTAGGCGACGTTGTGTTAGGTGTGGTTCGCCTTGGTGTGAAAGAACTCGGTATTTAGCTTTGTACTGGAAAAAGGTTAAGCGACGTTGTGAAGGCTTCTCCGCCACAAGGAGTTGGTGTAGTGCTTACGAACTCTTGAGTAGGTGACTCGGGGAGTGGATTAGGGCAAGGAAGGTGTCCTTGTAGCCGAACCACTATAAATAACTTGTGTCGTGGTGATGTGCTTCTTACTCTTTATATTTCATTACACGTTTATATATCTATCTATCAACGTCCAACATAAACAATCAAATAGATTGACATAAGTCGATCTAAATATTTAAAAGGGAATTTTAAATTGGTAAAACTATTCAACCCCCCTTCTAGTTTTCCACAGTATGCAATGATCTTGACAATGCATTATATCTCAAGGATAGTTTAAAAAGAGTTCTAATACTAAGATATCAAATGTAAAATGTTTTATTTCATGAAGAAAATTGGATTACATTGATAAAGCACGAGTACAAAAGATTTGATCCTATTTTGGAATACTATTAGTTTCCTTGAGTGTTTTCGCTAGGAGGATCATTATGTGATTGATGAGTGTTGGTAGAATCAAGAATGAAGAAAGTCTTCATGAGAGATATGTTTAGCGGTTCCATCATCTTGTTCACAAGTACGTATAACGGACTTTGAAATTGAGGATGGAAGTGCATAACATTATGATAAGGCGTGTCAAGAACATTCCATAAGGGATGAGTTTATTCTTGGAGCCTTGAAGATTTGAAATTAAGCCTTCGAAGTAGTAGGCGAGATTGTATGGTTGTTATGTTAGCAAACAATACAACATGTGAGCACAACAAGCGGGAATAATTTCTCGATTTTCCCTAAGACTCCAAACATTTTCACGTAGGATGAGTGCAAGAGGCTTGTACTCTTCTCGGATATCCCTTGTAAAGATAATGTTTGGATCGGAGTAATATGGTCGAGGTTTGCATATTATGCGATTTAAATATTCCGGAGAGGGTATGTGTGAACAATATGGACTATTTTCTTCATGAAAGTTGAAGAGAGAATCAAGAGACCAATCTTCGATGAAGGCACATTGTCCATGATTTGGAATCAGGAGGATGTGAGAAAAGCCCAAGGGTTAGAGTGAACTTTTGGTTTTGATATAAAACCAAAGAGATAGAAGCGATCCTCGCTTCGAACGAGTTCGACTTGACGGAAGAATTCCATTATGAACCTTGGACATATCTTCGCGTTGATTTCAAGAAGGCATTCTAGTCCTATGGCTCGGAAGGAGGTATTGATACCTTCTTCGAATTGTAGAGAGGTGTCTACAATCCGTCCTTCGTGGAAGTGACGGTTTTCGAGATTATTGAACCCACGGACATGATTGCCGGGTGTGTTGGGTTCGAGAGAGATGTTCGGAGTGTAGGCGCTAGTGAGTGAAAAATCAAACTCATATTCATGCGTCATAGTTGAACCTATAAAAATGATAAGTTAATAAAAAGAGATGTTTGTGGTCAACCTATGATAGTCTAATGTTTTTACTAGATTTTTATTAACAATGGTATTTAACACTTTAACATACTCAAGGTTTTGACTTTCTAGTGGATTATTACATTTAGAAAGATATTGGTTTTTAATCTTGCATGAAAATTGTTTTCCAGTAGGACGGATCCCACGGTTCTTTTACAAAAGGGATCCGGCTAGTATAACTTCCGGGATCCGTGGATCTGTAGTAACAGAAACATATTTTGATAAAAACATAGGTTTTACAATTTTTATACCACGAAATATGTTTTATCCTACATTTTCTTTTAGCATGCATACATGACTTCTAATGTATCACGAAAGAATATAAAACATATAAATCAAAATAAGTGACAAACACATTATGATAAAAATAACCTAGATAAACTAGATTATTAATAATATTGCATTTCAATACTAAGGATGATACAAAGGATTGGGTATATGATCCCAATGTAGATTAACAACACAAAGTAAATGTCTCCATATGTGAACTTCATCATAGGGAACACAAGTGCGATGAGTGTTAGGGCGATGAGCACGAGTGCGATGTAAACCATGTTGATGACGGATCTTCTTGGTTTCGGTTGAGATGGAAAGAGGAGGAAGATAAAGTTTTTGAATAAGAGAAAATTTTGAAATTGGAGGATTTGAAAAAGTGAGGGTTTGGTAGAGTGGTCGACGGTGGAGTTTTATAGGGAAGGAGGAATTTTTGAAATTCGTGTTTTGTTTTATTATTGGATTTAAAAAGAGACAAAACATAAGTTTTATATACCATGACTTTGGACGAGAAGTAAAACACGTATGTGAGAAAAAGGCTTCCTAATGAAGCTTCATGTAAAACATGTATAAGCACACAAAAAATATTCATATAAATACCTAAATAGGTATACTTAATTATCAATCAAAATAAAAAGAAAATCATACCTCTAGCGCACTTAGGAATGTCTTTACAAATGACACAGCAAATGTCACTTAGACGATTCCCGCTCCTTTGCGATTAAGATACCTTCTTAAGGAAGGTATTCTTGTTACCAAGCGACTCCTAAAGCTTGGTGGGTATGAGCTTTGACTAATCAACATGACAAAGAAGATTAGTGCAATTAAATGAAAAGGTAAATAAGAAAACTGTTGTTATCAAATCAACATCCAAACATATAGTTTTAAAAGACATGGTGTTTGTTTTTATGAAAAAACCTTCTTTGTAGTTTTCAATTAACTATGGATCGTATCAAGTTTTTAAAGTACAATATACTTCAAGAAACTTGGTAACGAAGCTCTGATGCCAATTGTGGAAAACTAGAAGGGGGGTTTGAATAGTTTTGCCAATTAAAACTTCCTTTTAATCTATTTAGATTGACTTATGACAATCTATTTGGATGTGTGTGTTGGATGTTGATAAACAAGCATATAAAGGTAAGTAATGAAAAGATAAGAGTAAGAAGCACAAAACCACAACACGAGTATTTATAGTGGTTCGGCTACAAGGACACCTTCCTTGCCCTACTCCACTCCCCGAGTCACCTACTCGAGAGTTCATAATCACTACACCAATCTCCTTATGGCGGAGAAGCCTTCACAACGTCGCCTACCCTTTTTCCGGTGCTAGGCTAACCACCGGGTTCTTTCACTCCAAGGTGAACCACACCTACACAACGTCGCCTACCCTTTATAAGGTACTAGGCTAAGTACCTAGTTCTTTCACTCTAAGGTGAACTACACCTTCACAACGTCGCCTACCCTTTATTAGGTACTAGGCTAAGCACCTAGTTCCATTGCAATGGAGGAACTACTACCACACTACACCAACGACTAATCCCAAAGGAGATCTACTCCTTTACAACATCATCAAGGATATCAATATCCTTGGATCTAATACTAGTCTATCTTGTACATTGAAACACACCATATCGAATGTACATCTAAGGCACCTTTCACTAATGCCTTTGACTAGATCTACAAGACACCTTTCACTAATGTCTTGTGTCTTCACTTCTAAGCACCTTTCACTAATGCTTCTTTGTCTTGACTTCTAAGCACCTTTCACTAATGCTTCTTTGTCTTGACTTCTAAGCACCTACCACAAGTGCTTGTGTTATAGATGATAGATACCCTTCACTAATATCTTCGTCTTAACACTTGAGACATCTTTCACTAATGTCTTCAACACTACACCTCTTTGAGGAAAGAAAGGAATCATCAACAAGAAGACTTCAGGAGCCTTGATGATGAGGAAGCATGGCAACTCATGGACTTGAGCTTGCTTGACTTCAAAGGTGGTGATCTTGCCTTTAAGAGGAACCTAAAAGATCACACAAAAACAAAACTACAAACATAGATCTCTTGGATCTAAGGTTAGTGAGATTTAACTTAGGGGGGAAAGTGTGTTAGAAAGGGATGATGAATAATGAAGAAATGGCTCACTATTTATAGAGGAAAAATCCTACTGTTCCCCGGATCCCACGGATCCCTTCCACTTGGGATCCGGCTAGCACAAAGCTAGGGATCCGTGGAACGCTCCTCTTTACCCATGGGTATTTTGGTTATGGGTCATGGGTCTTGGGTTGAACCATGGATCTTTGGCTAGATACAATGTATCTTTGAGTGCAATGCACTTAGTCACTTGGGTATGGGTTGATACATGG
This sequence comes from Chrysanthemum makinoi, assembly GCA_910596185.1. NCBI lineage: Eukaryota > Viridiplantae > Streptophyta > Magnoliopsida > Asterales > Asteraceae > Chrysanthemum > Chrysanthemum makinoi. The sequence continues at coordinate 272,361,774 of OU343224.1, forward strand.
GTTATGGGTATTATCCATATGTGATATAAGCATGATGTCATGCAATGGGTTATGGGTCAAGATCCATGGGTTATGGGCTTTGGGTTGTACCCAACTACATTCAATGTATTTGCCCAATGGGTTGTGATACTTAAGTTTCTACCCATTTGTATTACCCAATATACTACATACTAGTTATGTGTATATTTTATCCAAATATGTAAACACTAGTTGTTGTACATATGTATTACTAAATCATAAAATCACTTATACTTGTTTTAGTGTTTTATGTGAAAATGTGAATATGTTAGAAACTATTAGTTCAAACCATTTACGTATTTTATTTGTTTCGTTAATATGATTTACGTTTGTTATCGACAAAACATTAGAAGATCGTAAAATATAAATAAACGTTTTTATGGCTTATTTGTATTAACACTTACCATCATATATTACCTTATGAGCTTCTCTAGCCACTTTACCATATTCAGGATTGGGTTCCTTTACGAGGGGAATGCTATGCTTATCGCTGAGAACTCTATGCTTAGTGATCATGTGAGCAGTCTGAATAGTATTCCCTTGTACGTACAACTTATTTTCAAGCTTGTTTTTCAAAGTTTTTAGATTGGAAAAGTCATTCAAAAGTTTTGATTCCTTAGCATTAAATTCTTGTTTAAGCACTTTAACATTATCTTGGAGTTCTTATTTTTGCTTAGTTTTTAGAAAGCTTTTCTTGTAAGGAGTTTAACTCTTGTTTCAACACTTCTTATCTAAAATTACTTTTTCTAATAATTGTACGCATTTGGTCATCCATTTCCTGCTCACGGGTAGTTAACTCAAACTTCGCACGTTGTTCATAAATAGCAACTTGCTCTTTATAGGCATTCAGCTCAGAGATAACAGAATCATCAGTGGCACATGGAGTGTATTCATCAAAAACATAGTCATCATTGACTGCAGAATGTGTATCACTTGGTACAACCTCACTTTCACTTTGTATCACATATTGATCATATGGGACAATATTACTATTACCCACATTATCCATATCTAATTCATTAGTTACATGTGATTGTACTTTGTTATGCATCTCTTGCTCATCAACTTCATCGTATAATTTTAATACCTCAGAGATGATTGAATCTTTGGAAGGACCGACTCTTTGTGGTGATGAAACCTTTGGAGAGACCATTGGTGAAATGCTAGACATGAAGATGGTTTGGGAAGTTGGTTCATCATCAACATCTGAGTCATATGCATAATAATCAGCTACCTGAAATGAATTAAGATGATTGACCCATGTCTGCACCGCTGTTCATCCACATAAGCATCATAAGTCTTGGCATTTCCCTCGGCAAGAAACGCAATTCCTCTTCATCCAAAACGGCTCAATTATCACGAGCTTGTACCGAACATCTTCTCCTGAAATACTCGGCATTTTGTGGGCGTTTTGGAGACGTCAGTTCCTGCAATATGTCCTTCACCACCACAGTTGTAGCACTTGATTGGCTTTCCCTATCCTTGATTTTCATTCCTTCCACGGTTCGATTAGTGCATACCCTCCACGCTCCTATATTTCCATAACTGCTCCGCCATCCCTTGTTTGTTCCTTCTTCCTTGAACATTTTGTACTACTACCTTACCATCTCGATAGCTTGATTATGTGGATTAGATGTTGTTCTGAGGTTATTGTTGGTGTGTGGAGTGGAATTCATATTTTGACTAACCATGAGAGATAGTTGATTGATGAAGTTTTCCATGAGTGTGTTTGAGTCGGAGGCTTATATCTTTGGATCAGGAATGAGCTTGTAATTACCATTACCCGTGGGTATAACTTGAGAAGCTTTGGTGGTAATTCCAACATTGGTGTAAAAGGTTGTTGAATCATTTGACAAACTTGCTTCTCCCTGTTTAGATTTGAACTGTTCAAGAATCATTCGTTCAAACATATCATGTCTCTCATTCTGAAGCAGGAATGCATACAATTGCTCATAGTTAGTGTTCCTCAATCCCTTATTTAACTTTACTGAAGTGACAAATTTGTGCCATTCGGGATTCATGTTGTTCACAAACTTTGAGTTTAGCTGAATATTTGGCATAGTCATTTAGATATTCCTCGTGTCATTCACAAGCTTGTGGAACCTCGCATAATATTCAGTGACACTTTCCCCTGGTATCATCTTAAAGTGCTCAAAGTCATCATACAGTTGTGATTCTCTGTCCTCCTTAGTCAATTCAGAACCTGAGAGAAGCATCTTGACATTATCCCAAACCGCCTTGGCTTCGGTGTTGTGATTGATAAGCTTGTAGATATCTTTTGGAAGACCACGAGTATAATATTTGAAGCCACGATATCGCATCGTATCTCTTTTTCTCCTTATCACAGAGCTCATCATACGTCTTTGGTCTGTCCAAACCTAAGATCACTGTACCATCCGCAGCAGTTTCAAGAACATCTCTGGTGGTCTCAATTTGATAAGGTCCTTCATCAATAGATTTGAGAATGTTGACCCCATTTTCCTTTCCCAGACAATACAACCTAATTCGTTGAACCCATGAGTCATAGTCAGTTCTGTCAAGCATGGGTGGGCGAGTATCGATCCATGCTTGAGCGTCCTCGGCTACGAGAAGAGATGATTGTAGGCACAGTGGTAGACATGATTACAGTTTTCACAGGATTTTATAACTCTATGATTAAACCGGGAAATAGATTCTTTCACGGGATTTTACTAAATCAAGAGAAAACCGTATTAGAAGCAATAATCAACCAAGTCGCTATAACCCTTGAAGACAAGTCGCTAGGTCACCAAGTCGCTAAGTATACAAGTCGCTAGACACAACTCGCTAAAGTAACAACTCGCTAAGTAGACAAGTCGCTAAAGAACAACTCGCTAATAGTACCAACTCGCTAAGTAGACAAGTCGCTAAAGAACAACTCGCTAAGTGGGCAAGTCGCTAAGGAACAACTCGCTACCCACAACAAAGTCAAGTCGCTGAAAATTGTAAAGGCAAGTCGCTAGTCGTAATAGTACAGCCACTACTTTGTACTATTTGTCGCTTTGTCTCAATAGACAAGTCGCTAGTGCTCAAGTCGCTACCACTTCAACTACAAGTCGCTAAAAAATATCGAAACAAGTCGCTACCAAGAAAACACATCCGAGACTCAAGTAAGCTAAGAAGAAAAGTTCAAACACAACACTTTTCAATCCAAAACTAACTTAAACACGATGATTCAAGCTTTCCAAATCAAAACCCAAACACATATGATGATCCTAAACACAAAAGTACAATCAAAATTCAAACTTTAACACTAAAAATTGACCAAATGATTCAAACTCTTCTAAACACTTATAACCCCAAAAACCTTATGAAATCCACCAAAACAAAGAGCATGAAAGATGAGTGATCAAACCATGGCTCTTGATACCAATTGTAACTTATAGGATTTCACAAACACATTAAACCACAATCCATATGGAGCGTATACAAGTTTTTAGAGAGAGAAAGTTAGAGAGAGAAAGGGAAGAGAGTTGGGAACTATGTGAAACAAAGAAAAATGGTATTGAAGCTCCAACCCTCTACCTTGGGAGGTAGAGGGTATTTATAGTTTTCATACAAGACTCGCCTCCTACGGGCTGTGGATCAGGCATACAGTGGGTAAAGACCCGTCCGTCCTCCACGGTGTTACTTAACTAAATACTAACTAATATTAAATGACTACAACTACGAGTTTTCTAACGAATACATATACTTGAGGTGACCGGCACTTTAATGACTGGATTTTCTAAATCCTAACAAAAGTACATGGCTATTTTGTAGCTTTTACCCATTCACCAATGATATCTTCAGGAAATCAAAATTTTCACATTGATTCTTGAAGAAGTAACAGTAGGCGGCATGTTGAAAAGTAACACCGATGCTTGAGCTTTAGTAGACTTTAGGTGGAGTTTAGATAAAAACTGGTCGAGCCTTAATCGACTTTATGTGTAAATAAAAAATCGTAAAGAATTTTAAAGAATCAAAGAAAACAAAAAACAACTGAACTTAATTCTTGCTTCAAATAATACCAAATTTAAACGAATCTTCAATCAAAACCGAAAATCAAAACAAATAATTTCTTTAAACCAAACACGATTAAACGAACCTTTTTTTGTGTACTGTAAGACGTGAAGACTAGTCGAGCTTTATATGACCTATATTTCCATGTCACTTCAAATCAAACCCCCAACACCCCACCCCTTGCCAAAAAAAAAAACATCGCAATAAATTTTCAACAACTTTAGTAGTACTTCGACAACCTATATCTTCATGTAAAATCATCGAATGATGAATCCCTGTGGTGAGGTTGTAGATCAGTGTGTCCATAAGCTATGATCAGAATATCAGTAACATCCAACGGTTAACAAAAACGCTAGGCCAATGCTACCATAGTGCAAAAATGGCGAATTTTATCATAGCCGTAACCGACTAGTTTACGAGACTTTCTCGAATTTCAGATTGAAAAACTAAACGATTAAATGCTAGAACTATGTGTCTAGTACCTGCGTTCCGATTTTTAGAAAGATCTAATGGTTGTGAAGCTTAGATCACATTTTATCCACGGTTAATGCGAGATGATGACGAAAAAAGAAAACGCGATACCTCTGGTTCACCAACAATTAGCCCGTGACCGGAGGATGACAATAGTCCGCTGACTTGTACCTAGGTCTCTGACACTATGTAAGACGAATAATACTGAATATTTGATTAATTGAATAATGAGATAATACATATGACCCAATATTTTGTAGCCTAACATTTGGGCTTATATCAATCCTAATATAATACAAATAATAATATAATTGTAACTATAATATAAATCTACTAGCATCCCCCATTGCCTTTGAAAGTTATCTATTTTAAAAAAAAAGTTTAATAAAATTGAATCATCTATGAAGAAAATAGCATTTTACATGGTATGTTAGAGCAATACCCAAATCACTCTATAGAAAAAATCACCTCCTTCTTCCTCTCTCTACAAAAACCAATCTACTTCTACTCCAACCATTTCAGTTTTGACCAAATGTCCATATAAAGGAACACCTTAATAAAGCGAACCACTTTCAAGACAAAGCAATATTGGTTCCTACAAATAAGAGATCGAATTGATCAACGAGTATGTACTATATTAAAGGAGGAGAGAGGACTTTCTTTATCTCTGGCGCGTTTTCAAAACAAAAATTACATAATTTTTGAAAAAGCACCACAAATCTATAATGCCTTTAAAGTCACGGATTCCAAATCCCAAACAACTTGAAAGAACATGTTTTGTTTTTGCTACTACAAAACGTTGACCAACCAAATGGACTAAGCAACACAACAAGGTTAAATGTGCTCAGACTGCATAACACATTATCAAAACTTAAATAATAACAGAGGAACAACATTGGCAACAAAACTTATATTTCAAGAATGCGTCTAGTTTCATAAGATAAAAGAACAACATTCATCTTTCGCAGATAAACAAGAGTCAAGAGTGTTGGGCTATACATACGTCATCATGTTTCACACATGATCAATTATATGTTTTTCTTTAAGAGTTACTTTTTAAAAGTGGAATGAAGGTCCTGATTTGCGACAAAGATGGAAACATGTCAAGTAGAACAAACAACGTTTTGTATAAAGATGATCTAAAAAATACAACTGTATTTGTTACTTTAGAATTCGTCAAACTATATTGAAAATGCTTTATTTAGCTATTTTATGAGATTTGTGTGGTACTTTTCTCTCTTTTCACAATATATTGATGCATCTTGAACTACTTAGCTAGGCCTTATACTTATGGATCTTTGCAAAATACCATATATAGTCTACCTAAAAAGGATATTTAGGTTAAGCATATGGTACGCTGATTACTAAGCGAAAGTTAGTTTACAAGTATAGAGAAAAGTTCAAATGAATACTCTTATTTTGGTGTTTACCAAAAGTAATCTCCACTATCCATCTAGTTTGATCTAATGATGGGGATTACTAAGATATACTACCTCCGTCCCAAAATAATTGTCCTCATTTGACTTTTTAAAGTCTTAATTTCTCAACTTCGATTCTTAATATTTTTGTATGTGTTGTATAATACTTGATGAAAATTACACTAATGAAAAACCACTATATAGCCAATCCATTCATATATTTTGCATCAATTATTATATAACATAAACAAAAATATATAAGATCAAAGTTGGAAAATTAAGACTTTAAAAAGTCAAATGAGGACAATTAATTTGGGACGGATGGAGTAATAAATAACCTAAGTCCATTTTTTTTTTCTTGTCTTTTTGTCTTTCTTCTTTATTATATTTTTTTTTTTTTTGTCATTTTTTTTAAATTCACGTTTTTTATTAAAATTAACATTTTTTTTAATTCACGTTTTCTTTTTAAATTCACGTTATTCACGGTTTTTTTAATTCTCGTTTTTTTCTTCGCTTTCATACATTTTCGTCTGTTTATACATTTTCGTCCGTTTTAATATGTTTTCGGCCGTTTTCATACGTTTTCGTCCGGTTTCATACATTTTCATCCGGTTTCTTACGTTTTTGTCCATTATACATACAATTTTCGTCTATTTTCGCCCGCTTTCATACGTTTTCGTCCGTTTTCATACGTGTTTTTACGCTCTCATACGTTTTCGTCCATTTTCATACTTATTCGTTCGTTTTCTAACGTTTTCGTCCGTCTTCATACGTTTCGTCCGTTTTCATACGTGTTTTTACGCTCTCATACGTTTTCGTCCATTTTCATACCTATTCGTTCGTTTTCTAACGTTTTCGTCCGTTTTTAAATGTGTTCGGCCGTTTTCTTACGCTTCAGAATATCACAAGTGATATCCTGAATATCACAAATGATATTCTCAATATCACAAGTGATTTTCAACTAATGTTTTGTAACATTAAATCATAAGTGATATTCGGAATATCACAAAGTGATATTCGGAATATCACAAAGTGATATTCGGAATATCACAAAGTGATATTCGGAATATCACAAAGTGATATTCAGAATATCACAAAGTTGTGATATCCAGAAAATCACAAGTGATATTCAAAATATAACAAAGTGATATTCAGAAAATCACAAGTGATATTCAAAAAAATCACAAAGTAATATTCTGAATATCACATATTCAGAAAATCACAAGTGATATTCTGAATATCACAAAGTGATATTCAAAAACTCACAAGTGATATTCTGAATATAAAAAAGTGATATTCTGAATATCACTTTGTGAAATTCTGAATATAACAAGTGATATTCTGAATATAACAAAGTGATATTCTGAATCACTTTGTGAAATTCTGAATATCACTTTGTGATATTCTGAATATCACAAAATATCACTTGTGATAGTCAAAAATGTATGAAATGTAAGAAAACATACCAAAACGTAAGAAAATGGACCAAAACGTAAGAAAACGGACGAATACGTATGAAAGCGTAAAAACACGTCTGAAAACGGACGAAAACGTATGAAAAATGGACAAAAACGAAAGAAAACTGACGAAAACGTATGAAGCAGACGAAAACGGACGAAAATGTATGAAAACAGACGAAAACGTATGAAAGGGAAGAAAAGAAAAACACGAATTAAAAAAAACGTGAATTTAAAAAAAATGCGAATTAAAAAAACGCGAGAAAAAAAACCGTTAATAAAATAAAAAACGTGAAATAAAAAAAATAAGAAATAAAAAATAAAATAAAATAAAATAAAAGACAAATATATATATGTGAATTAAAATTAAGACAAAAAGAAAAGGAAAAGAAACGTGGACTTAAGTTTACCTTTTAAATTTTAGGTCAATTTCCACCATTAGATCAAACTAGATTAATGATGAGGATTTGTACCTTAATAAGCATTAATTTATGAGTAAGCAAAATAAAGTGACTCCTACAAGTATATACTCAATTAAAATTTTGGGATTTGCTAAACGGAATCGTTAAGCATGGCATAACTAAATAAATAACATTTAATGAACAATAAACATTCCATTGTTAACATCACTTATCACTTTTAAAATGACTAGAAATATAATTATGAAATATATGACTTTATTAATTGTCAATTTTATAAATTTGAAAGCTTATACAAAACTCATAAAGTTGTGTTTAACAACTAAATTTTTTGACTAAATCTAATTATGGGTTATACTCTCCTTATTTAATCCACATACTAACTAAAAAGTCAAAGGATAACTATGTTGACTAGCGTGGTACTCGCGTTATGCCGCGGCGAGTATCTTGTGACAAAATTTTTTGGCAAATAAATGTTATTTTATTTTGGGATCTTTGGAATTCAGAGTAATAATTGTACTACATATCTGTGTACATTGTGCTTAGAGAATTATATTTATTGGTGAAGGGATGTACTAATTGTATGTAAGAAATAGTGTTTTAAAATGAGAATGATTTGTGCTTTACATACTTGTAAATTATGTTTGATGACTTGTATTTACTTAAAATTCTATTTATTATGGTCTTAAAATAATTAATAAAAGAGAAGGTCTTAAACCCTTTATAAGTAACTAGCAGGGTACCCGCGCGTTACGGCGGCGGGTATCCTGAGATTAAAATTGTTGGCGAACAATATATTGTAATTATATGTTTACCGTGGCAATAACTTTATAAAAAAAATATATATTTTTTTTTTGTTGTAATGTCTTTAAGCAATAATATTCATATAAAAGTATTAGTGCACCCACATAAAATAGCAACCCAAACAAAAATCGATAATTCAAAAAATAATTTGGCTAACATCCAACGCAACTCATAATACTCGGTCGAAACTTAAAACTAATAGTCAATCCGCTTTATTTTTGTTAGTATTTGGCCCAATATAAATTTTATTTTAACAAACATTAAATCATTAATACTCAGCCCACTATTGCAATTAGGCCTAACATGAAAAAGGAGTAATGTTTGCCCTATTTTTCTTATTCCCCTGCCACCCCATATCTTCTTTATCTCATTCAAGCTCATAAAACAAAAGTCACAATCCTTCACTAAACTTTAAATCCGAAAATCCCACCACCAAAATCCTTGTGTTTCTAATCCAAGTGACAAATACAAACTCGTCGTGATTCTCGTCTCTTGTCTTCAAATCGAAATACAAACACAATAAGCAGTTAAGCACCCACGAAAAGGAAGAAAAAAAACTCTTTCGAAATACAAAAACTCGTCTGTGACTCACGAACCAAGTAGGTGGTTTCGCTTTTTGTTTTTTCTAAGATCAATGAAGGGTTTTGTTGGAGGATCTTTAAGCATTTTCTAAAACCAAAACCGAGATATTGTTCTTGTATTTTTTTTTATTATTTTTTAGTTTAAAATGTTTGAGAAAGATGGGGGTTTTGTTGTGGTTTGTTGTTGATTGAAGTTGTGACTATGTTGATGAGATGATTTGGGCAGCTTTGTTGTAGTTGAATTTTGTGGATAAGTATTCGTACATTTTGCTTTACATTTTGTGTTAATTGGTGATGGGGTGTATTAAATGTATGTATGTAAGAAATTGTATTTGTTTAAAATCAATTGTACATTATATAGTTGTACATTATGTTTTATAACTAATATTTGCTTAAATTCTATTTTAGGAAACCTTAAACTCATAAATAAGAGAGAGGGTCATCCCTCCATTATAAATAGTATATATATATATATATATATATATATATATATATATATATATATATATATATAGATAAATAGAGGACACTAACAAGTGAAATATGACGATAACAAAAAATTAAAAAGTTAGAGTTTGTGTTTATAAGTAGCATAGAACAAAATTATTATAAACAGTTTAAAAAATACACTTATAAATACTTGATGTCAATAAGCGTAAGAAATTAAACAAGTATAACAAAAATAAATATCAAAACAATTAAAACTATATAAAAAAGATTAAGATTAACAAACTTGTGCGTGCGTAGAGATGACAACGGAACCAGGTTTGCTGGGAATTGGTGTTCTCATCCCCTCCCCGGTTCCCATGCTAATCCCCATACCCGTTGGAACTATGTTTACATCCACGTTTTGGTCCCCTGCGGGGATCGGAAACCCTTTCGAAAAATCGAGTATTTTTTTTCGTCAACAAATTTCTTTTTTTTTCATATACATTAATATTTTTTGATACAAACTTATAAAATTACAATGTTATGAGTTTTCGAGCTAATAACCATATTTTTGTATGTGCATCAATTTGCTTATCTTCGAGTTATTATAATTATAGGTTCTAATGCCCAAACACAACGAAATGACAACTAAAAAAATAATAGCCAAAACTAAAAAAGATTTTAGGAGACTTCTTTAACATATTTTTTTATATCACGTAAAGACTTTAAATTATTTTATTTTATTTGGGGTTTTTTCACTTAGTTACTTATCATCCACTAATCATCGTATAAAGTTCTCATGTCATTTTTACCTACTATATAAGATTATGAACAAGTAGCAATAGTGATGTGCATGTTAATCAAAATTAGTTTCTTGGAAATAATAATCATACTATTTAATTACTCAAAAACCTAAATGAATAATACCAACTATCCTACATCATGGTATACAATTTGGGAAACCGAGGGGTAATACCATCTCCGCCTCCATCCTCGGTTTTAGATTCAGGGATTTATCGCCCCTATCTTATACCCGATCAACTCGAGGATTCCTCAATCAGATCAGGGTCGGGTATCAGGTTTTTCGTCAAATACGGGTTCTTTTACCATCTTTACGCGTAGGCAACGACATAAATTTAGTTAATTAATGTAAAGATTAAGAAAACTCGGTTGGAGTGATCAAAACCATTTAGGCCTAAGAGTCTCGTTTGATTCTTTTGAAACTTTCACTCGTTTTATATTAACTTAAATAAACATTATTCCTTAGCAAATACGGAGTATACTTTTAAAATCTATATACATTCTTTAAAAAGGAGTTTTGGCTGATGTCACTTTAAGTACGTGTCACTCAATTAGCAACGTATTAGAAATTTACCGATGTAATAATTATGCTACTATTTTACATTATCTAAATATTGAATGTACGGGTATTTACTTTTCAAAAGTAACTTGCAGAGTTGCAGTGTCCAAGCTTTTTGAAAACAGTTGTGTGGCTCATTAAACAAGAATTTAAATTTCAAATCTCCCATCTCCTTATCAATTGGTTAGTCTAATTTTGCCACAAATCTACATCTTCATTCTTCATGTTCCTTTAAAACTATTCTTTTTCAATTTTATGCGCTTCATTTTATGAGTGATTGGTAAGTTTATTCAGGGAAGTAATAACCTTTTGATAGTGTTTTTGAAAACCTACCAAACACCCAAATCGACAGTTGCTTCTTCTTACAGATTTCTTCTTTTTTGTTTCTTTTCTTTTCAGTGTTAGGTTTGGATGATTTTACTTTTGTTCTTGATGAAGAGACTCTTTATTTACATCAGCTCAGATTTTGTTTGTGTTTTTTTAACAGATCGGATGAAGATCTTTTGACTTTGGATTGTTAGTGACTCCAAACTTAACTGTTTAATCTTCATTTCAGTAATTTGACTCTCACGTATGTTCTCTTTAACTTTTGCTGTTTTCAATGCCCACCAAATGTTTGATGAAATGTGTATGCACATTTAGACTATCTTTATTCACAACCTCATCCAACCAAATCTTTTATTAAAATATTATTTTCTCACTCATTCACATATACAATCTATACATACAACCAATCTCAAATTTTTTATCATTTATCAACAACCCACCTAAATATAAATTTAATAATACAAAGTGATAAATGGTACAAATAATAAAATTGGAAAAAAAAAACAAATATTAAATATCAAATAGAAAGGTGACATGTGGCAGGTTGTGGATTGGGGATCTAGTTTGCCCCACGAACTGATCGTGTATATCTTTCTTCCATTTGTGTATTTTAAATATAATACTAATAAATCAATGTACGTAACCCTACCAATCGGTTGGGTAGAAGCACCGATAAACATAGTCTTAGCCATTTTATAGTTGCTTTGCCATATAAATGGATACATGTTATGTTATGTTCTTTAGTTTCTTATATTGAAGTATGGATTTATAGATTGGGGTTGTGCTAAATTTCATGCTCGATTTTGTTTTTTAGTACTCCTGTGGATTAAACACAAGATGGAATGATTTTTTTTTTTTTTTTTTTTTTAAATTCGTTATAAGATATCCACCTTTTTAAGTACTCCTGTGGATTAAGTACTCCTGTGGATCCAATTTTGTTTTGTTAACCTATTTTGCTTTTCTTTACTTTTGTCTTTGTTGTGAGGATGTATTTAAAGCACTATATCAGAAGGACCTTGTGAAAAGAACATATAGAATATTGTAGTTTTATTTGTCAGCGCACCATACTTTTTATAAAGAACATTGTAGCTATTAGTTAGCGCCTATCCACATATAAAGAAATTAAGTTGATGTGGGTTAGTCATTATACACAAAACATGGTTTTTGTCTAGATGTCAACTGATCTATATAAGTGAACATAGTTAGTATTTTAAATATACTAAAATTGGTGCCTAGATCTATATAAGTGAACAAGCGAGAGTATTCATCATTGCATTTCACCTTTGATAAAATAAACAACAATTATAGTAATATTTTGACAGTTTCTTAGAATAATTTATTTATTATCATAGTTAAGTACTAATCTTTGCAACTCAATTCGTTATGGTCAAAATTTTGGTTATCCAATGACAATACTTGTGCATCAATCTGACAATGGGTAAATTTAGCAGACCATTTCTGCAACTAATAAGTGTCGCTTATTGATTTTCCGGGAGATGGTCAGTTCAAGCCATGGCTTTTGTTGTTGACTTTATGATTCGAGATGGAGCTTATAGCTTTTGGTTGTGGTATATGATATGTTCTACAACTTAATAATTCCCCACCTTATTTTGTGCAACAATGATTCAACTTTTCATTATTTGGTAACCGTTTTGTTTAAGGCCATGTGTGGGATGTTTAGAGGTTTGATAGTACAGTATAATGTCCGGTTGAAGTTAGTTTTCATTGATTCTTGATATTTACGATAGCGTTTGAAGTGAGAAAAGTGATAACTTGATTAATTTTACGTAAAGCAACTTATGTACATCTTCTTGTGGCATTTTTGAAGGTTTTTATGAGCACTATTTATAAGTGTGAATTCAACCGTTAACTTTTTTGTATACATTGTTTACGATAGAGATTCTTTTTAATGGATGTTATTTGGATATGGTATACTATATAAGAGATTATTTTTTAACAGAACATGTTAAACATATTTTTCTTTACTGTTGATAGTCTTTAAATACATGGGTGTGTACAGGCGTGTGATTTTCTCATTCAAATTTATGTTGCGGGCGTGTTGTATATAACTATGTGATATCTTTTTTTGTAGGTTGGCATCTTCTTGGCATTGGATGTTATCGTTAGATGAGATGAGGCGGTCTTCCGACGAACCATTTTCTAGAAATACTCCCAACATATTATCCTCTGTTGTGGTATACCAGTTAATGTATAGTATATATCTTTATGTAAAGCTAATTGGTAGACATTTGGAATCCTTAAATACAATTAAAAAAAAAAAAAAAAAGTCCCCTTGCTACAGGTAGTACATTATTGATATGCTATCATTCGTAGAATAACTTCTCAAAGATGATAGGATAATGTTCCTTTCATGTTTCCGTGAACATTTTTGCAATCGTTATGCATTCCTGTGATTTGTTTAGTGTCGTTTTTTTGAGTGACAAGTTTTCACTTTTATAATACGGAACACTTTTAGTTCCTATAAAGCTGGTTTGTTGTCAAGAAAACAGTTTCAATTGATCACACAAGATCACAGCCACTTTTAATATTGCCTTTGCAATTACACTTCGAATTGGACATGATTGAGAAAAACAAGATTTACTAATAATACAATCACTGTGTAGGAATTTTTGAATTACCCTTTATTTGTTGCACTCATAAGTATCACTTTGGTTAAGATTGCCCGTCAAACCACCTTTTTTTTATGAATTAATGAAACTAGTATATTTTGACTTATCCATAGAGAAATAGAGAATGGGTGTGATGAAAACTGAGGGGGTAGAGCAAGCAATAACCGACTTGTGTCGCAGCAACGGTAACTTTCTCAAAATCCTTGTTATGGCTGATCTTGGATGTTCATCTGGACCAAACACACTTCTAGTGGGATCTATGGTAATCGATGCAGTGGCCAAGACTAGCCTCGAGCTGGGCCTTAAATCTTCTGAAGTTCAAATCAACTTAAACGATCTGCCAACCAATGATTATTTCAACACCATTTTCAGCGCATTACAAGAACTCCAAGAAAATAAAACCACTGATCGAGGAAATCATAAATGAACATGAGTAACAGACTAACATCAGCTAAGACTCGATGGCAAGGGTAAGGTGAGTGGTAAGGTGAGCCCTCACTCACCCGTGAGTCTCCATGCCTACCCAAACCATTCTCACCTTACTCACACAACTCAAGACACATTAAGGTGAACGACTCACCTCGTTGGTTTAAAAGAAATTATTTATTTAGTTTGTGAGTGTATGTGGGATATTTAGTGGGGTATATTTTAATAAAGTTGGTATTTTATTGAAAGGTGAGGGTAAGATTACCTTGTCGAAGGTGAGTGAGTGTGAGTGGAAGAGAGAGAGAGAAAGCTGAAGAAGGTGAGGGTGCCCTTACCTTGCCCTCTAGCCTAATAATGCAAACAACTGAATGGAAATAAGTGCAAACAAGAAAATGAAAAAAGAAAAAGAAATGGCCTTTTGTGCATCTTTTTGTACATTCCTGTTGACGCATTTTACTATGTACTAAAATCTTCCCAAAAAAGTTGCATGTATTCTTGCTGCATAGTTGTGCAATTAACTTTGTTTATTTTCTAATATCGCCTGTGTTGAACACGGGTTCTAATCTAGTAGTAATATAGAAAACTGAGAATACATAAATATATTGTTACGACAATGGCAGCATGGTCTTGAAAAAGTACTTAAATGAAGAAAAATAAAAAGTAGAAGTTTCCTTAAAAGTATTTATTTAAAAAAATAAAAAGTTGAGCAATAGCCGATCAAATTCTGAAGCAGTCCTTTATAAATAAAAACATATTATCACAACTCCACATGTATTCTCATTTTTGTATTTTAATTATGTCAATGTCGATATTTGACTACACATTAAATTAAAGCAGCAGTGTTTATGCTAAAAAAGAGCTTTTTTATTTCTTAATCCTTAGATATATGCTTAAACACCTTTTATTCCCCAAAAACCAAGAATCTACTTTGTGATTTAAAACTTGCATGTAAAGACCCTTTGATGACACATCGAGATATATAACGAATATCTAACCTTTAAGCAACCTTTCACTCAAGCGATTCTACAAAACTTGAATTACATATGCTTCTTTGCTTGTCTATCTCATCTTTCACATTATATTTACCCATGACACCTTAGGACCTTTCCATAAAAAAACACAAAACATAAACTCACAGACCTTCCTCGATGGCAGTTACACATGCTGACCTTGCCCCGAGTCGTCGAGGAGGGACTAATATTGGGAGCAAAACAGGCGTGGTGTTGATGGTTTTCTCGATACTCCTTGGCTTGCTTTGCTTCGTACTTTGTCTTATGGCTGAGGCGACACGTTCACAGGTTTTCAATTTCTTCTTTTTGCATAATGACACATTCGTCCGTTTATTTGTCATATAAATAAGTTAATTGATACATGCCAAACTTTGAGATTCAATGACTTTCATGTTTACTAAAACATTCAATTGTTTCGATTTAATTTTCAAAATAACAATTTATTATCTTGTACATGTAAACTATTCTACAATAAAGTAAAATATATCCAGGAAAGTATTTTACCTGGTTAACCCTGTAGCTAAAAAGTATATAGATCTCCACAAGAACATAATCTTACATAAACTTGTTCTTGGGTATATGCTTAAGAAAACTATCACAACATTAATAATCGTGTAAAAAAGAAAATAAAATGTATACATTAAATATAACGAAGGATGGCTATTATAACTTCTTGATAGAATTTGCCATTTCGTTAAATATTTGCAGATAATACGGGATGTGAGTGATGATGGTGGAGGAGAGACGGATAAGAGCGAATGTAGATATAGCGGCAATGGGAAAACACCTCTGATTTGCGCAGCCGGTGCATTTTTGGGCCTCGCTATTGCTATGATGGTGCTACACACTCATTTGTTAGTATCAGTTAGTAAATCGGACCCCGATCCTAGTCTACTTATGACTTGGGAAATCGCTAATGATCATCTCAGCACTCTCACTTGGCAAGCTGCTTTTTTCTTCATCACCACTTGGTACGTCGGTCCATACCCCTCGTTACAATATGTAACTTTATTCGTTTCACATTCTTTCTTTCTTTCAATAAAACGGTTTATAACACTATGAGAGTATTTGACCATATGTAAGGCAACTTTTAACCCGTTAACCAGTTTGACCCATTTTATCTAGTTACAGTACGTTATAGGTAGTATTATACACTTGACCCAATCGACCCATTATTAAATGAGAGATGCTAGACTCACAAAAAATGTTCCACAAAAGAAATTTACAAAATGAGGTGGAGGTATTTGATTGGTGCAAAAGAGAAAAGATAGAGACCCCACACCCAAATGCACCAATCTAATACCTCCACCTCATTTTGTAGATTTCTTTTGTGGAACATTTTTTGTGGGTCTATCACCCCTCTTATTAAATAGGGAAGTGATTTAGCCACGGAAGTTTTTTATTCATCCACATAATTTTAACGTGAATGGACAATTATAACCCTCTACATAATTTTACCAAAATCTAATCAAAGAAACTCATCACCGCCGTCGTCAATAAACTCTCTGTTGCCACCAAAAAAATATTCATAAAGCACTTGTAACTACGTAATCCATTAGTTATATACTCGGTTCTACATAACTGTACCCGTCAATGGTCGACTCTTTCAAATGGAAATTTATGACCCATTTTATACCAACGACCGTTGTTTCAGATTCGAAGACTAGTTGGAATTTGATGTTGGAAAAAACTGAACACAGTTAGAGAACATGAAACAATTATTATATTCATAAAATTGGTTTATTACACGTACATGATACGTACTATGAAGAGCCTGATAAATAGGCTACACAAGTAAAAAAAAAAAAAAAGGAAATGACAAAGTGAACGCATAAAACTGGAATATGACTGAACATTTCAGCTTATTTCTCCTTTAGTAAGAAAGCACATGAAGCTTTAATGGGTTTTTAACAGTCGAAAGGCGAGGTTGTATCGAAGCGAAAGTGTGAAATTACGAGTTGTTCATCTCTGTATGCAGAAGGTTTATAAGGTTTAGAAGGTCAATATTAGTGTGTGGCAAAGTATGACCGGTAGAAGTGACTCAAGTGAGGTGGCCGGAGATGAAGGCGTCGAAGGAAGTGGAAATGAATGCGATATGATGAATTTGAAGTTGGCAAGTGGTAGAAAATAAAATGTGGGTAAATAATGTTGAAGGGTATAACTGTCAATGCTCATTAATATCCCGTGGATGAATAAAATACTTCCGTGGCAAAATCAGCTCCCATTAAATAGGCAATCCAAATCGAGTTGTTTATATATAACAATAAACTTTATTGAACATGTCTTCTATTAAAGAGGCAAAATGCTTATTCTGAAAATGTTTCTCGCCTCTTATTATTTACAGGATATGTTTTTCAGTCACAGAAATTTTATTGTTGGTTGGACTAAGTGTCGAATCAGGGCATTTAAAAGGGTGGTCAACACTAAGGCCTCGTTGCTTCATTGCTCAAGAGGGTTTATTCTCTTCAGCTGGGGTGTTCGGGATTACAACCGTCTTTCTTGCTACAGGTTTATCTATCACGGCTTTACGTGCCCAATGGCTATTACAAGATCAAGAGAATGTTCGTCGTGAGGTTATGGAAGCCTCGATCCTTTATGCATCACCACCAAGATCATTAGAAGATCGGATCACGACCGTGGGTGGAGAAACTCCAATTATTAGACATGATCTATATCATGAGCCCGGACTAACTGAATATTTAAGAGCTTTTGATAAAATTATTTAACATGTTTTTGTGACTCGAGTGCGGCCAGAAGAAAGAGCACTATACACGTACATACATTTTGTGAACATTGACACTCAAATTGTACATTTTGTGATTGATTGAATTGTTAAAAACTTAAAACTATGGACTTACTTCAAGAAATAAATGGTATTGATATAATCAAGACATAAGTTGCATGACAAGCAGGGGCGAAGATAAGAGCATGTTCAATACCCAAGTTATTTCATAGTCCACGTCAGTGCCACATCAGCTTTAACATTTCACCTTAACATCCCCAAAAAACACCCACAACAATAACATCCCAATAACATCAATAACATTTCATATTTTCAATTTCAACCCCTAAACTAAAACAAACACTTCATTTATTAAACTAAACATATCATTAAAATTGAGAACATATTACAATACGAGATTAAAAAAAAAAAAAAAAAAAAAAGTTACAACGAAATAAAAAAACACACTGCAAATAAAACGTTACAACAAATTAAAGGAAATGACGAGAATACAATCTACTGACGAGGTTTCAAGTTATATTTTTTGATGATTCGGTCTTTTTCGTCTTTGATCCAAGCCACGACATTTGGATCTTGCCCTTCAGTATCCATCATCAAAAAATTTATCTCTTCCAACCTTGTTATTGTGAGATCTTTTTCCTGCTGGGCCCGATTCGCCGCTGCGGCTGTTTCACGTTTGATACGATACTCGTTTGCCATAGTTTCGGTGAAATAAGTTGACTAGCTCGTTCCTCCAGTTCTTGCTCCCCCAGTACTTGTCGTGCTCTCGGATCTTGCTTTCTTGGTAGCACGTTTCTTTCCCATGGGGCGTGGTTGTTCATCATTACCAAACAAAGCCTCGTTTGTTTGGCTTGGCACATCGCCGGTTAAATCAACCGGTTCCGGCGTGTCCCATTTCTTATAATGACGCAAAACCTCCCAAGCGTCTTCGAGACCAAACGGTACTGCTTTGGTTTCCTCACGATACCATTGCTTTGCTCGTTTCATCACATCCGGCTCACTTTCCCCACTTCGTTGATCCCGTTGCGCACGTTTGTAACAAGAGTTGAACTTTGTGCATATGTCGTTCAACGTTTTCCACTTGCTTGACATCATATCCTTGTTGCGCCGTTGAAAGTTGTTTCTATTGAACTCATTTCTGACCCGATACCAAAATGTATCTCTAGGTTGGCACTTTCCAACTTTCGGATCCTCCGAAACAGCTATGTAACACCTTGCAAGTAATGCTTCCTCTGCTGGAGTCCAACGCCCAGCAACGACAACTTCCTCTTCATCACAATCAATTGGTTCGGGCTCGGGGTCTTTGGATTTTTTTTATTTTCGCTTAATACGACCTTTTCCTTTTTTTGGAGGAGACGTGGGTGTCTCAGCAACATCATGTGTTTCAGTTTGTGATTGTTGTGACTGTTGTGTGAATTGTAGGTTTTGAAAGTTGGAGTTTAAGGTGCTTTGTTGGTGTTGTTGTTGCCAAAAGAGATATTGTTGATGTTGTTGCCACATTTCTTGGCTCGAGTAGCCTAGTGGGTTGGGAAGAGACATGTTGAGGTTTGAAGATAAACCCGCGTTCGGGTTAGATGATGAACCCGGGTTTGAGGGATTCCACCCACCACCGAGAAGATTGAAGAAAGTATCATCGTTGCCTCCCGACATTTTTTTTTCAGTGAATAAAAGATTGAAGATTGAGAGTATTGAGAGGATTGAGTAGTGGAAGTGTGAAAAAAAAATGTGTTTTAGTTGGGTATTTATAGTGGTAAAAAAATGTTTTTGAATTTTTTTTTTTTTTTTTTTTTAATTAAAAGTAGCCGTTTTAGGGTTAAAAATGAATTTTTTTTAAACCTAACGGCTAGTATCCGTTAGAGGGGGTGTTTATGAAAAGTTTTTGAATTTTTTTTCCTCTTCCCCTTAACGCGCGTTATTTGGCTAACGCCTCCCCCCTTTTTCCTTCGTAACGCCGTTACTCCAATGGCAATAACGGCCTCAACACCATTATTTGGCTTATAACGCTGTTATGGCGTTGCTCTAAGGGGGTCACAAGGGTCACGTGTGCTTTTTAACGAAAAAATTGTAGTGTAAATTTTCAAAAAATTTTGATTTTTTTTTTTTTTTTTTTTTTTTAATTTGCCCCATTTACGAACCAATTTATAGTGTAGTATGTAAAAAAATTAAATGTGTCCCTTCGAGCAAAATTTTTTAACTCCGCCCCTGATGACAAGTTCGTGTAATAAACATATTAGGTGAAAATGTAATTATTTGAGCTGATTTTAAGACATGACAGCTTAGGGCATCCACTATGAGAGGTTTATGAAAATGTTTAAAATTCATGAGAAGGTGTATTTTTGTGTGATTTGGATAGATGGTCGTATTCACTAGTGTATTTTCATAAAAGGACGTATTTCAACCGTATATGAGATTTCGGACAAGTTGGTGCGCAGGAGCTATATATTACGCACCATAAATTTCCAAGGACCATCTATAGCACCATATTTAATTTAGAGTAAACTACACCATTCGTCCTTGTGGTATACGTTGACCATCAAGTTTCGTCCTTTGACCAAAAAAATTGCACCGTTGGTCCTTAACTGCGAAACGTTACTCAGCGTTGGTCATTCGCTCTAACGACACTCACTAACGTTCGTTATGCATTTATATTTAAGGGTATAATGGTCATTTCATGTTCTTTTATTCTTCTCTTCCTCTTCTCCATCATCATTATCATCTTCACCATCTCTCTCCGGTCAACATAATCCGGCCACCACCACCACCCAAAACGACCAGCCACTTTGAAAAAACCGTCTGGCCACCACCATCCCTAAATGCATTACCTTTTACATATCCAACCATCACCATCAATTACTGCCATCATACTTCCACCAGGAACAAATCGTTTCACCAGGAACAAAAAATAAATAAAAATAAAAATAAAAATCCAAAACTCAATTTTGTATCAATCTTATTATCATCATCAAGAACAAAAAATCTAATACAAAGCCATTTAATCATGAACAACAAAAACTCCTAACACAAACCCACTTTTTACCAAATCAAAATTTATCAACTAAAAAGAACCAATTTAAGAAACATGAATATGATACAACCTTTGAATTTAGGCTCTCTAGACTCCAAAGATGAATATGAACAATTTAAGAAACGTGAATATGAACACAAAGAATTCCAATCGGGCAAGATTTGCGTGAAATTGAACGAATCAAGGCTTGAATTAGGCTCTCTAGACTCCAAAGATCAAAACCCCTCTACCAATTTGAAAAACCCCTTTGACTTTAGAAACCCTAATCTTGGAAACCCTAATTTCGTGAGTGTTTGATGTGTGATTAGACCTGTGAAATTAGTCCCCTTTTAATTTCACGCAATGAAGGGAAAGTCTTGACCCTTGCTTTCTTGATCTCGAGTTGAATGAGACTATCCCCAGCTGTGTTCGCTTTCGTCTCACCTTCACCAACATAAGCTCGTGACCCCTAGGGCGGAGGAGAGGCTTTGAGTGGCATGGTGATGGTGATGTTTATCATCAAGAAGAGAGGGTGGTGTTTTGAGAGAGGGGAAAGCGTGATTTATTTTCTAGAAGAGGGAGAGTCAAAAGATCTGGGAAGTTGGGAAGAAAAAGTAAAGTGGGAAAGAGATAGGAGAGGGGGTGATTTATTTTCTAGAAAAGGGAGAGTCAAAAGATCTGGGAAGTTGGTGAAGATGAAGTTAGAAAAGATAAAAAGACAAAAATACCCTTACATTTGTAGACTTAACGATCGTTAGTGTGTTCCGTTAGAAGCAAAGGACCAACGGTGGATAACGTTTCGCAGTTAAGGACGAACGGTGCAATTTTTTTGGTCAAAGGACGAAACTTGATGGTCAACGTATACCACAAGGACGAATGGTGTAGTTTACTCTTTAATTTATTGACAAATGAGAAGTTGACACCTATACTTTGGTGCCCAAAGTGTCCATTTTGCGCACCATAAAATAAAAGTGTTATAAAAGAAGTGTTTAAGCACCATATTTAATTTCTTAACAAATGATATGCAGACACGTCACATTTAGTGCCCAGAGGATCAATTTTGCGCACCATAAAATTTATTTTGCATTATACTATATACTAAAAACCATTGGGGAGCGGGTCCACAGCAAGGTCGTTAAGGAGTGGTTAACTCCATAATTCGGACTCCTATTGGTTCTTCTGGACAAGAGGTCAAGAAGCAAAAGGATATTGGTTGGAGGAGCTAATTACATTGTTTAGCTATGCACGATGAACAGTACCCCGTTTCGGCACTGTGTTGCACTGTTTTGTATTGTAGTTCATCACCTTACGTTTATTATATCTTTTCTCTCTCTCTCATCTCATTCCAGATTGATCCACACACTACCAAACACACACACGCAAGAAAATACTTTCTTCTCCCCTAATTCATCAAACACATAAATCTAATAATCAAACTCTCAGATCTTACGACCCACCCGATCTACTTTGCAATTTTTTAAAGGCTAAGTCTATATGCAAAACCCTTATTAATCGAATCATTCCTGACAAGAAAAAAAAATGATTTAATAGTGGCTTTCGTTATGTGGGAGTAAGGTGGATGAGGATATTATGGGGTCTATTCCTGTTCGAGCTTAATGTTCGGGGAAGAGACCGATTAGAAGATTTTCCCAAAAAAAGGCAGTGGTCATAGCTAGATCTTGAGACAGGTGAATCAGTTCTTCAACTGCATTTTTTTGGTC
Source organism: Chrysanthemum makinoi (assembly GCA_910596185.1). Lineage (NCBI taxonomy): Eukaryota > Viridiplantae > Streptophyta > Magnoliopsida > Asterales > Asteraceae > Chrysanthemum > Chrysanthemum makinoi. The sequence goes on from OU343224.1 coordinate 272,384,612, forward strand.
ATTTATGTTTATCCAAATGTTAGATTCTTGAAACAAGCCCGCTGTTGATGAAATACGCATAGTTTTACTATATATTGTTTTGTTACCAGTTATTTTTTTGCCATTCATTTTTGGCCGCGAGTATCTACTTTTTAGAATTATTGTGAAGCGCCTGTGTAATGAATTGCGCTTGCATCTGTTTGTGGTAACTTATTCAATTTTAATTTGTTATGTTTGTTTATATAATTTCTATGGTTTGTTGTCGTGTAGAAAGAAATTGCCGAAAGCGAAGGAGCAAATTATGCGTAAGATGATGCGAGTGCAAATTATGATGCTTCCCAGGTTATTCTCTCATTCACAACTATGTCTATCATATGTGATGTGGGAGACTGGACTGATGTTGTGCACCAGAAAAAGGCATAATGGCTATAAGTAACGAGTTTGTGTGATTGAGAGCGCAAGAAATGGCTAATGTTATGCACCATGAAATAAACTAGAGGTGGCAAAACGGGCGGGCACGGGCTAGAATGGGCACGGGCTAAACGGGCACATGTTATACAAATCGTTTAATAAAAGACCTAAAACGACGAAATAAATTCCTTAAACGTAATATCTTATTTATATTAAAAAACTTAAATATATTATATAAAAAAAATCCTTTAAAACGATCGTAATATTATACAATTGAGAAAAAAAAAGTGCCCGTTAGTGCCTATGGGCTATATGTGCCCATTTCAAAAAAGAAAAAAAAAAAAAAAAGGAGGGGGGGGGGGGGGCTAAATGTGCCCAAATCTTTTAAAAATTTGCCCATTTAGCCTATCTTTTTGCTTTTGGGCACTTTTTGCCACCTCTAAAATAAACTGATAAGCAATTTCTAAAGGCAATTCGAAACACCCCTTAACAGTTTGTACACCAATTTCATTTGAATTTTTAATCGTGTACATTTAGTTATTCCCATTGTGCGTAAATGAAAGCAGTTAGGTTGTTTGTGCTTTCACTTTGCATTAATGTTCCAAGTGCTCTGAACTTAACATTAACTTTATGTTTTTAACGGAAAGTATAGTTTTTGTAATCGCTGAAAAAAAAATGGCCATTGCAATACAACGTTTTAACCTGTTCTAACGTATCAAAATGCTTTCATGTTTGCAGAAGTACAAGGCAACTTGGGTGGTCGTGAAGGATGAACCATTGACCTTCCAAGCAACATTAGTGAGATCCGAGCAGGTCAATATGTCAAAGTGACAACCGACACTGTAAAATCTTTCACGTGTACTGCCCGCTTTGATACTCGGGTACTTCTCCACTTCAATTGTTTCATTCTCAGTTTAGTTATTGCAAGATAGATAGAGTTGGCTTCAGGTGGCAACAGCGACGCTGCTGCTTTGATACGCCAAGAAATTGAGGGCAGATTTGTTAAAAGTGTCGTGGTTGAATCAATTCTGGTGTTGTTTCTTCCATTTTGTTTTTTGAATCTTCACTTCTTTTGTGGCGGCCTCATGAATCTGGTGTTGGACCCATTCTCTATTTGGTAAGCGGCTTTGCTAATTTACATTCATATAGCATATTCTCTACTTTTATGCAAGAAAGCTTCAAACTTTTATGCCGACATATGTCCTGAGTTACATGTTCACTGATCAACGAATAGTGCACTTTAATGAGCCGAATGTAAATGGAATAACTACGCCCACTCTGACAATTCAAGTACATCTTCAGTTGGTACGTTCTGTTCTTATAGCTCTATTCATTTGTATGAATGACAATTAAAGCACCATATTTGGAAGCAGTTTGTGTTAAATTTCAATGAATGTAATGTGGGTCTGCTTTTTAAAAACAATAGGTCGGTTAAACTCTACATGGCTTATTTTGAACCTGAACCTTAGTTACCCTTGATATAGGCTGTTGAAGTAAGGTGCATTGAGAGGGAACAAAAACGACTCCTTTAATTTATAAATGAGTTTGTTAATGATGCGTATTTTTTTCGCAGACAAGTTCACAGGATTGTTGCTTATCGATGGCTTTATAGGTACTTGATATCCTACCTCATTTGCGCAATCTTTCCAACTTACAAATATAGTTGATTCATAAAAAAAATATTTGATGTTTATGCATGTTTCCGTGATGTTCCAGGTTCAGGCTATAGCACCATTTTGCAGTATTGTTTTGGGACAACAGTAAAAATTCCATTCGAAGTGTTGAAGCAAAGGTTGCAGGCAAGCATATTCAACAATATTGGGGGAGGAAATAATTTGTACAGATCTTGATTCTATTGCAAATTCGTGTATGTAATTTTATTACTGCAACAAAATAAAAACAACCCTTTGAATCAAGTACACATTTGGGAACTTTACTTTATGTACACGGCATGCCCGCAGCAACGCGCGGGTTTACCCGCTCGTTTTAAACTAAAAAGTAAGACCATTGATGCTATATTGCTACGTAGCATTAATATTCTTGTAACAAAAAAATGTAGCATTCATATTCTAGTCTAAAACAAAAAATGTGTGATTTTTATTCGGCATATTTATGTAGAGAAGACAACTTACGGTTTGTATACTACTAATAACAAGGTCACTAATCGGTGAATGTTCTTCATCTTAAGTCATATTTTAAGCGAAACGTGGACCAAAAGAAATGAACAACCCGGGGACCAAACGAGAGTCAACTAACGCACCAAAACTCGCACACCACACATGAAAATGACATTTAATTTTCGAATTTATTTATCGTTTTTTTTTTTTTTTTTTTTTAAGGTATTCTTTTGAGTTATTTTTAGTTAAGGAATTTTTTATGAATTGCAAATAAGGAAGATTGAGTGAGGAAGATGAAGATTTACTTGAAAAGAGAGGATGAAGCGTGGGCATATAAGCAAAATAAAGGAACGTTGTATGGTTGAAGGATAAAGTCAAGGTATTTATGATTTGGTGCTTAAGAACCATCTTTTGGGCACCACAATGTCCATATTGGTGAAAGAGAAATTTTTTGTTATGTTTTGGTAAAATGATAGTGTATATGGAATGTATTGGTAATTGATTTTTTATCTTTTGTTTCAACCATAGTGAGTTTATACTTTATATCTATGTGGCATGAAGAGGTCCAAAATCGTAGACCTTTTCAAAATTTAATGCATGTGTATTTTATATTGTTGTGAAAGGTTTATACATAGTATCAAAAGCTTTATAAGTTTGTGACAAACCTATGGAAAAGCTTTACCATTGTGGATGATGCTCTTACAAACTACGTAATTAAGAAAAGAAGATTGTGTTGGCACTTCATGATGTTATATTTTACTTGAGGCTCATTCTTTTTAACTATCTTGGAGGCTGCCTTTTTTTGTGTATCTTGTTTTCATTTTGGTTCCGTTAATAAATGTTGCCTTAAAAAAAAAATTGTGTTGATCGGGATGACAAGTCGCACCCTATTGTGGATCATAAAGTGTAATGTCTTTTTTAATAGTGACATTTTCATACTCGCAAGCGCCTCTGATAATATTTTCCTGCTGCTTGATAGGGGTGTTCATGGATTGATTCGGTTCGGTTAGTTGATTTTTTTTATTATCTATTGTGGCGCAGGTATTTCATTTTACTACCTGAAATTGAACCGTATTTTCACGCCCCAGTGCTTATCTGTTTGGCTAAAGATACGCAACATATTTTTTCAAACAAACATGTCTACGCAATGTACTTTATAAATTGTCAAAGATACAAAACATATTTTCAAATAATTTTCGATCTAGCTAATATAACCGGTTAGCAGCAAGTTAACAGGTTACCATTGATTAAAAGTTACACCGTTGTCCCTCAAACTGGACCAAGTTCGCGCATTTGATCCTATTTTGGTAATACTCGTTAAAATATTTTTAAAAAAACTTAAAATTTTTTTTCTTAAAATCTAGATAAAATATATATTTTTAATTTATAATTTAAAAAAAAATTGGATAATTTTTTTTATACACTATTTATTTTTTTTACGTTTGTTTTAATCTGGATAAACTTTTTATACTTTTTTAAATATTTTGAAAATTGTAATTTTGTAAAATTAAATATAAATTCTGACAGTTTTTTAAAAAAATCTAGAAAAATCTGATTTTTTTTTGAAAAACAATAAATATAATATATATATATCCAAATAATAAATTTATATATAATAAAAGTCTAAAAATGTTATATTATAATCATTTCATTCTGAATTGTCTTTTATACCCTCGTTGATTATCATCACTCTCCTCTTAACATCTCAATCTACAATTCTACAGTCACTTAGGTACTTTCAATTTTGTAGTATGATTATACGGAGTATATATGATCTCACGATAGATGGCTCAAACTTTATTGAAATAATTAAATTTCGTTGTGTGGTCAACACGATCTGTCAACCATTTCGCTTTCGCAAACCACCATGGCACCACCGCCACCACTGATTACGGTGTTGCTTCCATCTCGTGTACGTCCTTCATTAGCCATCATCCATCTACCACATTTCTTACATTTAAGTATTTAACTCCTCATAGTAAGGGCTTCTGGAAAGCACTTGAAAAGATAAGATACAAGGATTAAACGATTTGGGTAGGAACTGATAAACTTGGGGTTTTGTGAAAAATAGAACTTCATAATGGTTGGTCAAAATGAGTGTGTATAGAGGTGCACATCCGAACCGGTTAACCGAACCGCATCCGAAGACAAACCGAAAAACCCAACCGGTCAAAACCGGTTTTGACCATAACCGGTCCGGTTTTTATCCAAACCGCCGGTTAGGAACCGGTTTGGCATTTTGGAAAAACCACCGGTTTGGAGACCGGTTTTTATTAACCGAATAACCAAACCGGTTTTTTTTACTTGGCGGGTTTTTTTGATTTTTTTGAATTTTAAACGTTTGAATTTGAAATTTTGAAAGAGGGGATGGGGGGGGGGATATTATTAAATATGTTTAAAAAATTACCATTTTGCCATACAAATGTTAGTATAAATAGATGTGTTATGTATTTGGTTAATTACCACTTTCAAGCAATCAAAAAACACTCAAAAAAAAATCAAAACCGAAAGTATTTCACTAAACACTAATGGAAAGTTCAAACACCAACAACACCACCAACACCGAAGCTGGTTCAACAAGTGCAGCGACGGTTTTGAAAGTTTTACCATGCGACCGTGTAAAAGATCCATGGGAACACTACAACTACGTCCTAATGTCGGACGGTAAGAAAAAGGCTCAATGTAAATATTGCTTGAGTATATTGTCTTCCGGTTCCAACTCGACGTTGAGGGCTCACATCAAACAAAAGTATTGCAAGGCACTCAAATCGGTTCCGGAAGCCGGTCAATCGTCCATGGCTCGAGACGGGACTATTTTTGCATACGATCATGATTTACTCCGTCAAAAATTGGCCGGTTTGGTGATTCAACGTGGTTTGTCGTTCAACCACTATGACCACGATGGGATGACGGAGGTGTGCCAGAATTATATGCAACCGCAGTACCATCATGTAAGTCGTATGACTCTTAAACGCGATGCTATGAAAATATGGAAAACGGCTAAGGAAGATTTAAAAAATACTTTTTTAAATATGGATGCTTGTGTTAATTTAACAACCGATGTTTGGGCCGCTCTTCATAATTTGCCATTTTCGTACCTTTGTGTTACCGCACATTGGGTTGATCCCGAAAGTTGGCAAATGATGAAGCGAGTCGTAGCATTTGAAAACTTTCCGGTTCCTCACTCCGGAGAAGCTTTATACAAATTGTTGAAAAAAGTTTTTCATAAATTTAACTTAACAGAAAAAAAAATCAATAACGTTGGATAATGCTAGTAATAACACAAATGCAATGGGTAGATTAAAAATGGAATACGATCCACCTTGTAATGGAGATTTTTTTCATAGTCGATGTGTTGCACACATCATTAATTTGGCCGTGCAAGCGGGATTAAAAGATCCGCATTTGAGTGAAGTGAGAGAAGGTTTTAAAAGAATGTTAGTCGATTTTTTTAAAAGGGTAATAAAAGATATAATGCATACATTCGGTTGTGTGAAAGTGCGGAGAAACCTTGGTTACAACCTTGTTGGGATGTTGAAACAAGATGGAACTCCACTTATCTTATGTTCATAAGTGGTTTAAAACAAAAGGCAACTTTGCAATATTTTCATGATGAGAAATTGTCGGGAAGGGGCAGGTGTGCTCCATTTGATGCCGATTATTGGGATACTATTGAAAAACTAACCCGGCTACTTGAAGTCTTTTACAACGCAACAAAAAAATTGTCAGGAGTTTATTATCCAACGGCTCATTTGATACTCGAGCAACTATTCTTGATGTCTTCACAAATTTCCGCATTTGAATTTCATGGTGGTGTTTATACAAGCATGGTTTCCGGGATGAAAGAAAAGCTTTTGAAATATTTTGAAACTTTGCCACCGTTAATTACTTGTGCGGCCGCATTAAATCCATGTTATAATGTAAACGGGGTAGAGGTGCTTATCGACTCGATTGTGACTGATTTGGGTTGTTTCGCGTCAAACCCGAACTATGCTAATGATGCAAAAGAGTCCTTTGGCCATTCTTTTAAAAGTTTGTGGCAATATTATTTTGAAAAATATGGTAACCCACCTCCTACAGTGACGGAAACTTCATCATCATCATCAAGGGGTTTTAGAGGGAATCCGATACTTGCTTTGCATAAAAAGATAAGAGAAAATCCCAACAAACGATTAAGAAATGATGGTTTAGCGAACAGTGAATATGAAAGATATATCACAACCGATTTTATCTCACATATTCCGGCTGAACAAGTTGAAAACTTTGATGTGTTGGTGATGAGTGTGTAAATACTCATCATTTTTGGTTAAATCTGAACTGCAAAACGTTTAAAAATGCTCAGAAATGCATCAAAATACTGAAAATATTCCAAAATTGCATTTTATATGTTTCAGATGCAAAATGTTCAAAATCAGATGAAAAATGAGCAAAGTTTGCATAATTGGCAGTTTCAGTCCCCCAAGTTTCTAAAATTGTCAGAAATAGTCCCTGAGCCATAACTTCAAAAGAAAAATCACCAAAGGTCCTTTTAAAATCATAAGTTGTCAAATTTAGTCCTTTGGTGAAAAATATCAAAAGTTTGAGAAAATTACAAGTTTGGTCCTCCAAGTCTCAAAATTGGCAAAAATGGTCCTTGGAAAATTGGAAAATATCAAGTTTGGTCCTTGTACTTTTTGAGATTGTCACATTCAGCCCTTGGAACAACTTTGCAGAATTGGCAACATTGGTCCCTGAATTTTCATAAATTACAAAAGAAGTCCTTGTAGTTAAAACCCTTAATCACCTTTGGACTTGTCACAATTACATTTGACCCCTGCCAATCCCTTTTGGACCCTTACCATTTGACCCTCCCCTTTTAATAATCCCAGTCAAACACTTTTGACTCCCTTTTCCCTCCAACTCACGGGTATCCACCATCATCACTGCCTGCAACACCAGCCTGCACACTCAACCTCCCACCTCCATCATCATCCCTACCCTCCACCTCACCCCACTCCAAGGATGCATTTAATGCACCTTCAACCTAACTCTGCCCTCTCCAGCTGTTAAAAACACTTTTGGCGCCAAAAAGCCATCCAATGGCCAAAATCTGTTTTACCAATCCAAGGGTCAAAATTATTAGTGGGATTTGAAGAGAGAGGTGAGAGAAGGAGTCTGGTGTATAAAAGGAAGGAAGAGGAAGCAACAAGAGGCAGTACTTAGTTTATTTTTCTTAAATGTATGTCGTTTTTAAGCTTTGCATGTCTTAATGGTTTCTCAACTGTAATATCAAGTTAATTTGTATCAATCTTAGTGGTTTCAATGTATTACAACTCTATTTAAGTGTCAATTCAAGTTTAAGTTCATATTCCATAATTTATGTTAACTGTTGAATTTTTTCATTCTCAAACTCCTATGTCAAAACCTTTATTAGCTTAGTTTTCAGCTTAAACAAGCTTCCACAAGCTTATTAAAGTTCTCTGTAAGCTCACATTTCAGTTTCAAGCTATTTTGAATATTGGTCAACAAAAGTCAAAATGGGGCAAAATTGATGCAGGAATGGAATGGGTTGATGCAGTAATGGAAATGGGTTGATTTAGAAGCAGTGTGGTTGGTTTAGAATAGGTAGTGGTTCATTGGTTCAGTTTCAAGCCATAGTGGCTAAGGACCCATTTGTAAGTGATTTTCAACAATTCATAGCATAGTCTGTTTTTGTTGTTACAAGTAGTTAAAATCTGTCCATTAAGGTGTATTTAGGTTGGCTCAACATAGTTTGATCATTGAAACTAGTTGGATTAATAGTTAGCTTGTTTAAAATTGCTTATCAGTTTTTCCAAGGGTGTTTGGATCTGCTGCACCATCTGTCATTTAGGTGTATGCAGTGGTAGAGTCTTGTTGGTTCATGCTTGTTTAACTCTAATTAACTCATTTGAGTCATTAACTTGAGCCTGCAAACATCAAAAGACAAAAGCATACTAAATCTGTCTTAATCTCTTCTCTGTTGGAATTTTTGGAAAGCAGTCCTTTGTTTTGTGTTTAAAATTCATAAACTTAGCTTTTAGTAGTTCTATTACATCATAATACTTCATAATAAGTCCACAAATTAGTTTTAAATCACACCAAAGTCAACTTTTCTTAACTACCAAAAAAGTCAAAAACTGGAAAAAGTGATTTTCAACCAACTGGAGTGATTTTTAATTGAGTCATTCTTGGGTCAAATTCAGTGAAATCTGGCATTTTAAAAACTTCAACTGGTCTCCTTGCTTATCGCCATTTTTGTGAAATTTTACAAATTTTTTAAAAGCATCAAACAAGCTTTTCTTTTGGGTCTTAGTTGCCCTGTCACAGAAACTCAGCTTATGCTGAGTTTTCTCAGTTTTGTGCAAGGTCTGCACATGGGTCAACTCAGCTCATCATGGTCTAGTTTTTGGGTTATAAGCACTCACCCAGGTCTAGTTTAGGTCCCCATATTTGGTTTTTAATTTCTAGCTTATTTGAGTGCTTATTTTCAGGCTGCAACTTAGGCCTCAAAACTGTTTTAGCATTTCACTCAAAACATCAAATCTGTGCTATTTTGCATATCAGAGGTTTAAGACAGTTTAGACTTGTTGCATTTTGGTTATTTTAGCATAATTTGGCTTGTGTAAACAGTTGGTAGCTTGTTTGTAGCTGTTAGCTTGTCCAAGTGCTTATTCTAAAGCACTTTGCAAAGCAGTTCCATTTTATTGTACACAAGCACTTGTTTTTCCATTTTTCCTAGATTCCTAATATTAAATTAGACTTAACTTGAATTTTTCATATTTTTTCAAGTCAGTTTAGTATTTTTCTTGATTTAATTCAGTTTTTAGGCCTTTTTAATTAGCTTTAAATACAATTAATTAAGAAAAGCTTCAAAAAAATAATTTTTCATTTTTATTAAGTTTAGATAAATATAAAAAGGCAAAAAATATATTTTTCCAGATTTTTCTTTGTTAAATTTGTATTTTTAAGTAATTTAATTAGTTTTAAATAGTTTTTAATTCCTAGAAAATACAAAAATAATCAGAAAAATATAAAAATAGTTTTGAAAATTCTCTTTTGTTATTTTAGATTTTTCCAAGTCATAATTTTATTTTTCTAGCTTTATTTCCTATTTTCTTGTATTTTAGGCTATTATTAATTAGTTAAAAATAGTTTTTAATTAATAATAATTAGATAAATAGTTTTAAAAATAATTTTCTTTTTCTAAAAATTTTATTTTATCATTAGGTTTGTAAAAATGTCATTTTCATATTTTTAGGATTTATATTGATTTAGTTTCACATTTTCATTTGTACGTAACGTAGTTTCTAATTCAGTTTTTATAAAAACAGAAAATCAAAAACATCATTTTGCAAATAGTGATAGCGTTTATTTAATATTTTTTATCTTTTTAATTTCTTTTAACTTGCATTTAAGCCTTTGTAATTATAGGCTATTTCTATAGTTATAATAATTCAAATCCCTTTTTTTCGTTCAAATCTCTCGATCACTATTCGTTTGGTGATTCTTCGCATAGCTCGCTGGGACATAACGACCCGGGGAAACACTATACTCCCCAGATCTTCATTGAGTTCGTGTCTGAGCCGTTTTAAGTTTCTTATGGTCGGCCATTCACACGTGGCCGGTTTGAGTGATTAAACTTGACGGTTTGGAGCGGATCAAATTTTTGGCGCCGCTGCCGGGGAGCTGTGCTGATTATCTTACGTCTAGCAGATTAGTAGTTTGAATACTCACTCTTTGTTCATACCATCCATCTATCTATCTATATATATATCTATATTCTCTTATAAAAAATCCAAAAACCCAAAAACATCCAAAAACGTATAAAACACAAAAATATTTTTCTTTTGTTTCTATATATGTATCAAAGATAAAAAAAAAATACAAAAAGATTTGTCGTTTTTTGAGTTTAATAATAACAACATAAAAGATTACCACCGCAAACCAAGGCAGTGTACTACCTAACTGGGGGTACGACCATAATAAGTTCCCGAACCAAAGATTCAAAACTTACCTTTGTGTCCTTGTGATTGGTGTACCTTTTTCAAAGAAGCCATTCATATTGTGATTATTGGTTAAGTTCACTGTTGTTTTGCCTCGATTTTGTTTTAATTGGATTTGTTGTTATATATACTTGTCAAAACCAGTAAACCCATAAAGATTCTTCTCACCCCAATTTTTAAATATCTTCATAATTCCCATTCCTCTCCTTAACTCTGAGGTCTCTTAGAGTTACGTCTAGTGCATGCGCACTCGTTCTTCTAGATCATTGAGTCCTTTGCGTGATCTAGCAGAAATTCCTAGACGACGTTCTCGTAGACGTGTTGCCCAAATAGTCGAACCCGAGATTCGTACTATTTCAAGCAACAATATGGCAGACGAACGAACTATGGCGGAAATGCTCCAAGCACCCACCGAGGGTTATGGAGATGCCATCGTTTTACCAGTAATCAATTCTGATCACTTTGAATTGAAGACACATTTAATCCAACTTGTGTCTACGAATCAATTCCGTGGGTTTGATCGAGAAGACCCGTATGCACACATCCGTTGGTTTAACAAGTTGACCGCAACGATCAATTTCAAAGATGTGCCACAAAAAGTGATCAAGTTGATGCTATTTCCATTCTCACTTGAGGGGACAGCCCGGATTTGGCTGGAAAAAGAACCCCCTCGATCTATCGAAACTTGGGAGGATCTTGTTCAAAAGTTTGTCAATTACTTCTTTCCTCCATCAAAGACGACCAATCTTAAAAATGAAATTTCTGGATTTCGTCAAAATTTCGATGAAAACTTTGGAGAGGCATGGGAGAGATTCAAAGATCTCCTCAGGAAATGCCCCCATCATGAATTCACGGAGCTTCAACAAGTCAATATCTTTTATAATGGGTTGAATGGTAACGATCAAGATTCTTTGAATGCAGCCGCCGGTGGCAATATCTTGAATCGTAAGCCCAAAGATGTGATTGAGATTTGCGAGCAAAAATCAAAAGTTCCTATTTCTCGCAACAAAGTCAATATTCCGAACACTCCTACTTCTTCATCCAATAACTCTTCTGAGTTAGCCGCTCCGATAGCTGCTCTAACGGACGCCATTCGTTGCATGATTAAGGATGTAAAGGAAATCAAAAGCGAAATTCATAAGCCAGAACCAATCAAAGCCGTAAACAAGGTGTGTGAAACTTGTAGTGGTCCACACGCGTATTATGATTGTCAAGCAACCGATGCTTCTTTTTACCAAGCTCCCGTAGCTTCGGTAAACCACAATCAATACCGACCACAAGCTAATCCTCACTACCGTGCACCTAGCGGTATGACACCACCTGGTTTTCCTCCTGTGCAAAACCATGGCAATCAAAATCGCTTTGTTCCGAATCAAGGACAAAATTTCAATAACTCTCAAAATTTCAATCAAAACCGGAACAATTTCAACCAACCTTATCAAGCTCCAAATCATCAAAGTTATCAACAACCTTCTCAAGCTCCCATGCCAAATGACTTTATGAAAATTACTGAGACAAGCATACGTTCAATGCAAACTCAGATCAATAACATGAGAGTTGAGCTAAGAAAGGAAATTGATACCACATTGTCTCGGCAGACAAATGAGTTGAAGAATATGATGAGCAGTTTCATGAACATGAATATGAACAAAGCTTCATCATCTTCTGGAGGACTCCCAAGCAATACAATTCCTAATCCCAATGCCGAGTTGAAAGCCGTCACCACTCGTAGTGGTAAGACGCACAATGGACCTTCGACTCCAATGCCCCCTCCTCCTGTAGCATTGAGTCAAGTTACCAAGGATACAACGGACAAGGTGCAATTCTCAAGCCCACGAAGTACCGCACACGTCCCACCTTCGGTAGTCCAAGCTTTAAGTCCGGAACCCGAAGTTCCGAAGAAAAATTCTGAGCCAGAAAATACTTCCATCCCGGCTCAAAAGTCTAGTCAGCTTCCTTACCCATCAAGAATGAATGATGAGAAGCTCAAAGACAAAAACAAAGAGCAAATGGAAATTTTTTTCCAAATCTTCAATGAGCTACACTTTGATATAAGCTTCGTTGATGCTCTCGTTCTAATGCCTAAATTTGCATCCACGCTTAAAGGCTTACTCACCAACAAAGATAAGCTATCAGAGATGGCTAAAACTCCTCTCAATGAGCAATGCTCAGCGGTCCTTCTCAAGAAGCTTCCCAAAAGGCTTGAAGACCCTGGAAGATTTCTAATCCCGTGTGATTTCTTGGGGATGGTTCAATGCTCCGCCTTGGCCGATCTTGGCGCTAGCATTAACCTCATGCCACTCTCAGTATGGAAGAAACTGTCTCTTCCTAAGCTTTCATCCACTTGTATGACACTCGAGCTAGCGGACCGTACCATAACTCGTCCACTTGGGATAGCCGAGGATGTCGTGATGAAAGTGGGAAAATTTCACTTTCCTACTGACTTTGTTGTAGTAGACTTCGATGCAGATCCTAGAGTTCCCCTCATCTTAGGGAGAGCTTTCTTAAGAACGAGTCGTGCTCGATTGATGTGTTTCTTTGAAGAGTTGACCATAAGGGTTGACAACGAAGAGCTCACATTGAATATCAACCAGAACTCCAAACCTCTGTCCAAACAGAGTGTTGCCACAATTGATCAAAAATCTGAAAGATTCAATGCAACACTCTCAAATTTCACGGTTAAGATGAGTTTTCAAAAACGTGTTGAGTTAAAAGCTTTGAAAATCAACCCTGGTTCAAACAAATGGTTTGAAAGTTGTACCAGGGAAGTCAAGAGTGTTCTTGATGATGATGATCTTGAATCGGAGACTTCATCGGAAGTGGTGGAAACTGCTAGCTCTAAGAGCACACCACTTGTCCCACCTCCGGAATCAGTTTGTCGCATCGAGTTTGTTAACTCTGTGGATGAAACCAAACTCTCTTCAGCTTCATCTGAATTGGATGATGATGATTGTGATCCAATGGGAGACATTCTTCCCATTGATGAATTGCTCAAAAAGAATCCATCATCTTCTAGTCTTATTATTCCCGACTCTTCCATCCCTTCTCTCACTCCTGATGAGGAAGATGACAACTTTTGGAATGAAGTCGATGCATTTCTTAGTGATGAGTCAATTCCAACGGGAATTGATAATACTTACTTTGATCCGGAGGGAGACATCCTTTTTCTTGAAAATCTGTTGATTGAAGAACAGTTTCCCACCCTCCCTCCCGGACATCTTATTGACAATCACCATCTAAGCTTCAAGTTTAAGCTTAAAAATGTCAAAAATGGTGATTTGCTTCTTTCTGATGAGGAATGGACTTGCATTCTCCTGTACGTCTTTATTCCATTCTTCACAGATGGTGTGGTTGCTCTTTCCCTTTTCTCTTTCGGGAATGAGGACACCATCTTTGACCCCGGTATCATCCTTTATAGTTTCTACTATTAACAATACCGCGGTTATATCTCATCGGTGTGGAACTTTCTGATGTTCATATGTTTATTAACATTGTGAACGAAAGTCCGATCGAGATTGGTTTTCCACATTACTTTCCCCAAGAACAAATGAATACGGGGTCGAGTCAAGCTAGCGACTCGAAAATCAAAAACAATAGCATGCCATATGGGTTTTCACCCATATTTCTGACTTCTTTCTATCTTTCTACCACCCTAGTGGGGGGGGGGGGTTGCCCCACATGTTGTGTATATAAGTTTCCTCAAAAAAAAAAATAAAAAAAAAAAATCTTTCTAAATAATGGCCGTAGTATTTCCCTTTTACGTTCTCAGTTTCGGCATAACCGCCGGTACTTTGAATATTGAGGGCAATATTCATTTCTAGTGTGGGGGGGAATTCTCACGAATTTTGTCATGTAATTATACCGCTTAATTCCCCCGTTTTTGGCCAAAATTTTTTTTTGGAGTAAGTGTTTTACACTGACTCATCTTATGGTTATCAGTCCGCCTTGTCTAATAAACAAAAGGATTGGCTAATCCAGAGCAAACGGCTCTTAGTAAAGATATCTCAAATCCGTTGACGGCTTGCAATTTGCCCAAAATTGTATGGTATTCACCTCACCATATCCTAAAAAGTGAAGAGTTGGCTAGCCCGCAAGTTTATGGCTTGTGGTAAAGGCAGTGGAAAAACCATAATTGGTAATCAGCTCACCAAAGATAATATTGATAATTTATCTAAGAGTTGGCTAGTCCAGAGCAAACGGCTTCGGGTAAAGACAAATCAAATCCGTTGGAAGTGGTGGTTTGCTCAAAATCACATGGTTATCAGTGTACCATGGTTCTTACTTGAACTGAAACATTTGACTACTCCAGAAGTAATGGCTTTTGGTAAAGAGATTCAAATCCATTAAGTTTTTCTCAAAACATTGCTAGGGACTAGCAATAGTTTAGTGTGGGGATTGATGAGTGTGTAAATACTCATCATTTTTGGTTAAATCTGAACTGCAAAACGTTTAAAAATGCTCAGAAATGCATCAAAATACTGAAAATATTCCAAAATTGCATTTTATATGTTTCAGATGCAAAATGTTCAAAATCAGATGAAAAATGAGCAAAGTTTGCATAATTGGCAGTTTCAGTCCCCCAAGTTTCTAAAATTGTCAGAAATAGTCCCTGAGCCATAACTTCAAAAGAAAAATCACCAAAGGTCCTTTTAAAATCATAAGTTGTCAAATTTAGTCCTTTGGTGAAAAATATCAAAAGTTTGAGAAAATTACAAGTTTGGTCCTCCAAGTCTCAAAATTGGCAAAAATGGTCCTTGGAAAATTGGAAAATATCAAGTTTGGTCCTTGTACTTTTTGAGATTGTCACATTCAGCCCTTGGAACAACTTTGCAGAATTGGCAACATTGGTCCCTGAATTTTCAGAAATTACAAAAGAAGTCCTTGTAGTTAAAACCCTTAATCACCTTTGGACTTGTCACAATTACATTTGACCCCTGCCAATCCCTTTTGGACCCTTACCATTTGACCCTCCCCTTTTAATAATCCCAGTCAAACACTTTTGACTCCCTTTTCCCTCCAACTCACGGGTATCCACCATCATCACTGCCTGCAACACCAGCCTGCACACTCAACCTCCCACCTCCATCATCATCCCTACCCTCCACCTCACCCCACTCCAAGAATGCATTTAATGCACCTTCAACCTAACTCTGCCCTCTCCAGCTGTTAAAAACACTTTTGGCGCCAAAAAGCCATCCAATGGCCAAAATCTGTTTTACCAATCCAAGGGTCAAAATTATTAGTGGGATTTGAAGAGAGAGGTGAGAGAAGGAGTCTGGTGTATAAAAGGAAGGAAGAGGAAGCAACAAGAGGCAGTACTTAGTTTAGTTTTTCTTAAATGTATGTCGTTTTTAAGCTTTGCATGTCTTAATGGTTTCTCAACTGTAATATCAAGTTAATTTGTATCAATCTTAGTGGTTTCAATGTATTACAACTCTATTTAAGTGTCAATTCAAGTTTAAGTTCATATTCCATAATTTATGTTAACTGTTGAATTTTTTCATTCTCAAACTCCTATGTCAAAACCTTTATTAGCTTAGTTTTCAGCTCAAACAAGCTTCCACAAGCTTATTAAAGTTCTCTGTAAGCTCACATTTCAGTTTCAAGCTATTTTGAATATTGGTCAACAAAAGTCAAAATGGGGCAAAATTGATGCAGGAATGGAATGGGTTGGTGCAGTAATAGAAATGGGTTGATTTAGAAGCAGTGTGGTTGGTTTAGAATAGGTAGTGGTTCATTGGTTCAGTTTCAAGCCATAGTGGCTAAGGACCCATTTGTAAGTGATTTTCAACAATTCATAGCATAGTCTGTTTTTGTTGTTACAAGTAGTTAAAATCTGTCCAATAAGGTGTATTTAGGTTGGCTCAACATAGTTTGATCATTGAAACTAGTTGGATTAATAGTTAGCTTGTTTAAAATTGCTTATCAGTGTTTCCAAGGGTGTTTGGATCTGCTGCACCATCTGTCATTTAGGTGTATGCAGTGGTAGAGTCTTGTTGGTTCATGCTTGTTTAACTCTAATTAACTCATTTGAGTCATTAACTTGAGCCTGCAAACATCAAAAGACAAAAGCATACTAAATCTGTCTTAATCTCTTCTCTGTTGGAATTTTTGGAAAGCAGTCCTTTGTTTTGTGTTTAAAATTCATAAACTTAGCTTTTAGTAGTTCTATTACATCATAATACTTCATAATAAGTCAAAAAATTAGTTTTAAATCACACCAAAGTCAACTTTTCTTAACTACCAAAAAAGTCAAAAACTGGAAAAAGTGATTTTCAACCAACTGGAGTGATTTTTAATTGAGTCATTCTTGGGTCAAATTCAGTGAAATCTGGCATTTTAAAAACTTCAACTGGTCTCCTTGCTTATCACCATTTTTGTGAAATTTTACAAATTTTTTAAAAGCATCAAACAAGCTTTTCTTTTGGGTCTTAGTTGCCCTGTCACAGAAACTTCGCTTATGCTTTGAGTTTTCTCGTTTTGTGCAAGGTATGCACATGGGTCAACTCAGCTCATCATGGTCTAGTTTTTGGGTTATAAGCACTCACCCAGGTCTAGTTTAGGTCCCCATATTTGGTTTTTAATTTCTAGCTTATTTGAGTGCTTATTTTCAGGCTGCAACTTAGGCCTCAAAACTGTTTTAGCATTTCACTCAAAACATCAAATCTGTGCTATTTTGCATATCAGAGGTTTAAGACAGTTTAGACTTGTTGCATTTTGGTTATTTTAGCATAATTTGGCTTGTGTAAACAGTTGGTAGCTTGTTTGTAGCTGTTAGCTTGTCCAAGTGCTTATTCTAAAGCACTTTGCAAAGCAGTTCCATTTTCTTGTACACAAGCACTTGTTTTTCCATTTTTCCTAGATTCCTAATATTAAATTAGACTTAACTTGAATTTTTCAGATTTTTCCAAGTCAGTTTAGTATTTTTCTTGATTTAATTCAGTTTTTAGGCCTTTTTAATTAGCTTTAAATACAAATAATTAAGAAAAGCTTCAAAAAAATAATTTTTAATTTTTCTTAAGTTTAGATAAATATAAAAAGGCAAAAAAATATTTTTCCAGATTTTTCTTGGTTAAATTTGTATTTTTAAGTAATTTAATTAGTTTTTAATAGTTTTTAATTCCTAGAAAATACAAAAATAATCAGAAAAATATAAAAATAGTTTTGAAAATTCTCTTTTGTTATTTTAGATTTTTCCAAGTCATAATTTTATTTTTCTAGCTTTATTTCCTATTTTCTTGTATTTTAGGCTATTATTAATTAGTTAAAAATAGTTTTTAATTAATAATAATTAGATAAATAGTTTTAAAAATAATTTTATTTTTCTAAAAATTTTCTTTTATCATTAGGTTTGTAAAAATGTCATTTTCATATTTTTAGGATTTATATTGATTTAGTTTCACATTTTCATTTGTACGTAACGTAGTTTCTAATTCAGTTTTTATAAAAACATAAAATCAAAAACATCATTTTGCAAATAGTGATAGCGTTTATTTAATATTTTTTATCTTTTTAATTTCTTTTAACTTGCATTTAAGCCTTTGTAATTATAGGCTATTTCTGTAGTTATAATAATTCAAATCCCTTTTTTTCGTTCAAATCTCTCGATCACTATTCGTTTGGTGATTCTTCGCATAGCTCGCTGGGACATAACGACCCGGGGAAACACTATACTCCCCAGATCTTCATTGAGTTCGTGTCTGAGCCGTTTTAAGTTTATTACGGTCGGCCATTCACAAGTGGCCGGTTTGAGTGATTAAACTTGACGGTTTGGAGCGGATCAGTTGGCGTTTTGGAAAGCAAAGGAAACAATGTTTCCCGTTCTATCTCGAATGGCTCGTGATGTACTAAGTGTACAAGCTACTTCGGTAGCTTCTGAATCCGCTTTTTCAACAAGTGGAAGGGTTTTATCAAATCTGAGAAACAGACTCACACCGGCTTCTTTGGAGATGTGTATGGGTTTGAAAGATCACTTGGACGCAATGAAGCGAGTGCAACATAAGACTGATCTTGAAAATGCCGCAGACTTCGAAGGGGAGGTCTACGTGGAAGAGGCACAAGCGGGTGAAATCGAGATGCTTTCCGATGAAGAACTAAGACAAGATGCAGCTGCTCAAGAAGCTAGGGGATCCGATGACGACTATTAGGACTTTTATGCTTACGTATTATGTTTTAAGTTTATGTATTTCCTTTGATGTATTTCTTTTAAGTTTATGTATTTCCTTTCAGTTTATGTATTTCCGACGTTATAAATAAAAGTTGAAGTTTATTCAGTGTAAGTTTGTTAAATGTTGAAAAACGAAAAAAAAAAATCCGGTTAACCGGTTAAAAACCGGTTAAATATTTTAAATTTTGAAATTTCGACTCGGCGGCAAAAAAATTTTCAAAATAAAACCGGTTAACCGGGTCCCAAACCGGTTAAACCGGTTACTAATTTTTAAAAATTCAAAATTTTGAAACCGGCGGCAAATATATTTTTTGAATTCTCAACCGGTTAACCGGTTAAAAACCGGTCCGAAACCGGTCTAAAAATTTAAAATTTAAAATTTTGAATTTTTTGTGCGGGGAAGGCGGGTAAACTTTCAAAATTTGAACCTTTTTTTTTTATATTTACAAGTTTACCATTGTAAGACTAGTATAAATTGACAAATTGTGTTTTTATTTCTTTGCAACTTTTATACAATTAAAATACAAACTAAAAAATAAAAATTGGAAGCATTTCACTAATGGCTGATGCTGATCCTGCACCACCTCCGCCACCCCCGCCGCCACCGGTGATTGTTCGTATTTTACCGTTAAACCGTGCACCAAATGTTTGGGCTCACTACAACTACGTCGAAATGTCGGATGGCACGCGAAAGGCTCAATGTAAGCATTGTTTATGTTTCTTCAATCCCACTTCCAACACGGCGTTGAGGGCTCACACAAAGAAGTATTGCCGCCATGCACCTGCAGTTGATGCCTGATTCGAGACCTCGAGTCGACGTTGAGTAGCTTATCAAGTTATCGATGTTTTATGTTTATGTTATTATGTGTTATGTTTTAAGTTTATGTGTAATGTGTGATGTATCATGTATTCTCCGTTCTATTAAATAAAAGTTCTAGTTTATTAATACACGAAACAAGAAAACGATGACAAACGACGATAGAAAACGAAAAAAAAAAAAAAAAAACAACTAGAACCGGTCTAGACCGGTCCCAAACCGTACCCAAACCGGTTTGGACCGGTTGGGTTTTTCTCTCCTCACACCCGGTTCGGAACCGAACCGGTTAACCGCCCGGACCGGGTTTTTTGGACGTTGACCCAAACCGGTTCGGGTTTGACCAGTCGTCAAACCGAACCGGTTAACCGGAATGTGCACCTCTAAGTGTGTCAATAATCAATCAAGGTTTAGGATCTGACAAGGAAAGCATGAATTGTGTTTGTCTTAGAGCACAAGGTATGGGGAGCTTTTAACATGCCAAAGGCTCATTTTTCATGCCATTGGTGAGCCAAACCATACCACTATTTGGTGTCATTGGTGAGCCAAAGGTATTTGAGCCATTCCAATGGCCCAAGCCATTTGTGATGTTTGGTGGTTTTTTTGTTTTGTTTTTTTGTGTATTGTGAGTGAGTGGATATTTTTAGTGGGGTATTTTGTGGGACTCAATAACATGTTATTGGTGTGTTATGAGAGATGATGTTTTAGTTATTGGTGAGTTATTGGGAGGTGTATGATGTGGCGCTGAGGTGGCATACCAATAACGTGTTATTGGTATCCACGATACATTGTGCTCTTATGGTGGAGAACAAATGTGAGGTTATAATTGTCAACTTTAAGTAAAGAGAAATATATAATTTATAATTGTGGTTAAATTAAATAGAAATTTATTATTTGGATATATATATGTTATATTTAGTGTTTAGGAATGATATATATGCAATTATTTGTTTTTGTTGGATATATATGTAATTTTAACCCTTTGAAGGGATATATATGCAATTCCCCCAAATATTTATCCAGATTCAAAAAAAAAAAAAAAGAAAAAAAAAAACGTATAAAAGATGTATCCATTTTTTTTTCTAATTTTAAATTTAAAAAAAAAGAAAATAAAAAGATTTTATATAGATTTTAAGAAAAAAAATTAAAAGTTTTTAATTTTTTTTAACGAGCTTTACCAAGAATAATGCGCAAATTTAGTCAAGTTTGGGGGACCAACGGTGTAACTTTTAATTAAGGGTGACCTGATAACCTGTTGCTAACCGGTCATATTAGCTAGATCGAAGATTATTTAAAAATATGTTACGTATATTTGACAAATTACAAAGTACATTACGTAGGCGTATTTATTTAGAAAAATATATGAGGAGAGTTATTTTACATACCAAACTTTTCTTACATACTAAGGGACTCATCTCCACCATCCATCTAAAAATAAATCAATGGCTAAGATTAAAAGCATTTTATTATTTCACATATTTTTTATAATTTAAATATTTTTTAAACCGTTAATCGTTAAGTGAAAATATTTACACCATCGCGACGAGCATTTAATTATCTTTCTATAGACGGGCACTTTGATATACTTTCGAAAAAAGAAAAAAATTTCATTTTTTTCACGTTTTTTCGTTATTTTTTTCGTTTTTTTACGGTACTGAAATTTGTATGAAAAAAATCATATATGATAAAACACTAAATTGAATATCACATGTGATATTAGTGTTAAATCATATATGATATGTAATATCATATGTGATATTACACTAATATCACATGTCATATCACACTAATATCATATATGATACGGAGTATTACACTAATATCACATGTGATATTACATATCATATATGATATTACACTAATATCACATGTGATATTAAAATTAGTGTTTTATCATATATGATTTTTTAATACAAATTTCAGTAACATTAAAAAACGAAAAAAACTTAAAAAAAAACGTGAAAAATACGAAAAAAAAAAATTGTCGAAAGTTTATCAAAGTGCCTATCTATAGAAAGATAATTAAATGCTCGTCGCAATGATATATTTTTTTTGGCTTAACGATTAACGGTTTGAAAGATATTAATATTTGAAAAAAAATGATGAAAGTGGGTTTTTTAAATTGTTGAGATTAATCTCATCTATTAGATCAAATAAAAATGGAGGGTGGAGATTAATCCCTTAGTATGTAAATAATCTTTTGTCCTCAAATGATCTTAAATCAAAATATATTGCGTATTTAATATTTTTGATAGAATTGTTAACCGAGGCTAATTTTATGTTTGAGCAGTCAAACAGATTAGCACTCCACAGTCCACACGGATCGCTATCCATGTTTCCACAACACAGTCAAATCCAACCGTCCATTTCTCTTCCAAATAATCTAACGGCTGGAAAATTCCCCCGCACAACTTTTACCCAAATTTAAAAAGTTTCCCACCATTCCAAAATTTTCAATTTCCCCTATAAAACATACACACCAATCTTCATTTTTTACAAAATCAAACACTAACACAGTTCATTTTCTCAAAAACACAAATGGCACGAACAAAGCAAACAGCCCGCAAATCAACCGGAGGAAAGGCACCAAGGAAGCAGCTAGCAACAAAAGCCGCCCGAAAGTCAGCTCCAGCAACTGGAGGAGTGAAGAAGCCACACAGATTCAGGCCAGGAACAGTTGCGTTGCGTGAGATCAGGAAGTATCAGAAGAGTACCGAGCTGTTGATCAGGAAGTTGCCCTTTCAGAGACTTGTCAGAGAAATTGCTCAGGATTTCAAGACGGATTTGAGGTTTCAAAGTAGTGCTGTTGCGGCTTTGCAGGAGGCAAGTGAGGCGTATTTGGTTGGGTTGTTTGAGGATACTAATTTGTGTGCTATTCATGCCAAGAGAGTTACGATTATGCCCAAAGATATGCAACTTGCTAGGAGGATAAGAGGTGAAAGGGCTTAATTTGTTACGTAGTATTTAGTTTCAATGTTTTGGATAGCTAGTCTCGTTATGGGTTGTTTGGTATTATGTTTAAATGTGATGCAGCTGTTTTAACTTCTTAAGAAAAAGATAAGTTTAATGGAAGCATTTAAACCTAATTTATCTATATCTACAAGCAAAGAATTGAAAAATTAAAAATTAACTATATTTGACAACTAGAAAATACTTTGTAAGAAACATAAATTATGCATAAAATATACAATGAATTTCAATCTAAGAATTGTTAAAAGATTTTGTGTTATGCTTTCCCTGGAAAATTATAACAATTGTCTTTGAAAAACCATGCTCACTTTGAACTTGACCAACAAAATACTCGAATTAAGTGGTATCCCAAACAGTTGGGTCAGTATGTCCGTGGTGACCCATTGGTGGAGCCAACTCTAGACCAGTGAACACACTCGTCAAGTTTCTAGCTTTAAATGCTTATAAAAAATACGAGTACAAAGTAAGCATTAATAATTTTTAATGCTAAGAATAAAATGAAACAATGCCTCAGCTGTCTAAAAGAATCTGAAGAGAATTCATTCAAAAAGATTGTTTATATACAGTTCACGCTAGTGTTATCAAAAGAAAGAACCCCTTGCATAGGTAACAATACAGAAAAATCGAGTTCATTCATATGATTGTCATTTTACAGTTGACCCCAATGGGCTGTGCTATTATACAAAACTAACTTATAGAAGAGCCGTATTGTGGATTTGCCATCAACACAATTCACCAACAGCTTCACCATTTGGTTTCCATACAGTGACCACCCCTGCTGCATCACCAGTGAAGAATAGTCCCTCAGGACCAACTTGGATTGCTTGAATGTCCTTTCTTGAAAATATTCTACCCCTTTCAACAAACCTATCGAGAAAGACAAAAACAATGTCAGTACTGGGTATTCAAGCACCTTATAAAGTTAAGCCAGAGGGATATGCACAAAGACTTACGAGGGCAGATCATATATGTGAACACCATTGTCTTTGCATGAACATAGCAGCATTGGCTTATTTTCTGCATCGTGCATCCCACAAAATGCAAGTACACCCTGCAGCAATAAAGAAAAAACCAAATCACTAAATCATATGATTCTCTTAAGACCCACAGATTATAGAAGAATATACGGCATTAACGACTTACATTATCTACATCGTGTTTGTAAACTTGCTCAATGTTGCCGTTCTCGGATGCACCCCAAACTTTGATTGTTTTGTCCAGGGAACCAGAAAACAAATATCGATCCCAACATATGACCGCCGTCACATCACCCGTGTGTCCATTTAATACATGGCTACACTCTAGCGAATCAAGACTCCATACCTAGTAAACAATTGTACCGCAATTAATAAACATGATGAAGTTGAAAACAAGAAATGGCCAAATTATATATAACATTTAAAGCAACATACTCGTATAGAGTGGTCAGAAGAACCGGAGAAGAGCATTCCAGCTCCTACAACGAGCGAAAGCACAGACCTTGTGTGGCCTTTCAAAAATGTTGGTTCTTCACAGAAACTGGTTTCGGATGCAGATTTCCATGACAAAATAGTCCCGTCCTGCACCAATATATAATGTTTAGACACAACTTCACATAATATGTTTAGATATCACAAGACTAGATGTTATATTTACCTCCATCCCGGCAAAAAGAGTGTCTTCAGACATAGTAATAGCATTAACTTGTCCACCATTTCCTCTAATAATTACTTCAGTTTGAGTTTCAAAATTCCAAGCCTACAAAAAAGCAAATTCCAAGCCCGATTAGTATCATACACTACACATAATATATGTTCAATAAGCTGATATAGACATGAATGTACCTTAATCTCATCTCGCAGCCCAGCAAACATCCATGAACCTTCGTTGACTAAAGTTCCACACTCGTCATCAAAGTAAAGCACATTATCACACTGCCAACACAAAACAAAGTATTAGTATCGTCGATAAGTCATCAATCATCACAAACATGTTTCACAAGGAAAAAGGCTCGAGTTAAAAAAAACGACCTTTCCACTATTGCAATCCCAAACTCTCAGTGATTTGTCCATACTGCCGCAGAGAAGCTTATTGAATTCGGATGGATAAACAATCCCAGTTACACCCTAAATACAAAACTTATATTAATAAACAGGTCTCTATCCAAAATGTAAAAACAAAAAGCCACAAAAGTTACCATCAATTTTACCTTTGCATGACCTTCCAACTGTGCCAACATTGAGAGCCCACCACCACAGAACCATGATTGCAAATTCTCGCACTTCTCGTCATTTGTGCAGTTCATCATCTTCTCAATAATCTTACTTTGATCGATAATTTCACTGTTTACGACTTTTGTGCAAACCTTAGTCTTGTCAGTACTTTTACTTTGACTGACATTTAAATTACCGGCCAACACCTTTTGTAGCGTCTTCGTGGCAATCTGATTATGCTGGAAGTTCTCTTTGTTCTTCAAAACCTTTAGTGGCGGCTTCTCAATGGGAGGTGAATTCCTCGACTTAAAGGTATCGGGATTCTTCCAAGAGTGTTTTGACCTAATTGCATCCGGTTTTGGTAGGTCTGGGTGCAAAAATCTGCAGGGATTTCTAACACATCTTCCCTCTAGCCAATACTTGCATACGACAGGTTTCACTGGATTACTTCTTGCAATATTTTGTTGATTTTCACAACCAAGCCGGTTAAAAACCTCTTTAACTTGATTTCTTGCGATGTTGTTTTGACTTCCACATCCGAGCCTCTTGAAAACGGACCCGTCTGACTTGACTGAAAATCTTTTAGCTGCTATTGTTGCCATTCTAAATTAAAATAGACACGGATGATTAGTTGCTTTCTTCATGAAGATAACCACCAAAGTAACGAATTAACATCAAACTTCCATCTACGAATGATCCGCGAGTATCAAAACTCAAAAGGCCCAACACAACTCATGACCAAAATCCCATATTCAGAAATCCGTTAGATATGCATCCACCAGGTTCCAGAATACCAACAGCAGAGTCTCCATGTGTGGCAGAGATTTGATCAAACGCAGAACATATTTCAATAAAAACCGTAACAAAGAACCAACATGTTTACATTCCTAAATCTACCAGGCTCGCAGCTCATGAACAGATTCCAAAATAATAATTGCAGAAATTCGACAGAATGCACCATCCATCAGGTTCAAGAATAAGAATTGCAGAAACATATTGTAAACATCCGATAAAGCCAAGGATCACCACCGTACATAATAATGTAACTCCAACCTAACCAAAACCTAACCAAATGCTAACCCTACTAAGAGTAGATATAAGAAATCGCAGAGACCAACATCACAAATAAATTAGCCGAATAATAATCTAACCCTGATCCTAACCAAACCCTAAGCCTAAAAAATGACAAACAGAATACATATATAAAAACATAAATCTAAACCTACAGCTATGAATCCACCGATTAAAATCAATCATCATCATGTGTAGCGATCGAGAGAACACCGATAATTCGATTTGTAATAAACTAGATGAAGAAGAGAAGAAGAATCACGAAAAACAATCAAACCTGTCTGTAATTATGGCTTCCAACTGATGAATAACAAGATTTTGATAATTAAAATTAGGGTTAGGGTGAATTTTGGAAGAGTGATATGAGGTGATGTGATTTTAACCGTTTCGTTTTGTTTATATAGGTTTTCTACTTTTGCTTTGACGCTAAGCTAATTATTTTTTCAGGTAATTCCTTAATTGCCCCAAAACCAAAAGATTGGTTAAAGGAATAACTAAACAAAAGTCACTTTCACATTCTTATAACTAAAAGACTAAAATACACCGTTGGTCCCTAAACTTGGCAGAACGCATCGCGTTGGGACAAAACTCACCCTTTTTATTGCCACAAGTCCAAACCTTGACCTTTAAATGCCAAATCAGTACCTTTGACCAATTCTCTGTTAGTCAAAGTCTATTAACTTCCCCATGTGCCTTGCACATGAGGGTAAAATCGTCATTTCATTATTTTGGTTTATCACCCTTCATCTTCATCTTCCTCATGTTTAAACCCAGATTCCGACGACCTTAAACCCAGAATCCGGCGACCAAGAATATCATTTGGTCGTACTTCTCAGTAGGATCTTCAACCTTGGTTAGATGAAAGACAAGTTGGTTGGATAAATTGACTTATCAAATCAGACTGTTGAGGTACCAACCAAAAGTTACAGATCTTGTTGTATAGTAACTGCTTATTGGGTGACTTATCAACTTCCTATACAATGAAAATTGTACATTGCCTCTTAGGAACCCGTTATCAATTTATGTGTCTTGAGTGCATTAACAAATTCAACCTCAATCGACACTAATAAATGTATGAAATTTTGTGGTCATTGGAAACTGTAGTAAAATATTAATGCCCAAAGGCATGAACAATTTGAAATATGTATATTGAGTACTGACAACCCAATCACTGTATTTTAAAATTTAATGCAAAGTGAAATTTGATTCACTGTCGTCAAGCTCCGATTGCGTAATTGCTCACCGCATCAACTTGATGTTATATGTCCTTTAAGCAAAAGGTGTGCCCCATCTTACTATGTTTCAGTTGACTTATAAAACATCACATTCACATATGTTGGCTTTAGACTTATAAACATTGGTCTAAAGCTTGATATTTGGCCCTCGCCTTTCTATCTTGAAGAACTCATAAAACAAATTAAAAAAGAACTGAAAACACTACGTACATATCTGATAAATGGTATGAATGCATTATTATAACCAAGTGATAAAGTACTAGAATTACGAACAGTGACAACCAGATAGTGTATCTTTGACACTTGTAATAATTACCCTTACTCGTTTTAATTAATGTTCAGCTTGAGATGTTTGCATGAGTTCTCAAGTTCCACTCTCTTGTTCTTCAATTCATCAAATTCAGCATTTGGGTTTTCATCAAGCCACTCGAGTGCCATCCCAATCTCATGCTCTGTGTCAATCAAATCTCGTGCACTAAGTCCCACCTCTCTAAGCATCAATCGAACATTGTTATCCTTGATCCTGGATATTAAGCTGCAAATATATTTTCCTAAATCTGTATGAGCATTCGCCTTGTTCATGTGTGCTTCATCCTCAATCTTATATATTTTAGCATCTCGAACCATCTTCTCGATCTCCACTTTCGAAAGATTATCTTTGTTGGTAATCTTGATTGCATTCTTCTTGCCCGTAGTTGTCTCTCTGGCCATGACATTTAGGATCCAACCAACTTGTATTTCATCCAACCAAGGTTGAAGATCCTACTGAGAAGTACGACCAAATGATATTCTTGGTCGCCGGATTCTGGGTTTAAGGTCGCCGGAATCTGGGTTTAAACATGAGGAAGATGAAGATGAAGGGTGATAAACCAAAACAATGAAATGACGATTTTACCCTCATGTGCAAGGCACATGGGGAAGTTAACAGACTTTGACTAACAGAGAATTGGTCAAAGGGACTGATTTGGCATTTAAAGGCCAAGGTTTGGACTTGTGGCGATGAAAAGGGTGAGTTTTGTCCCAACGCGATGCGTCCTGCCAAGTTTAGGGACCAACGGTGTATTTTAGTCTAACTAAAAATTATGTAAAATTAATACATGTTGTTGGTGAGATTTTTTGTGCGATGTGTTATTTGTCTTATTATAAATGAACAAAATAATATTTTTTTTAGAAATTCAATACACGGACCTAATTAGAGGCCTAACATCCTTGTGTTGACACTTGTCATTTTATTAGTGAGTTACATATTTTTTATAATATCCCTAATATGCCCTCTAATAATAACTACCCAAAATTATGTTTAATTTATTTATCTTTGTATTGGTAATTGTCCAGCTTTTTGTTTACATGTATTATCTTTTCTTTTCTTTTTTGACGTGATGTATTAGTATTATACAGGTCAGTTAATATAGTGAATATGTCGCAAGTCCCATGTAACTTGCACATTGTGCCAAATTTTCTTTGTAAACATCTTTAACTTTTTGGCCATCACATACTTTGGACAGCAGAACACATATACAAGTAACCAAGGGATAATTGCAGTACACATTCCTTTGGACAGCAGAACACATATACATTGACAATTGCAAATTGAAGAACCATCCAAAAAGACTTGAACATTCTTCTAAATGTTACTTGTTGAACAAAGAGTTATGGCAATGTACTATAACAAAGTCTAAAAACAAATTCCATGTCAACTTGACTCTAGACTACAACTGGCTCAAAAAAATGTAAGCAATAACAATGAAGAACCGCATGACCATGTCGGATCAACTAGCATATCAGAGGAGTCGTAGGGCTGAAAAATAGCTGACAGCTGGAACAAGCCACAAAACACGGCACCACATATCTAGCAACTAGCTAATATGTAACTACAAAACCAATTTTCTCCATGATCTGAAATTATATCAAACAAGTTACTGTTGAAAACAAAAGTGTGTTTGCAAACGAAGGAGAAAAAATATTAGTATTTGATACCATTACGTCTCACTTGCGCTTTGATTAAGATCAAATCCTTCATTACGCCTATTTTCATTTACAGAAATGGCTCGATGTTTATCACTTGTATTGCATGCCATGTCAATCGAATTAACACCAATCTGTCATTATACAACGAATACGATTATACGACATATAATATTCTTGTAATATTAGTTAAGTTAATTACCTTGTCAACCATATTTGAGATAGATGAACCTCTTTTAGCAGGTAGTTTGTCTTTCTTTCCTTGCAATGCCTATAATATGTAATCAATTAATCACATACTATAGCGAACAATTTCGAGATTAAAAATAACATAGATAAAGAAAATGTAACAAAACTTTTTCTTATTCTTCTTATTTTGTTTCTCTGTTAATTTTTCTACTATGGATTTATTTCTATTTGGTGGACGCCCTTTGCACGTACTTTTGATGGTGACAACAACTTTTTAGTTGAATCCGAGACATGATTAACACCCCAACTCGAAGGATCAATTAACTTTTCTTTTGCCTCATTTAAGCATTTCATCAAATGTTCGTACTTTTCCGGAGAATCAACAATATTTGCAGCTTCATAAAAGTTGGTACGTAAGTGATCAAATCGTTTTACTTGCTCTCCACTCTTCAAATCGTCATAGCAATTTGTTACAAAGTTGTACCTATGCTTCACATCTTTCCTCCATCGAGACAAAATATAACGTGAAGGAAGCTCTTTAACATCTGTCTCAATCAAAATTTTTACCATATGCCTACAAACGATTCCTCTAAATTCAAACAAATGGCAAGAGCATTTGATGTCTCATCTGCAATATTATAACTCACATTATACACGACTCTCTTTTTGAGCCCATGTTTCCTTTCCACAATATCAGTGACATGATATATAGATATTGTATCATCTGTTTTGAACAAAGAATAATTTCAAAACAACATACCTCTCAACTCGTCTTGAAACAACTTAAATATGGCGTTTGTGTAGCATTCGTGAAATTGTCTTTCAAAATGAAATCCAGTTATTAACTTGTATGAAGAATTGAGCGAATAAAAATCAGCCTTGTTTTCTTTCTCGATCTTGTTTTCTAATGCGTTGTCACATTGTTCAACAAATTGTCGTAACGAGGTTTTTGAATTAACATAGCCATAAAAAAAAGCATTCATGCTTTCACTCCTTTGAGTTGTGGACATTCCTGCCCAAAAGAATAGTTTTACATATATTGGCACCCAACGCCTTCGATCATTAAACAAAGAGAATAACCACTCATTTTGTTCAAGGCTATAATATTCAATCATTTTCGACCACCCATCTTCAAACTCTTGAGGATGGAGAGACTCGTAGACAAGACTTTTTAAAGTCTTCTTTATGGATTTATATTCCTTAAACGCACCTAATTTTTCAGGGACCTTTTTCATTATATGCCATAGACAAAGACGATGATAAGATTTGGGGAATATTTCTGCCACAACTACTTGCATCGATCGACATTGGTATGTTATTATTGATTTTGGTGGATGTCCATCCATGCATGCTAACCTAGACTTGAATAACCAGACATATGTTTCTGCATGCTCTCCTGATATTAACCCACACCCGAATAAGATAGATTGTCCATGGTGATTCACTCCAACAAAAGGAGCGAAATGCATACTATATTTGTTAGTTAAGTATGTGTTGTCAAATGTAACAACATCACCAAATGACTCGTAAGCTGCTCTAGACCTTGCATCTGCCCAAAATACATGTTCCAAATGACCATCATCATCGATTTTAATATCATAGAAAAAGTTTAAACTTCGTCTTTGCATTTTAACAAAATAATCACGAAGTGCTTCTGCATCCCCAACTCCAAGTCTTAGTTGTCTTAATTTTGCAATGTAGTTTCTACAATCTCTCTCACCAAATGGCAAATTCTCATACCCATTAGCTTCAACTACTAACGAATGAAATTTTTTGTTTAATGAAATCCTTGCATGATCATTTAACTCAAGTCTTCTTTTGAAGTATGAATCCAATTTTCTATGAGACCGGTGAAATCGAGATTTTTTTGGACTTAAGACATGATTATGCTCCAAAGAAACACCTGAGATCCTACATCTTCCATTAAGATTAGCAACCACGTTAACTTTTGCCATACAACCAGTTTTGCTAAATAATCGCGACTTGCTAGATTCACTCTTAGCCACATGGACACCTCGTTTAGAACATGCAAGGCCGTAGTATCTTTTGTCACCTTCTTCTCTTACACTTGTTTTTCGAAATCCGAACCCAATTTAGTGTGCATATTCTTGAAAAAAATCTGAAGTTCCTCTTCTGAATCAAATTTCATACCCGCACTAGGAACTTTAGTAGTAGAAACTTGTTGGGTTGTATCAGGAGAAGATGTGTTAGGAATTGGAAATTCTATTGTGAAGCATCGGTCACCCCAAGTATAATCTAGCTTAAGTTAGCTCGTAGACATATCGTTTATTATGTTATTTGTTAGTCAGTTATTAGCATAGTTTAGTCTAGTGCAACACCGTAGAGGAAGGACGGGTCTTTACCCATTGTATGCCTGATCCACAGCCCGTAGGAGGGCGTATTACTTTGTATAAATAGCCCTCTCCCTACAAGGGAGAGGGTTGGATGTTCATTTTTGGAATCTAACCTTCCATGAGTTTCTCTTACTAGAATATCCCACTTTCTCTCTCTAAACCATATAATTATACGCCCATATTTGTGATTGCTTGTGTGATTGTGAAATACAATGTCTAACAATTGGTATCAAAAGCCATGGTTTGATCATCTCTCTTACATATCCTTGGATTTCTAGTGGTTTTATATGGTTTTTGGGTTTGAAAAAGTTTAGTGATTTTTGCATCATTTGGATCATTTCTTGTGTTAAAGTTTGAATTGTGAGTGTACTTTTGTGTTTAGAATCATTGTAAGTGCTTGGGGTTTGATTTGGAAAGCTTGAATCACTGTGGTTGGGCTTGTTTTGGATTGAAAAGTGTGGTTTTGAAGTTTATCATCCTAGCGACTTGAGTCTCGGAGTGCATTTCTTCGTAGCGACTTGCTTTAGTAATTTCCAGCGAGTTGTAGTTTAAGTAGTAGCGACTTGTCTATTGAGACAAGCCGACAAACAGTACAAGTTAGTGGAGGTTCCACTTCGGCTAGCGACTTGGTTGGGTTAGCGACTTGTCTCTATAATTTCTAGCGACTTGTCTTTGTTGTTCGTAGTGAGTTGCTACTTAGCGACTTGGAAACTTAGCGAGTTGTTCTTAGCGACTTGATACTTAGCGAGTTGTTCTTTAACGACTTGTCTGCTTAGCGACTTGGTGCCTTAGCGACTTGTTTCTAAGGTTTATAGCAACTTGAGTACATAGCGACTTGGGTAAGTAGCGACTTGTCTTCAAGATATTTAGCAATTTGGTGAATTGATGCAAGTCACCTGTGCCTAATATCCATCAACACAATGACATACATCACTGATCCTTTAATCTCCAAAGTACTTGAACTCTATGATACCTCACAGAACAATGAAACAGTCTGCCATTCAGAATGTTTAACCATGACTGATTCAGCAAATTATGATCAAAACCCTTCACATTCTGAGTCAAATATCAATGAATCACACCTGTTAATGACACATGATGCAAGGTAAATGGAATGCAACATCGAGTCCTTTCAACTACTTCATCAGCACCTCACACAACTGTTATCCACAACTAGGGATCGAACATGCAGTGCTCTCTTCCATCAGGACTTATCCACATTGACAAGAACTGTGTTGCTGAACTTAGAACAACTGAAGCTTCAAATTACCAAAAAGAAGGTATTAATGGATGACTCTAGTGCTGCACTTCAAGTAATCTACAACCAATTTCAGCCATTTATCAATGGGGAATATTCCGCAGACTTTGATCAACAAGTGACTGGAATTTCATTCAAGAAACATACTGGAATGGAAATTCATGAGTTCATCAACACATTTATCCAACTTATGGATAATGTGGAAATGTACATTAAGGAAGCTGCTCAAGAGAATGATAAGTTGAATGTGTTGAATGGGTGTCAGAATAAATTAAGTGAAAGTTGTGATAAATCGGGTAATGGATCAGTTGAAAGAACGGATGATGCTGAATGCAGAATATCAGATACAACAAAGGATGATGAAACCGACTGTACTGAATACAAAGGCTCGGAGTCAGAAAAGCTTGAAACAGCTTGCAGTTCAGCACCTCCTGCTGTGCATGAGGTAAATACAGATGCCATACCAGCAAATGAACCGGTGTCATGTGACGAGGTATCCTTAACTGATCAACATAATGCATTTAATAATGTACCTGATCAATTTGATTCTAACTCTGATTATGATATTGATAAATGTTTCTTGGTTAAGCATGAATCTAAAATCTTTAAAACAAATGACATGGTTGAAAAAGGGGTTTATGATGAACTTTCAAACAAATACTCAATTCTTGAAAAACATTGTATTTCCTTGGAAATTGCAATACAACAAAGAGAAGAAAGTTTTCTTGCTACAAAAACTTGCATAAATCCGGAATTCCCAGAATTTCGAGAATTTTTTGAAATTAACCACTTAAAAACCCAGATTCAGGACAAAGATTCAACCATATGCAATCTGAAATTAGAACTCTCAGATCTGCATAAGAAATGTAGTATAGGGATGAACAATCCTAACCATGAGGTGAGTGATACGCTTAAATCTAGGAATGATGAATTGGCTCTGTGTGTATCCAACCTATTAAGGGAAAATGAGTCCTTAAGAAAGAACTTATCAGAGAACAATTCCAATTTGATAGATCAAACTAACTCCTTGTTGGCAGACATTGATTCCCTCAAAGCCCAAATTCAGGAAAAGAGCTTCACTATTGTTGCCTTAAAAAATGAGCTTAGGAAATCTATTGGAAATAGGGTGAACACTAAGTTTGCAAAACCATCAACCTTGGGAAAGCCAATTGTACTAAACAACTCAAAACGTACTGCAGTTAGGCAGCCCAATGCTTTTAGAACTGAAAGATTTAAACCATCGAAATCTAAGCTTGCCTCCCAAGTTGATGCGAATACTGTTTTGTCAAAACCAGTCACTTCACTACTTCATTCCGATATGATGAATAACAATCCCCAGCTTAATGTTCGAAGCCCTAAGATCATGAATATTAGGAGTTCATCTAGTTCTTATAAGAAGCATCAAATGACTGATCAATCCCCTAAGAAACAAACTAATTACAAAAGAACCAATATTCAAAACAGGGAAGTGGCTTCATCCAAATCTACTAGCAGTTGTTTCAAATGGATTCCCACTGGTAGATTATTTAAGTTTTCAGGATCCAAACGGACTTACATACCTAGATCTTGCCTTAAGTGGATGCTCACAGGAAAACTCTTCAAGGATATTGATTCTAAAGGGATTTCTATTAATGACACTCCTAGATCAAACTGTGCAACATTCAATAGTGATGTTACTCATGTCACTAACTCATCTATTTGCAATACTACATGTGCTTCTAGTGCAAAGTGTCCTCAGTGTTTTTCAGGTACAATGCTCAATTCAATCATGAACATCATGACTTGGTTTCCATCAGAAATGAAGATTGCTCACTCAGAAATTGTATCTTGTCAGAATTGATATACCTCGTACTTTGAATCCTGTTCGACTTGAATCAGGACTCGTTCTCATGAATCAGTGTACAAATTAATTTTCACTTAAAAAAAAAATTAAATTTTCTAAAACAAAATCATTTTTTTAAATTAAATTTTTTTCTAATTATTAATTAAATTTTTACCCACAATCTGATAAAAGATGTATCTCTTGTAATCGATAACATCTACGGTCCTAGAAATGTCATTCAATAATGACACGGGATCGTAGATGAAGTTCGAACAAACGATATACTCTTGTTTTATAACGGGGGTTTGAATTCAATCAATGTTCATTGGTGACATTGATTGAGGGGGAGAATATTTCATGATATCTCGTTATCTCTGTTTCACTCTGCTTCACTGTTTGTTATGTATTGTGTGCTGCTGCATGTTTATTTCATGATTTGCTATGTCATCTGTGTTAGATTAGCTTATCTATGTTATGTCACTTTTGCTACTTGTCATATTGTTCAACATGCTTTTATCAACTGTATTTGCATGCAATCTGATAAGTACAAGGACTGAAAGTGTCCATATTACAAATTTAGATAGATAGCGACTTGCTGTAATCAGGGATAGCGACTTGGCCTTTTTAACGGGTAACGACTTGTCATTGAAATATAGCTAGCGAGTTGTCTCAAGTTTCTCAAGTACAGGGACTGAATGGGTGAACTTGTAAAACTTGAATTATATACTTAAACCCCCTAGTGACTTGACACAAGTCACAAAGTTTCAAAAAATCTCTAAAGTGTCTTTCGCTTTCTCTCATAACCATTGCAATAGCGATTTGTTTGTGGTAAGTTAATCTCAACTATTTGTTTCAAATCGTGTTTATCTCGTACCTCCCCTAACGCATCTCATTTTAACAGATTCCACCGTGTCTTTATCCTCGTCAATTGACTCCATCATTTAGGTTTGTTAACGGATTTGTTTAATGGAACACTAAATATAATTAGGTGTAGTTTGGATGTACTAGGATAGATGTGGTGATGCATTTATATGTTTAAATGGGTCTTTGAGCGAATCGTTGTATCACTCGTATGTGTTTCTGTTTGGGTTATGTTTCTGATTTTGTTTGTGTTCGTGGGTTGATTGTTGTAGCAGTTTGATTGTGATTCTATAATGGTTACATATGTTGTTTGGATTGTGGTGTTATTCGTATGCTATGTTTTGTTCTTGGTAGCGACTTACCTTATAAACTCAGTGTTCTTGGTAGCGAGTTGGTTCATAAATTCATCATGGCGAGTTGTGATATCTTGATTTGTAACTGGGTGATATGATTTGTAGCGATTGGCCTTATAACTTTTGATAGCGACTTGTCTTGACAAGTTAGCGACTTGCTTAAACGTTTTCATAGAGGCGACTTGTTAAGTATTTTTCTTATAGCGACTTGTTTTAACAAGTTAGCGACTTGCTATATTGTTTTTTACAATGGCGACTTGTTAATATTTTTCTTGTAGCGACTTGGTTTGACAAACTGTGTAAAGCAACTTGCTATAATTATTTCATGCTAGCGACTTGGTTCAAGTTTTCTTGTAGCAATTTGTCTTGACAAAAATTTCTCTTAGCGACTTGCTATAACATTTTTTGGTCTAAGCATTTTGTATCTGGTTCCTCTTGCAGCAACCTGATTTAACAACTTGTTTTTTTTAATTTGTTATAACACTTCCATAATAGCAACTTGTCTTATGAAAGCATATTATAGCAATTTTTATTTTTAACTTGTTTGGCTCAAAACAACTTGTCTCTAGAAAACCTTGTCAAAACGATTTGTTTATCTGAAAAATACTTAAGCATCTTATCATATTTCTAAGTATTTCAATCTAATTTTTGGTAATTTGTCATGTTTGCTACTCGTTGTGTTTGGGTCATAAGGTTGCATTATAAAGTTGTTCAGCTAACCATGTCTTATCTAACATGCTCTCGAACACTGTTGTTGTCTGTGTGTTTCTTCAGAATCTCAAATGGCTAACACAACTTCATCCGAGAACCTTGCTACCTCTACTCCATCCATTGTTCTTACAGACAATGAAATTCTTCCAGAAAACAAATGGGTAGAGATTGGGAAAATTAACTGCTATGTGGACATGGAAAGGATTCAACAAAATCCATTCTTCAAGGTGGCTATTGATATTCTTAAAAACAGTAACTTCTTTAGTGCCCTAACCAAACAATGCACGATCCCTTCCATTTACCTACAACAATTTTGGAACACCATCACTTGGGACAAGATCACTGCCACTTATTCCTGCAAGCTTGATGATAAGGAATTTGAAATCACATCTGATATTCTCAGTAAGGCACTAGGAATCACACCATGTGACCCTAACAAACAATTTGTCCCTCCACCTAGTGCGGAAGAGCTAATAGTCTTTCTAATTGGGTTGGGTTATCAAGTTAGCATAACAAGGGCTTCAGATATCATCACCGGACACATGTATCAACCTTGGAGAGCCATGACAACTATTCTCAACTTATGCTTATCGGGCAAAACCTCAGGGTTCGATAAAGTAAGGATACCTATTCTGCAAATCCTATGGGGTCTCGTCAATGGGGTGAACATTAATGTCTCGGAACGCATTTGGGAAGAATTCTCGTTGTCAATGCACACATTCATCACCGATAGAACAAATGTTCAGAATCAAGCTCAAGGAAGAAAGAAAGTACACAAACTTGTGATTCCTAGCATCAGATTCTCGAAACTTGTCATCCAGTACTTGCAACAGACTCATAACTTCAATCCTAGGAGTGAATCAGTCCTCCATAATGCTAAGGATGAATTTGTTCTGGGTAACCTCAAATATATTGCTAGAGGAGTCAATAAAGAGATCTTTGGATTGCCAATTCCTGATGTCCTTCTCACTGACGATATTAAGAAGACTGATCACTTCAAATTATACAAGAAAAGGGCATCCAGATCCAATGTTGATGACTCTCCCATTCCATCACAACCCAAAGCTACAAAGTCCACTTCCAGTACAAAGACCTCATATGCTGTCCTTCCCAAGAAGAGACATGACATATCACATCCTACTGACACTTTTTCAAAGAAGCAGAAAAAGAGAAAGAATGATGCGGAAAAGGAAATTGTTGGGGGAACCGAGACACTAAAGGGTGACATTCAATTGGTTTATGAAGACGATGTTAATTTGCAACAGGGAATTAAACAAAGCCTGGAAAGCCTGAACATGAGACCACCAGTTGGAGGTGTCGTGTTAAGAGAACCTGAGCCAGAGTCACGCCAAACAACTCCAATCACGCAAGACGAAGGGAAAGGGATTGTTGGTGTAGATGCTGAACAAGCCGCTCACATGCTTCTGACGTTCTCTTCTTCACCGTCAAGAACTACTAACCAATTTGTGCTGAAGAAAAGAAGCATTGAATCATCTTTAGCTCAGGAACCAACTGGAACTGAAAAGGAGGTATCCGAATCATAGGAAGATACACATGTATCAAGTGATACCCAATCAGATAAGAATGATGAAGAAGAATTGCTGAAAGACTCACAAGAGAACCTTGAGTCAAGATCTGATGAACACATGCACTTGGAAGAACCAAACCTGTCTACTGGTTCTCTATCCTCATTGAAGAACCTAGATACAGACTTCTCTTTCGGTGATCAATTCTTAAATGACAAACCCACATATACAGAGTCTTTTAAGCAAGGTGATGAGAAAGAAGAAGCTGAGTCCATGTATACAGTCATCATTCACCAAGACTCATCAACCATTCCTCTGATGTCTGCACCTACTCATGCAACCGCACTTCCACCACCCAAACCTGCTCAAACAACCGCACTTCCACCACCTGATCCTGCTAAAGATCTATCTCTTGAACCAGTGGTTGCAGTTACTGACACGGAAACTCCGCCGGCTTCACCACCTCAAATACTTACATCAGATCAATTGCTCGACAAATCAGTGAAAAGAATTGAAGCTCTTGAGAGACAACTGCCAAAATCTGTAAATGCCCTCGAGAATCGTGTCTATAGGTTGGAGCACCTTAACTTTGATGAAGGGGTAGCAGACGCCATTGAAGGCAAGGTTAAGGATGCTGTAGAATGGGCAATGCAGGCTCCACTACTTCAATGATTCAAGGACCTGCCCATTGCTGATATGAGAGCTGTTCTGGCTGATAAGATGTACGATGCTAATGAGCACCAGGACGTGGTTCATAAGAAGCTATATGAAGGACTTGAAGAATCGATTAAGCATGACAATCATATACAGTTTATGAAGGACATTGGAGAAAGGGAAGCTAAGAAGAAAAGGAGGACTGTGGTATTGGAGACGTTGCGTAAAGGTCCTAAAGATCCTCCTCCTCCTCCCTCGCCTCCAACTGGAGGAGCTGGAACTTCTGGTATTGGTGGATCTTCTGGAACGACCACTACACCTTCACCACAACCACCATCATCACCACCAAAACCTTCCAATCAATCTAGTTCATCCGGAGATCAGGGAACTCATAAGAAATCTGCAGCTTGGACAACGGTTAATTCAAGGTTTACACCCACATTCTCCACTATTCCAGAAGACCAAGTGTTTCATGAAGAATCTTATGTCATGGCAGAGTCAGAATCCGATGACGATGATGCATCCACCAAACATATCCCCAAGCCATCTGAAGATGATTGGTTTGATGCATACGTGTCAGGTGAACGCTCTAATACCTCTAGAGTTGCACCTTTAAAAGAAACAATTCAAAGCTGGCTCACTGAAGAGAGACCTCAAACTCCAGAACCTTCATGGTCTATTCCATAGTCTGACACAATGATCCCTGACAACAACTGGGCTTCAACAATAACTACCAACTATGAAGCACTAGCTGAAGATTCTCTTCTTCACATCACAGGAGATATGGGCACCTTTATTAAGTGGTTTTGTGAACAAAAGGGAATCTCGTCCATCACTCCAAAGGATCTTGAAGGACCAGCATTTGAAATCGTCAAAGTCTTTCACTCAGATGCCAATCAGCTTCAATACCAGATGGAAGAATGTCATAAGATGCTGAGTGATCAAGTCAGTGAGCAGATCAGCCGTTTCGATGTGAACAAGCCTCTTCCTCTCGGTGGTGAACCTGGAAAAATGACCATTCAGTCTGAGTTCTTCTTCAACCATGACCTGGAATATCTTTGTGCACGTACTACTGAAAGAAGACCAGCTTTATCGATTTCGAAGATGAAAGCTGCTACCTACACTGATCAGGGTCTTGAACAGATGGTTCCGGATCAATTCTGGGCAGACAAAGAACAAGAGTATGACATTGCTACCTCATATGGCATTTCTCATTGGTGGTTCAAGAAGAAGAAATTCTACATTGATAGACATAGTGCTAAATGTTAGGTTCCCAAATATGCAACACAAGTATCAATAGAAGAGATAAGATGAAGAAGAGATCGGTTGAACAATAAACACACACACACACACGTATGAATAACACAGTTAGGCGTAGAGATGTGAATGAGAGAATAAATTGAACAACCAACCCTCAAGTGAGGGTTTACATGAGGTATTTATAGGAGGGAAGCTAGGGCAACACTCCTAGTTCCCATCCTTTTCCTTATTGGGCTAGGCCTAGGCTTATGGGCCTTCTACATAAGCCTAAGGCTAATTACTAACATAAAGGCCATATTAAGCTAACTATTACATATTAATTACTAACACTTGAATTAAGGTTTAGGAGTGATTCCAACAATCTCCCCCTCAAGTGTTGGTGATGCATAAATACAAACGGTGAAAGTGCTGATGTAATAGTAGCTTTGACGTCTTCTGACATTCTTCTTTCTTGTGAGAAGAATTGCCTTGATTCGAACAATCTCCCCAGTGTAGAGAAATTGTTTTCTTTAAACAGTTCTGATTTGACGTCATCTTAATCTTTGTTCTTTGATCATTGTTCTTTGTGATGGTAGTGATAGTATGTTGTTGTTGTGCATCAAGTGCCTCAGTCCGCTTCATCGCTCCAGGTGTCTCCACGTCATTCTTTAACATGCTCACACGCTCTTTGACGTTGTATTTCAGTACTGATGAAGTTCTTTAAGTCTTTAAACTTTGTAGATTCTTTGATTGACGTAGAATCATTCTGACTTTTGTGTTGCCTTTCGAGAGAACTTCCATTAGTGATGATGTTGGCATGAGCACGTGAAGAATCTGCACGATCGTTCTGCTCCAGAGCTTCCATAAGAAGAAAACATGAAAACGGTTAGTAATAAGCGGATACCAGCACTTACAAGTTCGAACTTCGAGAGTGTTAACAGCATAGTGTGAAAACACAACTCTAATTCTCACAAAGGCCGTTCCTGAACCGGAGTCCCACAAGTGAGATAACACGATGTACCGAAGTACATCTACGGTTCAGATGAGTCGCTGAGGTACACCGAAGCATCACCTCACGACTGTAGACCGTTTGAGACCACTAAGCGTAATCCACGATTCCACGGGGAGTTACCGAAGTGACTTGCTGTCAGGGCTGTTTGATGTTGACCCTGGCAGGAGTTTCTGTAACATATTGGATTTCATAGACACATCATAACATATCAAATGGGTCGAATTGTTTAGAGGTTTTAGAGAGAGAAAGTGGGAGCCTTTCTAGAGAGAGAAAGTGAAAGAAAAAATAGAAGGTTAGATTAAGATGAATGAAAGGTCCAACCCTCTACCTTGGGAGGTAGAGGGTATTTATAGTTACATACTACACGTCCTCCTTCGGACTGTGGATCAGGCATACAGTGGGTAAAGACCCGTCCGTCCTCCACGGTGTTGCACTAAACTAAATAACTAACTAAATAACTAGTAAATAATGTAATGTCTACGAGCTAACTTATGCTAGATTATATTTGGGGTGACCGATACTTTACTTATGGAATTTCCAATTCCTAACAATCTCCCCCTAAGGGAGGTCACCCCATGTTTTACATTTTGAATCCTAGCATTCTATTAAATCTTCAGTCTTGAGCTCGTAGACTTGAATTCTTCATTTCCGCAATATTTGTGCAGTAGCAGTGACTCTTCAAAGTCCGAGTGCTTTATACTTTCAGTGGAGGTCTTTGATCTGATCCACATCTTTGATGATCTTTGAGCTTTCTTTGAGATCATCAGCCACAGTAAATCTCTGGATCATCGATTTGTTGTGTTGCCTTCATGTGATGTTGTGACTTTTGGACCGACATGCTCACATTTTGGATCATGATATCTTCTCAACAGAGTAGTGGAAGCTTTTGTTGATTCATAATATTTCCAGCAGCGTAGCAGAAGCATGGAGTGAAAATATCAGAGTCGTTGATGAAGTTATGCACTTATCATGAATTCTTTAGATATGAATGTGGTGTGTGAGCATGCGGCTATGGATTGACTCCTCAATTCTGATCAGCTGCAATCGTCTGGGTGTACCTGCATACGACAGTTAGCAATAAAGCGCAAAAAAGTGTCTTTGATCACTTTCGTTGAATTGAGGTACACGGCCCACGGTTCCCTGTTGATCAGTACAAGTACTGCCTGTGATCAGGTAGGATTCCTAAGAATCTCCTTGACAGGGTTTCGCAGCTGTTCTAGCTGTTCTCAAACCGGAACGTCTCAAAGAAGACAACACGGAGTGAGTGAACCAGCGAATTAAGATTCACTGATTGATGAAAAATTGATTTGAAAACAATCACGTATTGCTTGAAGAAAGAGTTTTGAAATACGATGAAGGTTTTATGAGAAAGATCAATTTTCAATCAAAAATACTTTTTGTATTTGAAAATAATACACATTCGATGTGCTAGAGAAAAGAAGAGATTCGCACATCGAACGGTTTTTCCAAAAGCATTTTTTCAATCAGAGATAGTTTTTGTGTTTGAAAACATGAGTACACATTCGACGTGCTAGAGAAAAGAAGGTTTGCACATCGAACGGTTTTTTCAAAAGTATTCGTCAATTCTAATCCTGGACCAAGGTTGATTCAAGAGTGAATCGCCCCATCGTTTCTGTCCAGTTGTCACAAGCTTGATCTTACGAGAAGATCTCACATGTCACCTACCAAGAGCTTGTTTGATGTTGGCTCTAGAAGGCTTTCCATCTTCATTGTGAATATGTTTGCATATTTCTCAGATGTTCTGGCAATACCACAAGGATAATGCGTAGGACTCTTAATATATTCTTACTTTCCACATTGTGTGAAACAGCAAGTCTTCAAGAATAGTGTCCTAATGAGATATTGTGGATGATCTCTTGGCTCTAGACTCAATTGTGCACATTTGGTTCCTATGCCGGAGACTAGGGAGAGGGTCTCCTTCTTCAATA
Source organism: Chrysanthemum makinoi (assembly GCA_910596185.1). NCBI lineage: Eukaryota > Viridiplantae > Streptophyta > Magnoliopsida > Asterales > Asteraceae > Chrysanthemum > Chrysanthemum makinoi. Next base: position 272,427,464 of record OU343224.1, read on the forward strand.
TCAACAATCTCTAAGAGAAAGTCGATAGATAATGTCGGTTCCCCGTGAGAATGAAACAAGCCCTTTTAAGAGGAACTTGAGTAGCTTGGGAAGGTTTAGTGCAGTGCGTCACTGGGTCTATGACGTCTTGTCTTCAATACCGGCGTTACCTTGGTAACCACCAGTAGCATATGTATTGAACCCGGTTACTGCCCTAAGGTTGAATTATTGGAGGGCTATTTCTTTTCACCCTTTTCACATTCCAATTCTTTTTCATTCTTCAACCCCTTCAGTGCTTACCAAGACTTCATAACTAGAACCTTGTTGGGTTTATTCCAGTACTAGCTCTGTCTCAGTCCGCACTCTTCCCATTTCTCACTTTTCTCCTTTTTTCAACATACCTAAGGACTCTACACTATCTAGTGGATTGTCCCTGGGTAGATCCCTCCGGTTCTGGCGGATCGTGGGAACGAATCCCTAACATAACCATCCTTATAACTCCATGCATAAAATAAATTGGTCGGTCTTTTGGTATTGTACTTTCCTTCATGAAACCAATTGAAAAATCATTTGGAAAATCAATCAAGGTACTTGTGATACGAGATCAAAGCATTTTGTACCTTAATAGTTTTGATCATTTAGAAAACCTCCCCCTCAACATGTGCATATGATTTAGAAATTGTTTAGCACATGGAGGCAAGAGTTCTTTGAAACAAATTCTTGATCACAATTTCGTACGAAAAAGTCATTTGATTTTCTTGGTAAAATTCTCCCCCTCAATATGTGCATAGGATATTTGAAAATCATTTTGCACATAGAGGCAAGAGGTTTTTGAAGTACTTTCACGATCACATTTGCCATAGAGAAAACCATTTCAAACTCCATCAAGGTACATATGATAAAACATTGAAACCTTTGTACCTTGATAGTTTAATTTCTTTAGAAATGCTCCCCCTTAATATGTGCTTCGAGATTCGAAAGCATTTTAGCACATATGGGAGAGCTGCCTGCACATTGAGTCAAAACGATCACTTGTTATCAGATTTCACATTTAAATCACATTTTCTCCCCCGATCAAAAATATCAAATCCTTTGAGATTTTGGATCCCAAGTGATTTAAATAGGTTTAGAAAACATGGGAGAAAACTGTGTTCAGATTAATTTAATTCTGATAGTGGAACAGATTTAGACATTAAAAGATTGTTAGTGTCAGGTATGATAATTTTTTAAAAGATCTTTTAGGTAAAATAAAACATTTTCACAATCAAACAAGAACAGAAAAAAATTTCATTTTGAAAGATCTTTGGGTTTTAAAGAAAATCATACCATGACATAACATTAAATCTTTAGATCACCACTTATTTTGTACAAACGGACTTGATTGATGAAATATTGTTTGAAAATATTTTGATTTAAATCACTCTCCCCCTCAATCGATGACCGTAGTCGATGATTGAGTGACTTAAGTTTTGATAAAATGAAGTCCGGTGATTTTCAAAATTTAGTCCAATATATTTTCAAAACAATTTTTTTTTTCATTTTCAAAACAATTTAATCAAATTTGTTCAAAATTGTTTAAAAATGGTATCCTGCACAAAGATACGTTAGGTGGTTAAGAAGCTTCCGTTGTTGTTGCTGTAGGGTTTGGAAGAAAAACCGTCTGCAGATGCAGTGAGACTTCTTCTTACGTTGCATTTTGAATGCCAACTGAGGTCAAATTAAGCTTCGTTTCTTCAACCACTTGGAAGAAAACCATCTGCTGATGCAGTGAGACCTCTTATGTTGCATTTGTGCCAACTCTCCATAGAAGTCCAATTAAGCTCCGTTTCTTCATTTGTCAACCCAAGATATAGTTACCCTTTCCTTTCGGCATCCAATCATATTCATTTGTGGGATCCGGATCGGGAACATTCTTATATACCAATATACCTGCATATGTTAGTGAACACACATACAAATATATGGTGGTCGACATCACCCAAACAACAATCGACTAATAAAAGTCAATTCAACATAACAATCGGTTCATATAAAGTATGGGATTATGTGTTCCTCAAACTCTAATCATCTAATCCTAACAATCTTATCCTAGGCACCTAGTCCTTCAACATAGGCTAACATCAATTTTCAGTTAAGCATTTAGGATAGTAAGATAAGTCCGATAGATGATATAAATTTGAAAACATTCTCCCCCTCAATCAATGACTCATTTTCTAAAAGGTTTAAAAGCGCTGAAGTTATTGATTGAGTTTTCAATTATTATGAAAACTCTGAATCCGATTGATTTGTAAACAACTCATTTTCCACCATTTTGAAAGCACAACAAATATTTTTCTGAAGAATTTTAGACGAAAAAACATTTGTGTAGGAACAGCAGTCCTTCGACATACTTTCCTCAAATTTGTTTTTAGGATAAGTGCACGAATTTTGTGAAAATCGTTTAAGCGTAGCACTTTTCTTTTTTTTGAAAAACGGGTTGCTATCAGAAATAATAGCAAGCCATAGTTTTAATCACGGGTTACAGTCTGAAGTAACTGCAAGCCATTTTTTTTTAAGACATGATTAGAAAAGAATATTTATACCTTCTGTTCGAACTTCATCTAAAGTTCCGTGCCATTATTGAATGACATTTCTAAGACTGTAGATGTTATCGATACCAGAAGTCATGTCTTGAGAAAACAATATTTTTGAACTTTTTCAAAATTTTCTGATTTTTTATGGGTTTTTGAAATTTTCTATTTTTCTATTTTGTTTTTGTTGGTTTTATATTTTTGTATTTTGTTTTTGATAAATATTTACAAAGATAGAGAAATAGTTTAAGGGGATGATGATCCGAGTACCGAGATAAGGAAATCGTTCAGCACTTTGTAGAAGATAGAAGTCATCATCTCTTAAACTTTCACCACCAAAGCATTCAAGGCTTCTAAGAAAATCGACTGAACATGAGCCTTCTCAATCTGAATCTTTGGTAGCTTTCCCCCAAACCGACAAACATCGAATAAAGACCATTTCCCCAAAAAGAAGAAGTGAAGCAAATAGTCTAATTGAATGAAACTCAAGAACCCCGAAGAACTCGAGAACACCGAAGTAACAGGTTGAAACATTGATCGTCTCAGTGGTTGTCAAATACGGAATAACTGATTAAGACCGATCACATTAACCTGTTGTGCGTCCCCGACATACACATTAATCTTCGAAATTGACCGGTTATCTATTCAGGGGAACAGTATATCAACATCTTTCATTTTACCAAGTGCATTCCAATTATCTTCCATATAACCAATCAGCCCATAATGTACACATGTACCCAACCAGAGTAGAAACAACGACATCACGGTAAGTTTATCATCGGAATCATCATTATATATCTCTCCCCTGATGGTTGCGACCTCATCGGAATCATCATTACATTGTGTAAACACTAACCGGAAGCACTTTATCATAAGTCATATAGAAGATGTCGATAAGCAATATCATCTCACGCTCCACATATTCTTCTCACATTTCTTCCTACTGAAAGCTGAGATAACACATACCAAAAGTATCCAGAGACCACTTCCCCCCAAATGGTTGGAATAATGCATCCTTCCCCCACATAGTTGGAATAATATATCCTTCCCCCAAATAGTTGGAATAACACGCCAAAGGCTACGAGTTAAACACTGAGATTCTCTGCGGTTGTGACATTTGTCTTTCTCAGGATTACTTCAATATAGAAGAAGTATTAAGTTCATCACGTGTACTCGTTGTGTGTTTAGATGTGTATCTCCTTCCCCCTTGCTGGTTTTGATACCTCAGAATCAGCAACACATTATACATGCCAAATACTCTTGAAATAGAGAAGAACAAACAATTAGCTCAACTGAATCATATGAGAATCAACTGCTACAGAAACTCTCTCTGACTATCGTTATCAACCCATATGTAGACAATTTGAAGTGACCACTGTTGAAGAAAACCAGATATACCAAACTTGAACCTGAAGTCGAATTCACCACATTTGTATCTTAAGCTTGCACTAATATTGGAAGAACGGTGTCGAGAATTTATGCTTCAAGCAAATCTCTAAGTACTCACTACTTAAGTAAAGTATGAGACATTAACACCTCTTGCGATTATCCACACCGTCATATGCGTGTGACACTGAGTAAAACAAAGTAACTCCTAATAGTGATAGTTAACCAGGTCTTCAACCATCCACCTCGACTGCTGGTAACTAGATAACCCAAGTCTTCAACTCAAATTCTTAAGCACAAGCAAGTTATCAAATAAGAACACGCCTTTGTGAACGTCAACTTCAACCTCAAATAAGTGATAAATGAGTAACTTCGAAGTAATCAACTTGTGTCAAATGTCCAACACGTGAATAAACATTCAATTGGATGTACATTGACCCACTGAATGAACCAGAGCAAATGATTCCTAAACATCAATGCATTCTTCCTTAAGGTATACATGTAGAAACTGATCTGGAAGATTCACCAATAATGTTTTTAAGCGGATGAGGAAGTCATTATCCTTAATATTCATGAGGTTGATTTACAGAGTGCACATTTAGGAAAGAACAATGAAACAATGATCCGTGAAGATTTGGCAAAGGAATACCAAAGAGCGGATCACTATTCATGAGTGCAACTGCAATGATAGTCATTAACAACGCCTTGAGGAATAACTGGAGATTAGGCATCTTGAGTAATCTGACAATTATACAAACATCCATCAATATGTAGATCCACTCCCCCCCTCAAAAATTGCATCCGAAGTTGCCATTTATGATTTGAACAAGTGAATAAGAGTAAACTCCAATGAATGTAGATTCACTTGATGACGAAATTAACATGGAGAAAGGCATGAAGCTCAAGGATGGAGAATGTAGATGAGAATGGCCATTCATGAGAGAATTTCTCTTTAGCTGAAGATTAAGCGCACAGAAGAGCGTGCACTTTTCTTTTCTTTGAAGAACGGGGCCTGAAGTGTTATCTGCAGACACCATAATGATGAAGTACAAGGCCTGAACTGAACTGAACAGACGTCATAGCCGATTTAACTATCAATGTTGAGTAACTTGAACCCGTGAGTCATGAGATATCAATCCTTTTGTTATCCATACTTTAAGCCAGTCCATGTATTGAAGGATCGAAGTATCTGCAACTGAGTAAGGACTACCTGCACTAACATTACAAGCTTGATTGCATATATATTGGTTAGTGACATTAGTATCCAAATCCTTTGTGGATTCATGGTCAACCTTGATTTTGCTATAGGTAAACAGCTTTCCAGTAGGTATCCACCTAAGTCCAGCATCCTTAAACATTCTACCAGACGGTATCCACTTATGGCAAGGTCTAGGATTGTTAGGCTTCATATGCATAGTGGAAGACTTATCCTTATTCCTTGTTTCCAAAGATTTAGCAGTTGGTATCCATCTAGGCGAAGTTTTTAGTTTGTTTTGCTTCACAACATGTTGAACCTTAGTCACATTAGTAGTCTTAGTGGATTGTACCTTAGCATGTGAATTAGGAAAATGTTTCTTATTCGGAAAAGACTTAGAATTTCTAGTTTCATTTTCTACATGCTTAGTATTCTTCTTCATATACCTACTCTTAGATGCAAGCCAACCCCTAGTCTTTTGAGTGTTCATAGGTAATGGTTTACAACTATTAGCAGTGCCTTTAAATCTTGTAGAATTCATCACCCTAGGTCTTGCACCTAAAATTCCGTCTTTTCGAATTTGTGCCTTTTTCCTAGCTTCTTCTAGATAATAGTTCTTCCACAAGTCATTCGTATCATATGAATTATGGGTTTTAATGCATGGTTTTGACACTGTTTTCGAACTAATCCTAGAGGTGCTGGGAGTAGAAGTAGCACCTTGTTGAGGGTTAACAGAGCTAGAAGCATTGTTCCTAGGTAACTTAGGTGAAGTGACTGGTTTTGACAAAACTTGTATCGCATCAACTTGGGAGGCAAACCGTGTTTTTGAAAATTTTGGTCTTTCGGATATAAACGCAGTAGGATGCCTAACAACAGACCAGTTTCTAATGGGATGAGAAACTGGTTTCCCCAAGGTTGATGGTTTTGTAAACTTAGTGTTCACACTTTTCCCTACAGTTTTTCTAAGCTCATTCTTTAAGGCAACTATCGCGAAACTCTTATCTTGAAGTTGAGCTTTGAGATCATCAATTTTTGCTATCAAAGAGTTTGTTTGTTCTATTGACTTAGTTCTAGCTTCTTTGACAAAGTCATTTAGTTCTATGTGATGCTTTCTTAAAGACTCATTTTCCTTTAGTAATTTGGCCACACAAACCGCTAATTCATCATTTCTCATTTGAATATCATCAATAGTATTAACATCTGAATTACTTGTAACCAAATTACTTTTCACATGCATATTAGAAATATGTTTCTTCATATTGTTGATAGTTGACTCTTTGTCTTGAAGCTGAGCTTTCAAAGTGTTAATTTCAAAAAATTCACGGAATTCAGGAAGTTCTGGATTTTTACATGGTTTGTTAAGTTGAAAACTTTCTTCTTTACTCTGTATCACAATTTCAAGTGAAATGCAATGTTTTTCAAGATTTGAGAATTTGTTTGAAAGTTCATCAAAAGCCCTTTTATCAACCATATCTTTTGTTTTGAAACACTTAATCTCAGACTCAGCCTCAGTTAAAGAACATTTATCAAAGACATGTTCAGCATCATGATCAGTTTGTTTAAGAACTTTAGCAGATGCATTATGTTGAACAGTTAAGGGTACCTCATTGCATGACACTTGTTCAATTATAGGTCTGATATCTGCATCCACATCATGTGTAACAAGAGTCACTAGACCGCTGGCGCAAGCTTATCTATCTCTGAGCCTCTGTATTCAGTGTTAACAGATCCAACATCTGGTGCATTACCCAGCTCAACACTACAATCTTTTGATTGTGCCCGCCATTCATCCCCATTTCTGATTTCAGCATCTACTTCTTGTGTGTTAAGAGTAACTGAAGAGCTGGTTACATCATTAATTGTAGTCTCTGACATTCTGCATTCAACAACACCCGACCTTTCAGCAGATACATTACCCGACTCATCACAACTATCTCTCAATTGCACCTGACACTCATTCAAGATTTCATCCTTTTGTGCAGCTTCCTCAATGTACTTTTCCACATTATCCATGAGTTGGATAAATGTCTCAATGAATTCCTGAATTTCCATTCCAGTATGTTTTTTGAAGGAAATTCCAGTCAAGTGTTGATCATAATCTGCTGAATATTCCCTACTGATGAATGGCAGAAATTTTTTGTAGATTACTTGAAGAGCTGCCCTGGAACCATCCTTTTGAACCTTTTCATTGACAAGTTGTTGTTTCAATTGTTCTAAGTTCAATAGTAATGTTCCCGTTAATGTGGATAAATCTTGACGGAAAAGGGCATTGCATGTTCGTTCCATTGTTGTTGATGTGAGTAACATGAGGTGTGAGTGAAGTTGTTGATAAGGTTCAATGTTACTTTCCTTTAGCATGACATTCGGTAGCCTAAACAGGTGCAAATCTTTCTCATTGGACTCGGAGCATGAAGAACTCAAATCATCATTGATTGATTCCATCATCTGTAACCGTTCAGTATAGCTAATATTCTCATGGTTGTCTACAACATCATACAGTTTGAGTACTTCCGAAATGACTGGGTCAATAGTGTAAGACATGATGTTGTAATATACACGGGATTTTACAAGTCTATGATTTAAACCGAGAAATAGATTCTTTCGCGGGATTTTACTAAAATCAAGACCAAACCGTTAAGCAATGACCAATGGAACGTGTTAAGATGACTGATGGATTGTCACAATGATATACAATTGTGTGTTAGGACTCAAGATAGTTTGTAGGATTAGCAGAGATGTTGTTTGGTTGAGATTTGGATTGGTTTATGCACGATTTTCCTAAGAAATTTAAGTCTAAAAGCATAAAAGCCTCAATAACTTCTGTTCAGAGCGGATTTAGCCCTCGAAGGTTGACCCGAATCAACCTTGGTTTATTCGGCGTGACATTCTCCTCGTTCTCACAGTCGTTTTGATGGGTAGAACGCTGAAAACGGAGTTACGGATCAAAAGTTATAGCCGTTTGAAGTTTTGTCGGGAAAAGTCAACAAGTCGCTAAGAATTCTTGAACCAAGTCGCTAGGACCCAAGTCGCTGGACACAAGTCGCTAAAGCACCAAGTCGCTACACAGTCAAGTCGCTAAAGAGCAACTCGCTAAGGTCCAAGTCGCTAACACCAAGTCGCTAACAATTTGCACTACAACTCGCTAACAATTTCTGAAGCAAGTCGCTAACCTTACCAAGTCGCTAGCCGTAGTGGAGAATCCACTAACTTGTACTATTTGTCGGCTTGTCTCAATAGACAAGTCGCTAGGACCAAGTCGCTACCACTTCAACTACAACTCGCTATAAACTAACAAAGCAAGTCGCTACCAAGAATAAAAATCCGTGGCTCAAGTCGCTAGCAAGAAAAACTCAAAAACACCACTTTTCAATCCAAAAACAACCCAACCACGATGATTCAAGCCTTCCAAATCAAAACTTAAACACTTATGATGATCCTAAACTCAAAAGTACAATCAAAATCCAAGCTTTAACACTAGAAATGATCCAAATGATGCAAAAACCACTAAACTTTTTCAACCTCAAAAACCATCTAAAAACCACTAGAAATCCAAAGATGTGTAAGAGATGATCTAACCTAGCTCTGATACCAATTATAACATATTGGATTTCATAGACACATCATAACATATCAAATGGGTCGAATTGTTTAGAGGTTTTAGAGAGAGAAAGTGGGAGCCTTTCTAGAGAGAGAAAGTGAAAGAAAACATAGAAGGTTAGATTAAGATGAATGAAAGGTCCAACCCTCTACCTTGGGAGGTAGAGGGTATTTATAGTTACATACTACACGTCCTCCTTCGGACTGTGGATCAGGCATACAGTGGGTAAAGACCCGTCCGTCCTCCACGGTGTTGCACTAAACTAAATAACTAACTAAATAACTAGTAAATAACGTAATGTCTACGAGCTAACTTATGCTAGATTATATTTGGGGTGACCGATACTTTACTTATGGAATTTCCAATTCCTAACAGTTTCCATTCAATCACTGAGGATCACGGATGTGAACCTCTCATAAATGTTCTCGACAGATTGCTAAGATCTGTGAAGGACTGGATAACGTACCACTGATGTTCTTATTGTTGAACACCAAGTGATGAAATGTCAAGTGTACCTAAGAGATCTTTTGATGAATCTCGTGGCTCTATACTCAATAGTGCGTTTTGGTGTTCCTGAGCGGAGACTAGGGAGAGGGTCTCCTTCTTCAATACCAGCAATCTGTAAGAGAAAGCCGATAGTTTATGTAGGGTTCCCTGTGAGAATGAAACAAGCTTCTGTTGAGAGAAACTTGAGTGGCTAAGAAGGTTTAGTGCATGCGTCACTGGGTCCATGACGACTTTTAATCTTCAATACCGGCGTCATCAAGTGACAACCAGTAGCATATGAATTGAACCCGATGTTTGCCCTAGGTTGAATAATTTGGAGGGCTATTTCTTTTCACCCTTTTCTTTGCATTTCTTTTTAATTCTTCAACTCCTTCTTTCTCCGATTCTCATTTTCTCCTTTTTACAATCATACCTAAGGACTTCTAGTTCTAACTATTGGTAGTGTCCTTGGGTAGATCCCTCCAGCTCTGGCGAATCATAGGACGGTTATTCCTAACCTTAATCTCCTTATAACTCCATTGCCATAAAACCATTTTCAAGAAAATCTCTCGTAGTGTTTGTGAATGAAAAACATTTTGTACCACTATGAGAGTTTTATCTTTTAGCATAAATACTCCCCCTCCACACGTGCTTAATAGTTAAGACAAAAATTTGCACGGTGAGAGAAGAGCGCGCACTTTTGAATTGATCAAATCAAGATAGACAATTCCTTGCGAGACACGGTTACGTTGAATAGTTAAAGAGTTACATTGTTAGTTTTTAGGTGACAACTAGCTCTAATAACTATCTTGAAGGTGTGGACAAACCTCGAATGGTTGTCAAACCCGTCAAAGATCATGTCTACCAGGAATTTCTCGAATGGTACATTCTACTCGGACAAGTCCTTTGCGAGACACGTTTACATCACTAGTGAACTAGATTGAAATTATTACCCGTCCAGGACAAGTCTTTTCGAGTTACTAATAGTTAAGATCTCGTCAATTCGTTGGTTAAGTCTATAGCAAAAAGATTCATTTGCAGTTACACAACATATTTCTTATCACATAAATTTTCTCCCCCTAAAAAATGGCATATATATGTTATTTTTGACGAAATGTTTGAGAATAAATATGACCATTTTGAGTTTTATGGGAAGATGACCACTGTGAACAATTTGTGAACAAAGTTTTAAATTCAAATACTCCCCCTCGACAAGTGATGTAAACGGTTGAGGTTTTGAAAATCATAAGGGGAAGTACTTGTTCTTTTGAGCAAAACCTTGAAAAGTGAAAGGTTTGATAGGTTTTACTCAAAAGTAAGAAGCTTTCGCTTCTTTTATAAGGATTGTGGCACTGAAGCGTACCACAGGGTCCTTTATTTACAAGAGTGGGTTGTACACTGTAATGTGTGCACAAGCCATTGACATATAAATCACACATCCAAAATATTATGAAATAGAAGCAGTTCAAGGGGTACCAGGAAGTCCATCAATGTTTCCAGGAATGTGAACTGGGCGTTGATAGCCGGCGAGAGCAATCCTGGGACGACCACCTACAAAGCTTTCCAGTGTTCTGAACTGATCCCTTCGATACAACCTTTCATCAATCATGGTGATGATCCTCTTCACATCCCTTATTTTCTTAGAATTCCATCGCTTTTTAGACCCAATTCCTTCATGAATATCCTTCAACCTATAAGCTAATCCATCCCTAACCTTCTTCAATGTGTGATCCCCAAACTTGTGAAGATCTCTACACGCCATCAAGCAGTTGTGTAGTGTTTCACTAAGGTAAACCACTCTGAATGGTTGGTTGATGAGTATGTATTGTGAAAGCTGGTTAATGTCGGGAAGATCTAGCTGAGGTGGAGTGAAGTTGACAAGGGTTTGATATGATTCAACTGCAAGCTGGAGATCTTCTACACATTCTCTGATGACTATGCGTCTGATGAAGATCAACAAGGACTTGATGAATTCACGTTGTACTTCAGTTGAAAATTGTCTCATGCGACCCTGTACTTTGGCAAGGTACATGTCTTCAATGTCATTGAGAGATAAATTTTCAAAGTCCGCTTCAGAGAATGCATAATCTCTTTCGTCTTGCCTTTTGACCATAATATTCTTGAGAAAAGTGTAGTCCCATTTGGACGAAAGGTCAACATGTTTGATGGCAACGATATTCTTAGTACTGAACACTTCATGTTGAGACTTCGAACCTGGCGCTTCGTAGTAGATTCTTCGGCGTTCGCCAATGGTGAATCCCATACATCACGGTCATACTCTTCCACATTGTTGGAGAACATGTGGTTAGCTCTTTCCTCGATGGCTATGCAATTAGAGTATATGGTGCACGGGAATGGAAGTGTCGATGATGTAGCGTATTTCCTTGAAGCATCGCCACCGTGAAGAAGAAATTCCAAGTCTTTGTTGAAGAAATATCTGAATGGAATCCTAGGTCGATCAAGTTGGCCAATTGTTGGCAGAGGTTTGGACCAATCGGTGTAATATGGAGGATTGTCCCGTTTGGTGAAGTCGATGTTTGCTTCGGGGTTGAGCCAATCCATGTTGTTAGACATGGCTCGTGCTATATTATCAAGGTGATACTCAACTTCTATAGCACTTTTCGAGCTGTCTTTGAGAAGTTGAAATGCTTCATTCTTGATTCGCTTCAACTAGGATTTCGTCATCTTCTTCACACGAAATTTTTCTTGCAGTAGTTTTGCATGCTCCAATGTACTACATTCTGTAACCTCTTGACCTTCAGATGGGTAGGGAGTGGAATCAACAAGCTTCGAGAACCATTTAAATTCAGATCATCCTCGCCCGACCATGATAAGACGCCATCATGGCGCCTTTTCTTCTTTTCTTTGGCCCGGTTGAAGATTCCTGGTTTCTTAGCTGGTCGAGAGATGGGTTGTTGTTGGGCTCGTGGATTTCCTCATCGTCACCACCCGTATACTCAAAGTGATCACCGGTTTCGAGTCCTGGGGTGGTGTCTCGGAATCCTGAGGTTTTTCAGTTGATGAGCGAGGAGGGGATCTTTATTGAGCTGGAGTCCTTTGAGGTGGAGGCTGCATTGAGTACTGAATGGAGGATGATTCACCAGAATTCTTCGTGAGTTTGGGCTCGTTATCCTTATCCTGATCTTTGTCTTCGTCGTCTCTTGAACGTTTAGGCCTTACGCTTCTTCTCTGTATGTCTTGACTGAGTTGGTATTCCAGCAATGCTTCAAACAATTTAGCTTCGTGGGAGGCAAACGTTGCGAGTAGCGTTCGACATTTGAGCTACTAGCCGGTTCATCAATTCATCATCTGAAAAAATTGTGGATTCAACTGGATTGATGCTCAAATTCATTGGAGTTGATTTCATGGCTTGCTTGGCTAGATGTAAGAGATTCGGATAAAGTTGTCTGGTATACATCTCCTTTGTCAGTTTAGGGACGACCTCCATGAGGAACTTGTGAGAGTATCCTTTGATCATCTCGTCCATTTTCCCTTGAAGATCATCTTTCATGAGCTTCTGGACATACTCCCTTTCAACTTTCATCTCGTCTTGCTCATTGATTCCTCCCGGACTACCCATCTTTTATTTCTCCGTCACACCAATCAACCGCTTGTGAACGGTCAACCGCGACAGATGATAAAAGGGCGACAGCCCGGGAGAGAATGCAAGTTTACCAAGGATTAAAATATTCTTGGATCGTTTATGTCCTGGTGAGGCGTGATATTCTGAATACAATGACTTGTGATTTGTTGAAAATAATATTAGTATAGGAAAACAGAAATCTGATTGACTAACACCGAATGAATGTGAATAGTAATAGCTCGGCTACGCTACGTCAATAAAAACGTACAATCAAAACCTAAAACGTGAAAGATATATAAACGCGTTTTAACTAAAACGCAAACGTATAAAACAAAACGATTATAATTACAGTAGGGATTTGCATGTCTTAGCGACTTAAATGCAAATTAAAGGAAATAAAAGATAAAAATATTAAATAAACGCTATCACTATTTTTAAAATGATGAACGTTTAAAAACCTAAAACGCACGTTAAATAAAAATTACGTAAAATAAAACGCGGAATTTAAAGAAATAAAAGGACTACAAATATGAAAATGAAATTTTTACAATCCTAATAATAAAAGAAAATTATTAGAAAAATAAAATTATTTTTACAACTATTTATTTAATTATTATTAATTAAAAACTATTTCTAACTATTTATTAATAACCTAAAATAGAAGAAAATATGAAATAAGGCTAGGAAAATAAAATTATGATTGAGAAAAATCTAAAATATTATAAAACTTATTTTAAAACTGAAAATTTATTTTTTACACAATTATTCTATTTATTATTAATTATTTACTAATATTAATTACTAAAAACTATTATTGATTTATTAAAAATACTAAATGATTAAAGAAAAATCTGAAACTTTTTACAAAATTCTAAAATAAATAAAAGAAGCTAGGAAAAGTATAAAAATGATAGCTTATGTGCAAAAATAAGCTAATGGGCAATAAGCTTCTTAAAAAGAAGCTATCACTTGAGCTTATAGTGGTTCTTTTTGGTTTTTTCTGTTTTCTGGATCTAAATACATACTGATAATATATAAATTTAACAAAAATGAAAGTTTAAAACTAAGAAATAAGCAAATTATGGGCTTATGAATCATTCAGCTGAGCTTATGGGCTCACAGTGGACTCATAAGCTCACACTAAGCTTGAAAAAGCTATGAAATGGAAATAAAAGCAAAAGGTATGCATGTACAAGTATAACAGGCTATAATATACAAGCTTGTACACTGGAATAGAAGCCAATAAGCTCATACAAGCAAATAAGCACTTCCAGATAGCACTACATATCCAAACACCCCCTGCTACTATTTGTAATGGCCATTTAAGCTGATAAAATAAGCTTGAAATACCAAAATGAGAATTGAGATAGCAAGATGGGTTGGTTGGGTTTCCAAAAAGCCCAAACTCACCTAGTGGTGTCCACTAGTGAGCTTGTAGGAAGCTTATGAAAAATCTCCCATTTGACTGAGTATGGTGAAAGACCAATACACACAGTCAAATGGGACAAACTAAAAGCACTTTGCAGCCCTAGAGAATAAGCTACAAATTGGAATTTAAAAGCTGAGACTTGTAATTTGGTGGGTTGGCTTCTTAAAAAGCTAAACCACCCAAGCCATGGATCTCTAATGAGTTTGTAAAAGCTTGAAGGAAATGGTGTAAATGGACTGCATAAGCAGTCCATTGTTATGAATGAGCAAACTATCAAGCTCTTAATAGACCTATCAAATAAGCTCATGATAGCTCAACTTATATTGAGGCATTGAGATGGACTGCTTGGCTTTTTGAAAAGCCAAGAGTCACAAGCTCAAGCTCATGAAGGAGCTTTTTATGAGCTATGAAATTACTCACTTCCACTGTTTGCTTTCAAAGTGAAGGAGTAATATGGGACAGAAAGATTGGCTTGATTAAGCTATGCAAATAAGCTAAAGACCGAAAATAATCATGCACATAAAAACTAGGCCACAAGGGCAATACAAAGAAACCAAATACACCAGCTAGGATCAAGTAATGAAGCTTATGCAAGCTCATTAACTTGACACCTAAGTCATGTAAAAGGTGTGGCATGCTAATGCACAAAGGACTAAAAATAAGCTAGGAAATAAGTACTTAATAAGCTGAGAAATGGTAAACTAATATTTTTCTGATTTATATTAGCAACTAAACTAAAACATACTATAAACACAGGTTATGAAACTAAGTATTAAAAGCTACACAAAATTATCTATTTTAATCAAAAACGACCAAAATGGAAATTTTGACTTTTATAGTTTATGATCAAAATTGACTTTTGTCAACTTTGATCTGAATTTAATCACAAAACATGTTAATATAAACATTAGAAACATGAAATTAACAAATATAAACAACATTTAAACACATATTAAAGAATTGGACTTGTAAATTAAAACAGACAAGAAATTAAGACAGATTAAAAGGAAATGTTGACTAAACACAACTAAAGACTATAAAACTGAGTTAAATAGGCATAAGTGATACTCAATCAAACAAGAACAACAACACATAACTTTTTAACACAGAATCAAACCTAAACAGATAAGTAGAAATATGCAAAGGAACAATGATCTTGATTTGAGAAAGGATCATAATTGCCAAGACATAGTCATTGAGCCTAAAAGGTCACAAATCTTCCATTAACCCAATGATCATACAAGAACAGATATGAACACCTTAAACATTTTCATTATTCTCAATCAAAGCAAATCCAAACAGTCCTTTATTCATCACTTGTCACATGATTTTAAAAGTTTTCATTGATTAAGCATTTGAACCTGATTCCATTCTCTATAATAACTTATAACAAGGACAAATAAACATAAAAACAGCAGATATAACAACAGTACACATGAATCACTCATAATCATATTTCATAGTTAAAAATAAATTATGAAGCAACTAACTAAACTAACACATAAGCATACAAACTTAAACCTTAAAAACACTTAACAATAACAAATAAGCATAAAGATACAGAAATCACAACATATAATAAATAGGAACAGTAAATTGCAAAAATTAAGAAAAATGCTTACAAATGAGAATAGGACTGAGACATAGTACAAATGGACAAGGTTACACCTATTAGCTTACCAATAAGCTCCTAATACCCATAGCATTCCAAATCCAACCTTGCTTCATCATCTTCTTCATTATCCCATTATTTTTCCATTTCTCTATTTTTAATGATTTTCTAATTTAAAAGATCATGGCTGTTTATATGTATCTAAAAGCTCATTTGGCTTTGTCAGGAGCCTAAGTGTGCTTAACTGAGTCCATATAATCAACTATGATCAAACAGATATGAAAAAGGCTTTGAAATTAAAAGGACTTAAGATAAAACATGAAATTTAAAGAGATTGCATTAAACTGAAATCAAATGGTTCCATTACACTATTGAAAGTTTAAAATAACCATTACACTAGGAAAACATTAAGGATTTACTCTACGAAAGCAAGTTTAAATTTAAGTTACACTAGTGACAATTGGCTAGTCCAAGAGTAGTTTTTTTCTCTGTCTCTCCTCTTCTTTTTATAGTCTTTTTACTCCTTGGAGACCACTCATAAGTTCCCACTTCAATTTATGACCATTGATGCAGCAGAAGCCATCCTAGCCTTTGAAAACACTTTTGGCGCCAAAAGTCTTGCAAGTAACTTGAGGCGGTTTTAATTCAATTAATGCATCTTGTTGGCTTGTATAGGTGGAGGGAACATGTTGGCAGTGAGTTTTAAAACTTGGGAGCCAAGTTGAAGAAAAACAGGGGAAAAGGTGTTAAGGTGGAGTGTATAATGGTGGGGAAGCATTTATTGTGGTGTGTTATAGGATTTGAGAGGTGTAAGGGAGTAGGTTATGAGCTGGTATAGCAAGTGGAGGGGGAAGGTGGCATGAAAACCACCTGGTATGGTGACTAAGTGGTTTGGGGGGGATGATGAACAGTGAAGGCGGGATTGGGTTTGTTTGACCGGTTTTAATTATTTAAGTGGATTGGGCTTAGTGAAAAGACTTCACAACTGTTGTTAAGGATTGATTGGTTTAATAATGGATCCGTTTGGTTTAGCTAGTAACACACAAGGACCAAATGTGTAATATTTTGAAAGTATGGGATGAGCACAAGCAATATTCCTCGAAGTATTCACAAGGACTAAAATTGTTAAGTTAGATAAACCAAAGGACTTAGTTTGCATTTTATTACAATTTAAAATACCCCGAGGACCATTTATGTAGTTTTCCAAAGTTTAGGGGGTTAAATTGTAATTTCCTCAAAGTTATCAAAATAGTTCCAAATTGTAAATTCATGAATAGTACAAGGGTATATTTTGTAAAATTTCCATTTTTGAATACCTTAGGGACCAATTTTGCCAATTTTGATACTTGAGGGCAAAGTTGCCACAGGTTGTGTAAACTTTCATCCAGGGATCATTTGTAAATATTTTTTTTGATTTCCCAAGGACTTAAGTTGAATTTTCATTTATTTAAAACATTTAGGGACTAGTTTTGACAATTTGAGTAACTTTCGTGGACCTAAAATGACAATTGGTGAAATTGATCATTTTTCACTTGTTTTTCAATCTTTTGTAACTGAATCACATAAAAACACATTTTTATGAATTTGTATCATTTTGAGAGTTATTTGTGTGTTTTTGGTTGTTTTTGTGGGTTTATACAATACAAATATATGTGTATTTAGACACATATCACTCATCATGAAGATACTGTATCTGGTCAGCAAGAAAATCTAACTTCTTCTTAGTAATATTTTTCTCTCTGACCTGTTTGACAGCTTTAACGATTCGTGATTCGGTGCATGAGACATCCAAGATGCAGTTGGCTTCTTCACTGATTTGGATGATGATTTTGTTGATCTTTTTGATGGTGGTGGTGAAGAGTGAGAAGACGAATCTGATGACGAAGAGACATGAGGAGACTCGGGGTCCTTAGGGGGTTCCGAGGTTTTCTCCTGGGGACGTGTTGGACTGTCTAGAAGAAGCTTATCATAATCAGGTCATCATCTTTCCGAGAGTTAGTCGTATCATCAGTTTGTTGTTTCATCACCGAAGTCTTTTCCTTTTATGGTTCTTCAAAGTCATACTCAAGAGTGTCCTCCACACGTGTTTGTTGTTGTACCAAAGTTAAAGGTGGCACCGATCCCTTATCGGGTTGATTAATCAAGACGTGACCTGGTGAAGGTTGAGCAGCACCACTTGACCCTCCGGGGCCACCCATTTGTTCTTTAGCAAATTCTTGTGCGACGTGTTGAAGTCTAATGAATTTGAACTTTTCCCAGAATTAACGTAATCAGAGTCTCAGTTGCTCTTCATCCGAAGCTTTCTTCATAAGGCACAAGTATCGAGTCTTCCCTTTTCCTTGGTCACGGAGGACTAGGAGGTTTAGATACCGTTGTAGTGTCATCTTTAGCGTTTGAGTAGAAAGTCTCTTCATCTAATGCAGTACCCTCGAGTCCTCGTCAATTAGCTTTCGCTGCGGTTCAGGTAGCTTAGGTACGGGAATAGGAACAACTTCCTTGGCGGAACTGCCCTCTTTGTGGAGGATTCCTCTGGGAACTCCTCGACACTCAATGCTTGCAGATTCTCCTCTCGCTTTCCTCTTCTGGTTTTCCTTGTTGGCGTACCAGAAGATTTTTCATCAAGAAATCCAACTTTGTTCTTTCTACAGAACCAAATATCTTTATAAGAGTAGAGCTGTTTGAGTTCATCTCGAGAGAAGGTGATCTCGCAACACAAACACCTTGTTTCTTAGTCGTTGACTCTTAATGACTGTTGGAGTGGGTTCAGTAACATGTCATGATTGTCGGGTCATTAATTATTTTGGGGATATCTCAGGTATACCCAAGTGCTCTCTGGATCAACAGTTTAGTATATCTGATGTAAGGGAATAGCCATTTGAGCCAAGCTTTTTGAGGAATGTCATCATGTCATCCCAAATCAGAGCTTCAATTTTGACGTGCTTCATGTTGATTAGAGCCCAAAATATTTGCAGTTCGATGAGCTTGGGATGCTCATAACCGCTGTCACGACCAGAAATGGATTTAGTGATGATGATATAAAGGGTTCTCCAAGGCTTAGGGATGTTCTTGAGATCCACGTGAGAATGCTTAATGATAACCCCCTCAAGCCACACCCAATATTAATCAAGAATTGTAGAACCGTCTCTTCAGTGGGTGCATCGGAGAATTCAGCCAGTTGGCATGATGTCAGGAATGAGGAGAACAACCCTTAAGTTTGCAGGAGTGATGGTGAGTTGCTTGTGATTAAGCCACCGCCACAGCATTTTAACCTTTGACCATCTGCAAGATTGTATTCCGAATTGCTGTATGTAGATCTCCGAATAACAGGGCAGAGTTGGTGAGCATGTTCTCGATAGGGATGATCTTAGAATATCCACGCAATGAGACACAAAAATTCGAAAGCAGTGAGAGTTTCAAAGTCAACTATGAGATTGTTCTTTCCAATCTTCATTGGATAGCCATGTGGGA
Source organism: Chrysanthemum makinoi (assembly GCA_910596185.1). Classification (NCBI taxonomy): domain Eukaryota; kingdom Viridiplantae; phylum Streptophyta; class Magnoliopsida; order Asterales; family Asteraceae; genus Chrysanthemum; species Chrysanthemum makinoi. The sequence goes on from OU343224.1 coordinate 272,446,770, forward strand.
AGATATCAGCAATGGTGAGGACATTTGGTGCATCCATATTCAGTTGAGCTTCCATGTCGTGATCTAAAACACATTTAGCCAAAAGAACCAACATATCGAAAGACATAATGTTAGTCAATAGAAGGTTTTATTGTCTACTTAATGAATGAGATATGTCAATGATTGTTACGAGTCCAAAGTCACTTGTTTGTTCAATAGTCCAATGTCGTTTATAGAAAAGTTTCGTGAGTTAGTTAAGTTTAAGTTTTAAAGTTTATGTTATCACTTATTTTCCACAACATATTAAACGCTTAAGCTATTAGTGACATTTATTGGTTTCGCGACGTTATGATTTATTTATTTACAAGTATGCACGCGTAACAATTCATAATGAAGGTTTGATCAAGGCTTAAGCGTAGAAATGGTAGCTATGCGTAAAGTGAGTTATAATGCTGCAGTACACAAGCTTATGCGTAGGAACCTCTTTACGCTGCAAGAAATATTGGCGCGTAGGAACAGGGTAACCTTATGTAGAGCTTACGCAGAAGCGTATATAAAACCCATTGCAAGGCTTACCCGTAGTTAGTAGACCTATGCGTAGAGGTCATCGTTTATGCATATCCTTCATGTGATACGCCAGAGTCCTTTTGTAGAACCTTACACGAATGCTACGCTAAGATTACTCTTACGCATAACCTTCTACGCGTAGGTGATCCTTATGAGATTGCTAATGACCTTGATTCCATTATACGGTAGCGTAATTCTAAATAAAGTCATCATAGCATCAATATTAACATCTACATTCATTTTATAACATATCATTGCATGAAAACACATCAAACATTTTACGCGTAGAAAACCTTATGCGTAGAGCTTAAACCCTAGTTTCAAGAATTACCCATAACAAATCTAGCCATGGAAATTGCATCAAACTTATTCTGGTGGTACTTAGATGTCATGTGAGTGTTATGGCCAAGTTTTAACATCCAACTCTCAATGAATCAAAAATACCCAAACGTGAAGAACATAAACCCTAATTTCTAATTATCAAGCAATTAGTGTTTCAAGTTAAATCTCAGCCTAGATATGATCAATTCATCTTGATAACAACCTCCTACAACAATATTTTTCACCAAAAGCGTTCACATTTGAAAATACCCAAAACGACTCATGAACCCTAATTTTGAAACCAATCAATTCGTACTGGGTGGATTTTGAGGATAAACATTGTATCCTTGATGTTATTTAAAACATTTTGACACTTATTTTAACCACAAACACACACCAATGATTGTGTGTTCATACGCTATGTGAGAACACATAATCACTCATATCTCATCGTTTAGCCGTTGATTTGTAAAAGATTCAAAACCATTGTTTGTAAATACGAAAAGATCATGAAACAACTTACAAATTGATGATCCAAAACACGGATTTGTTGAACGATTTATACACGTAGATTAGAGTAGGTTATGAGTAATAAATGTGGTTATAAGTAGTGAGGGAGTTTTATTAAAAAGAGTTTGAACTTTTGGCGCTTTTAGTCCTCCACCTTTTCCATTTTCATCCAAAGCCTTTTAACTTCCATTTTGGTTACCAAACTAAGGATTTTAAGATTATGAAACTTGACAACACTCCCTCTAACTTAAGAAATAATGAAAGTTTATAAATTTTAGTCCGAGGAGTGTCAGAAACCATAAATGTGACCACCATAGTTTAAAGAAACAACCAGATAGGCTAACATGAGTACACGTTATTTTGAAACAAAGTATATTTATTTTCTCCCTCAACACTTGATCGAAAAATACCGAATTTTGAAAGATTATAGTGTTGACTGAAGAAATGTACTTGCCATGTTGAAAGAAAAATAGATAGAAGAATATTTTTGTTGTTTTATCAGGTTTTATATTTTTGTATTTTGTTTTTTAAAAAATATTTACAAAAGAGATTTTGGTGTTTGACTGGTTTTTAAGAATGTTTTAAGAGTTCATCCAGCTCTCTGAGTAACACCTCATACCAATCGTGGACCAACTCATTAAACCTAAAGGGAGCTAAGGCTTTGGTGAGAAGATACGCCAATTGGTATTCTCAGTAATTACCTAAGTATAATTCAACAAAGACTTCGCTCCACGTGGTCCTTGATGAAGTGATATCGAAGATCGATGTGCTTTGATTAATGCTTGAACTGAGTTGCATGAGATCGCAATAGCACCATTGTCGCAGACATCAGATTCTGTCAAATATGTAACCATAGTCCTTGAGTTGTTTTCTCATCCAAATGACTTGAGCACAACACGCAGACATGGCTACATATTATTCTCGCTCGGTTGAGGACAAATGATGTACAATCCTGCTTCTTCGATTGCCAAGATACCAATTTGTCACCAAGAAATTGTAGTGCCCTGTACTTTTCCGAGTCTAAGCATCCTCGTGGTCATCGCCCGAAAAAGCGATTAGTTCAAAACCGAATCCTTCTGGATACCGATGCCCAAATTAATGGTTCCCTTGATGTATCGGAGATTCTTTTAGCCTCTCGGGAGAGGTGGGTTTCGCTGGTCGCGACCGATAACGGAGCAAAGATAAACGGCAAAGACAATATCGTCCCGCCGTCGTTAGATACATGAGAGACCCAATAATACTACGGTATTTGTAGTGGTCAACCAATTTCCCATGCAAATCGCTGTCCAAAATTCTTGGTATGTGCCATTGGTGTACAAAGATATTGTTATTTCTCATTAGCTTAGTTTTCATAAGGATTGATTTCAGGTTATTAAATTCAGGACGTGTTCACATTGTCAAATTTCTTTTGGTGCAGTTTCATTGAGTACTTTTATAATCCAAAAATGATGTCATTCACATAAATTTGAACAATTAAAATATGTTCCCCGTGATATTGTATGAAAAGAGTTTGTCAACCTAACCTTTGGTAAAGTTATTGGTAATGAGGAAAGATGATAGCTTATCATACCATGCCCGAGGAGCTTGTTTGAGACCATACTTAGCTTGTTCGGTAAACATGGTTCGAAGGATCAACGGAATCCTTCCGCCTGGCCGACATAAAATGTTTCTTTCAGTTGACCATTCAGAAAATCAGCTTTGACATCCATCCGAAAAGACCGGATGTTTATATGAGCCGCGAACGCCGTGAAATATCCCAATGTTTCAAGACGAGCAACCGAGCAAATGATTCTTCAAAGTCAATACCCTCTTCCCCGCTCTATAACCCTTAGCCACCGTGACGCGGACTTGTTTTGATGACATTCCCTTCAAAGATCCAATTTGTTTTTCCAAATCCATTTTAGACCAATGACATAGAACCTCGATGGTCTTTTCAACCAGCTCCCATACTTCAAGATGTTTGAATTGGTTGAGTTCTTCTTGCATGGATTCAATCTAGTTATCTTTTGTCATTGCATCCTTAATGTTGCCCGGGCTAAGGTGACAAAGGAGTGCATAAATGCAATGTTCACATCTGCGTGTGAAGACGCTGGTTCTAACGACCGGGTTGATTCGTTGCCAATAATATTTTACAGAGGATGGTCTTTTGTCCATCGATGTATAGAGGGTTGATGTTGGTATACGTTGTGCAGATTTTGAGGATTCAAATGGCTTGTTGATGATTTCAAGCGACATCAAAAGTAGCTTCATTAGCAAACGGGTTAAAGAACGATTTGGATCAAAAATCAGAAGGGGTACTTCATCTCAACATCATCACTTCGGCCCATCATCATGTTGAAGCGGTTTGTTCAACTGCTGTAGTAGAGTCAATCGGTGGTGCATCTACAACAATAGTTGTTGTAAAGGTATCGTGCATTAGAGTATTATCGTGTTGAGCAAATGAAATAGTGGATACACCTCGAGACGCTCATCAATATCGCCACCTAATGTAGGGAGCAAATAGTCTTTCCATTTGTTGACGGTGAAAGTCGAGGGCTTGTAACACGTACCGATGATGAGGTTTGGGGAAGTTTAAGCGGTTGTGACCGGTTCCAAGTCGTTATACTCGAAGCCATTTCAAAGAAGTTCATCAAATTAAGCATGAATCATTTCCATAACTTGCTTTGTAATGAACATTCTATATCCTAACCTTTTGAATTCTCACAATATCCAATAAAGACTCCATGTCACTTTTAGCTTTGAGCTTTCCAAAGTCATCACGATCATTATTCTGATAGCAAAGAGATCCAAAGACATGAAAGTGTTTGATTTGGTTTACGACAGGAGAAGCTCAAATGGTGTTTTGTTGTATGCTTTTGTAATCATTGAACGGTTTGAGTGTAGCATGCGCTTGAGACACCATAACCATCCGAAGTTTAGCATTGATTAACATCGTTCGGCAATTTTCCACTAACGCATTCGTTTTGTCTTTCAACAACTCCGCTTTGTTCTCCGTAAAAGGGCAATAGATGTTTGATGCTCATTCCCACTTTTCTCATAGTATTCCCAAGAGTTTGATTCACAAATTCAGCCTTTGTCTGCTCAATTTGTCTAACGTGTTCGAGTGAATTTGAATTTTCGGGAGAAAGGTGATGATCATCTGTGGAGCTTGATCTTTACTTTGAAGAAAATAAACCCAAGTCCATCTTAAGTAGTCATCAACAATTACCAAGATGTAGCATTTGCCATTTATCGTCTACGCCAGATCGGCCACACAAATCCATGTGAAGAAGATGAAGCACATGCTGAGAGTCTGGTTCCACCTTTGAAGGAAAATGAGCACGGTGCTTTTCCCTTTGTTCACAAGCCGAGCATAGGTGATCTTTAGAATACCGAATCGGGAGACCTTCAACCAGTTTGTTTCGTGCAAGATTGGTGATGGTTTGAAAGTTTAGATGAGACGATAAAGGCTATAGCCAAGATTTTGTAGATGTAGCCGTTGAGAGTAAACAAATGGGAGATGAAGCGATCATGTCTTGCATGGAGATAATGTAAAGACGGATGAGCTGGCGAGACATAAGATCATTTCCTTGAAGAGATGGCGAATGAAACAAGTTTTCTCCCTGAAAGCTACTTCCAAGTCTCCATCACAAAACCGAGGCCTTCCACATAATAAACCTTAATTTCGATGTTGCCATTGTAATCTCCGTAGCCCATGATAGTCAAGTGATCATTCCCCGACCGACAGGCCAATGAACTTTGAAACAAAGTTTGATAACGCTTAAGGTTTCCCTCACATGTGCCGGAACATCCGCTATAACAATCCAGAGATGATCTGTATCACCAAGATTAGACAATGCACCATTAATGTATAGAATAGAAGTAGATGTGGAACCCGGCTGTTAGAGGGTTCCTCAGCAGTTATAGTTGAAATACACATATCAATGATTTTAGGCATCCATTTAAATCCTAGTGTATTATGTAACCATTTCTACCATCTCCAACTAGTCTTAGCTTTAGTCTTAGTGAATGCTAGGTGGTCAACAATCCTTGAGGTGATACTGGAACTACAGGACATCAATGCGTTTCTAGAATCTAAAGAAGGCGGTTTACCGCTAATGCACTTAGAAGCATTAGTGGGCCTAGAGGTATTCCGAATCTTAGGATTCCGTGAATGAGAGATAAAGCTTTAGCTTAACACATTTTCATGACAATCAATTCATACTTTTACTTTACAAATAACACAAGGTGCATCGATCAATATCAAAAGTACTTAAAGGTTTTGCATTCGTTACATCACTATTCCTATTACATTTTCCAGACGCAATATTTATAGTGGAAGCAACATGAGTTTTATTCATAGTCCTAGGTGTTCTTCTACTCAAGATTCTTTATTGTTATTTTCTTAGGCTCCAACTTCCTATTCTTCCTTGTATTGCTCCTAGCTGTGAAGTATGGACGCTTGGAAAAGAGGCAACTATTCCTGTTCAAAGAGAAGGAAGCACGTTAGCAACTTGTGATTTGGCAATAGGATTCTAGGTTCACGACACTAAGTGTTACCGTGCTATTCTCTTAATCACAAGAGGGCGAAGTTGTTCATACTTTCCTAACATTTCCCTTTACTTAGTGATAGTGTGCACCAAATCTTGATTTTCGAACTAAGATTTCAAACATAATTCATGACTTCTTTAGTGTTTGCAAGATAATGATCAAGTTCGTTTGATGCTTCATCACGAAGTCTGCTTTGAGTAAATCAAATATGACACCATATTCCTTTTAACTTTTGCAAGTTCTTGTTCATATTTTGAGATTTGACACTTGAAAGACACGTTTTGATCATCCAGCTGCTCAATTTTAGGATCGAAGATTTTGCACGAATCGGGCGATTTTGTGTTGCAAAGCAAGTTGTTGATCGTGAATATCTTTTTGACACCAATTAAGACGACGTGTTGCATTTGAAAGTTCATTGACAATCGCTTATTTTCAATTGTTAATGACTCGACCGATGCATCATATCAAGTATTCACAACATTATCAAATGTAATCAAATGAATCGCAAAGATATCATGATGCATTTGGCAAAGAAAGTATAACACAACATTATGGATATCAAAGACGTATAACATCTTCAAGAGTCGATCAACATCTTTCTCAACAGCTTTTTGCTTAGTATTAGAAATAGATGTTTCGTTTAAAACTGTCATGAGACAAGTTCCTTGTGAAAATCCTTTTCCCAATATAGTACAATTTTTCAAATTTTTGACATGGGTAAAATTTTTCTCAAGAATATCTCTATGTTCTACGCCATTGGCAAGGTAAAATGTTGAACTTTTGTTTCGTGACCAAATTCAATCTCAATGCTCCAAAATTTTGAGGTCGATAAGAAAGTGTCAAAGTATTTGATAACGACAACTGCGATAGTTTTTACCACAAGTGAAAAGTGTTAGGAATTAGAAAATTCCTTAGTGAAGTATCGGTCACCCCAATTATTATCTAAAAGTTAGCTCATAGACATTACGTTATTTACTAGTCATTTAGTTAATTATTTAGTTTAGTGCTACAACGTGGAGGAAGGACGGGGTCTACCCATTGTATCCCTGATCCACAGCCGTCAGAGGTCGTTTAGTTTGTAACCTATAAATACCCTCTACCTTGCAAGTAGAGGGTTGGATGTCTTTGGTAATCTAACATTACATGAAGTTTCTTTCTAGAATATCCCACTTTCTCTCTCTTAAATCATCTATTCGCCTAAAGTGTTAATGTTATGATGTGTATGTGAAATCCAATATCCTACAATTGGTATCAAGAGCCATGGTTAGATCATATCTTACACATCTTTGGATTTCTAGTGGTTTTTAGGTGGTTTTTGAGTTTGAAAAAGTTTAGTGGTTTTTGCATCATTTGGTTGATTTCTAGTGTTAAAGTTTCGATTTTGGTAGTACTTTTGTGTTTAGAATCATCACAAGTGTTTAGGTTTTGATTTAGAAGGTTTGAATCATAGTGGTTGGGTTGTTTTTGGATTGAAAAGTGGTGTTTATGTGTTTTTCATGCTAGCGACTGAGCCACGGAGAAGTTTTCTTGGTAGCGACTTGTTTTTACAATTTGGTATGAAGTTGTAATTGAAAGTCTTAGCGAGTTGGGTTAGCTTAATTTGTCTAGTGAGACAGTTTAATAAAAAAGTACAAGTAGTGGATTCTCCACTACACGAGCTTACTTGGTGTAAGTTTCATGAACTTGTACTTTATATTGTTAGCGACTTGGTGTTAGCGAGTTGGTACTAGCGAAGTTGCTATTTAGCGACTTGAATATTTAGCGACTTGGTGCTTAGCGAATTGTCAGCCAAAAATTTTCTAGCGACTTGGATTGTAGCGAGTTGTTATATAGCTTACTTTGGCACTTAGCCACTTGGTTCACAATTTTCCTAGCGACTTGAGTGATTTCCTTTAAATACGGTTTTCTTGATTTCGTAAAACCTCGTGAAAGAATCTATTTCCTGGTTTAATCATAGAGTTTTAAAATCCCGCTTAACTTGTCATCATGTCTACCAACGCCCTACAATCATCTCCACTGCTGTCGAGGTCGCTTCATGCAGAAGATACTCGTCAAAATAGAATTTCTTACATCACTGATCCTTCAATCACCAAAGTACTTGAACTCTATGATACCTCACGTAACAATGAAACCGTTGCATTTCGAATGTCCAAAATTGATTGATTCATCAAAGGGTGATCTTAACTCCTCACCATCCGAGTCAAACCTCAACAAACCACATCTAATGAACAATGATGCTAAGCAAATGGAGTACTACATTGAGCCCTATCAACTACTTCAAAGATCTCAAACTACTCTTATCTACTACTATGGATCGGACAAGCAAGCTATCCTCACGTGACTTTCCCACTTTGACGGAACTGTGTTACTCAACTTAGAACAACCGAGGTGTCAAATCACCAATGAACAGCTTCAACTCGATAAATCTAATGCAACTCTTCAAGTAATCTTCACCAATTTCATGGTGAGTTCTAAACACCTTTATTCTACTTATGGGTAATGCGGAAATATACATTAAGGAAGTTGCTAATGAGAATGAGAAGTCAATGAAATGAAGGGGTGTCAGTGATGCTATGGGAAGATTTTAATAGGTCATGCAATGGATCAGTAAACCAATGAATGATACCAATGCGAAGTTCGCTTGAAATTAAAAGGATGGAGACAACTCTTATCGATCCCAATGACCTCGTCGAAAAGGTTTCATGTGATAAGGTACACTTAACTAATCGTGAGTAATTCATATGTTAAGAAACCGATTCTAACTCGATCTTAATACTGTGAAATCGATCGTTGAGCCCGATCTAAAAACTGCAGCCGATGACATGATTGAAAGGGGTATATGATGAACTTTCAAATAAATACTCAATTCTTGAAAACATTGTATTTTTGGAAATCGAATGCAACAAAAGATGAACGTTTTATGCAAATAAAACATGCATTAATCGGAATTTCCGTAATTTCGAGAATTTTTGAAATTAATCAATTAAAAACCAGATTCAGACAAAGACTCAACCATATGCAATCAAATCACTTTCAAATGTGCGTAAGTATGATCATGTCGAAATGAGTGATACACTTGAATCTAGAAATGCTGAGCTTGCTCTTTGTGTGTCCAACATGTTAAGAGAAAATGAATCATTAAGAAAGAACTTAGAGGAGACCAATTCCAAGTTGATCAATCAATCTAACAACTTATTGAAGGACATTGATGACCTCAAAGCCCAAATTCAAGATAAGAGCTTCAACATTGTTTCCTTAAAAATAAGCTTAGAAATCTATTGGAAATAAGATGAACACTAAGTTTGCAAAACCATCAAATTTGGGGAAGTCAACCGTCGAACCACTCTAAACGCATGAGTTAAGCATTTCTAATGCCTTTAGAACTGAAAGAGTTAAATCATCGAAATCTAGGCTAGCCTCCCAAATTGATGAAAATATTGTTTTGTCAAAACCAAATACTTCATTGCTTCGCTCGATATGATGAATCTCAAACTCCAAGGAAATGTTCAAAGCTCAAAGTTTAGAAATACTAGAAGTACAACTAGTTCTCATAAGAAACATCATTTGGCTGATCCATCCCCTAAGAAACCATCAAAACACAAAAGGAACAATTGCCAAAACAGGGATGTGCACACATACAAATCTTCTAGTAATCGCTTCAAATGGATTCCCACTGCAGATTATTTAAGTTCTCTCAATCCAAACGACTTACATTCCTAAATCGTGCCTTAAGTGGATGCCCACATGAAAACTCTTCAAGTATATTGAGCCTAAAAGATCTCTAATATTGATATCGTATGTATAACCAATGTTATCAAATAGTGAAATTATTCATGTCACTAACCCATCCTCGCAATTCTACATGTGCTTCTAGTACAATGTGCTCGCCTTTTTTCGTGTACAATGCTCAACTCAATCGGAACTTCATGACTTGGTTCCCATCGTAAATGAATATAGCTCATTCAGAGCTATAGCTTGCCGTAATTGATGTACATCTTACTTTGACTCCTATTCATTTTGAATCGTGACTCGCCTTTTATATTTGTGTACTAATCAAGTTTTCTTCAAAAAAAAAAAAAAAATAATAATTATTAAAATTAAATATACCTTTTAAAGATTTCATTCTTTATATTCATATTTTTGTCATTTTCTCAACTAATAAAGAATACATTATTTGTTATCGATAACATCTACGGTCCTAGAAATGTCATTCAATAATGGCACGGGTTCATAGATGAAGTTCGAACAAATGATATATTCTTGTTTTTTTAATGGTGAGGTTAATTCAATCAACGGTCTTGGTGACATTGATTGAGGGGAGAATTTTTCAAGTTATCTAGATTGTATCAAGGCCGTGATAGTTATGTTTTGTGTTCAAAGGCGGGTTGTTATTGTTTATCCATTATGTTAGTGTGCTTATCTTATTATGTTATCTCGTTATGCTATCTGTGCTTGTTTGCAATCTGATGTGTTCATATAACTAATGATTCTAGGATAGCGAGTTAGTTGCTAATCTCTCACATAACCACAGGACATGAGAGCAACTTACTTTGTAAAGTCTTAGCAACTTGGTTTGGTAAATTTGAGGTTAGAGACTTGCTTTGAAAAGTCTTAGCGACTTATAATGATTCTAGGATAGCGAGTTAGTTGCTAATCTCTCACATAACCACAGGGACCGAATGTGACAAATAGGAATTCTTGAGAATTTCTTCTCTCTTAACCCCTAGCGACTTACGTTTTTCTCATCCTAGCAACTTGAAGTGGTATGATTTGAACCTCACTTTCTGTTCTCTATTATGTGTCTATGATGCTTGTCTAACACATTTCTTTACCCATATCTCATCGAGCATTTGATCCGTGAAACTTGATTCCCACATAGGTTTGATAATGAATTTACTCTGATGGAATCATTTTTCTTGTGTACAATGTTTATTTAGGTGGTGTTGAAATGCGCTAATGGGTGGTCAGGGTATGCTAATTGAGTGTTACTAAATATGTCGAGTTTGATGGCTTGTTTGTTGTTGTTGTTTTGAGTTGTCAATTGCAAGTGTGCAAAGGCTTTGTCAGAACCGTTCTTGATTGCCTGTTAATTATGTCCATGTAATGATGTTGTATAAGTGTTGGTTTGGGATGATTATTCATATGAAAAAGTGTTCTTGATGGCGACTTAGTAATGCTCTTGGTAGCGAAGTTAGTTTAAATGTTCATCGAAGCAGTTATTGCTTTTAATTCGTCAACTTAGCGACTAAGCTACTGTGGCAACTTAGTGAATTATTTACAGCGACTTGGGTAGCTTACTTAGTCAGATCACTATTATCACGACTTGTCTTTACAAGTTAGCGAATTAGTAAAGTTATTACTTAGTAAACTGATTTGTAGCGACTTAGCGTATTGCTATTGTGGCTTAACTTGTCTTTACAAGTTAGCTTGTGTTAGTAAAGTTAGCGACTTAGTGAAACTGATTTGTAGCTTACTTAAGGTAGTTACTGCTGATGGCTTAATTTGTATTTAACCGTTAGCGCCTTGGTATAAGTTTTCATGTAACTAATTTAGCTTGGTTTAGCTTAATTTGTACATCTAAGTTTAGCGACTTAATTGGTTTATTTTTCATAAGGCGACTAGGGTTATTAAAATGTTTAAGGCAACTTGCTAGGATAATCTCATGCTTACAACTTTGATTCGGATTGGGTATAGCAACTTGTGTTGACAACTTACTTTTTGTGACATGCTATAACATTTCTGTTTGAGCAAATTGTACGAGGATTATCTTGTATCAACATAATTTCACAACTTGCTTCATACAAACTATTATATCATTTCCACACTTGTATCTTGTCTCATGATGTTATCTCCTAGCAAATTTGCTTTGTAAATATTTTAATTTCTAAACAACTCGTCTTGTGTAATCTATATCAAATGGAGCCATTATCCTTTAAACTCTCGCTTATGCCAATCATTCTTACTCAATATGATTATGGGTACCCTATTCGAGCTTCTAAGGTTAAGCGATTATGACACAAGGGTGTATTCAATGTTGTCTAACTAACCATCTATAATCTAACTTGGTCCCAATCATTGTTGTTGGTTGTATTTATCTTCAGATCCTCAATGGCATTCACAACCCCAGTTGAGAACATTGCATCTCCCGCTCCACCCAAAGTCCTTTCAGATGACGAAATCCTTCCTAAAAGTCAATAATGGGCAGAGATAGGAAAAAGTAACTCAAGTGTGGACCTTCAAAAGCTACAACAAAATCCTATCCTCAAAGTATCTATTGATATCCTTAAGAACACTAACTTCTTCGATGCCATTACCAAGCAATGCACAATTCTCCATTTACATACAACAATTCCGAACACCATTCAATGTGACAGAATCACAAATTTAAATACTGTAAACCGGATGATAGGGAATTTGTGATAGACTCGACATTCTCGAAGGCTCTAGGAATCACCCATGTAACCCCAACATACGATCCAACCTCCACATGGTGCCGACGATCTAATTGTCTTTCTCATTGGTTTGGGATCGTGACCGCATATTAAGAGCTTCCGACATCATCACCGACACATGTATCAACCCCGAGAGCAATGACAACAGTTCTCAACTTGTGCTTATCCGCAAAACCGTGGTTTGATAAAGTGAGAATTCTCATCTTGCAAATCCTATGGAGTATTGTCAATGGAGTGAATGTGAATGTCTCAGAACGTATTTGGGAAGAATTTTCGTTGTCAATGAACACATTCATATCTGATAGAACAAACTTTCAATAAAGCTCGTGGTCGAAAGAAACTGAACAAGCTTGTGATTCCAAAGATCGATTTTCAAAACTTGTTATCCAGCTTCTTGCAACAGACTCACAACTTCAACCCTGTGATTGACTCAGATCTACATAAAGCGTAAGATGAATTCGCTCGTAATCTTAAATATGTTCCTAGAGGAATGGACAAAGAAATCTTTATTGATGCCCTCGATACTCTACTCAAGGACGATATCAAGAAGAAGGACTACTTCAAACAATACCAAAAAGAGCTTCCGATCCTCTCACGGTCACACCCACTCCTCCACAACCCAATGCTCCCAAGCCCACTTCACCTCCTCACAAGCATCCTATGCCTCTTCCTAAAAAGAGACGTGAAAGGTCACAAACATCTCGCATTAACAAGATCCAAGAAGAAGAAAGAAAAAGGAAGAAAGTGGAAAAGGAAATTGGTGAAAATCGATGTTTCAAGGGATAATACAAGGTTAACTGATGAAGATGATGCCGCTCGCAACTAGGAATCCAAAAAGTCTAGAAAGTCTAATGTGAAAGCACCAGTAGGTGGAGTAGTGCTAAGAGAGCCAGATCAAGTGCCTAAACAAACAACACCAATCACACAAGACAAGGGAAAAAGAATTGTTGGAGATGAACAAGCTGCTCACACGCTCCTTACCTTTTCTTCCTCACCATCAAGAACTACCACTCAAGTTGATCTAAAGAAGAGAAGTGTTGAATCGTCATCGTTCAAGAACCATCCGATTGGAAAAGGAAGCATCTCGTAGCACAGAAATGAATCCCGCTACAAGTGGTAACCAGTGTGAACAAAATGTTGAAGATAAGTTACATCAAGTCTCACAGAGAATCCGAGTCAAGATCCGATGAGACCTTACCCTTGGAAGAACCAAATCTTTCTACCAGTTCTCTATCATCATTTAAGAACCTAGATACTGAATTCACTTTCGACGATCAATTCTTAAATGACAAACCCATTGATTATGAGTCTTCCAAGCAAGATAATGACAAGGAGGATGCACAATCCATGTTTAACGTCAAAATTCAACAAGATACATCATCCGTTCCACCTATGACAACACCTTTACTCACAATCGCATTCCACCCCAAACCCGATCAAGTAACCGACGTTCACCACCGACCGCAAAGAATCTATCCTTTGAACCGGTCACGGGCCTTTATGTAGAAACCCCACCCCTTCACCACCTCAAATTCTTACTGATCAACCGCTTGACAAAGCAAAGGAAAGAATTGAAGCTCTTGAAAGACAACTACCAAACCGTAGATTCCCTGTGGATCGTGTCTATAGGCCGGAGCACCTCAACTTTGATGAAGGTGGCGCACGCCATTGAAGGCGAAGTTAAAGATGCTGTGGAATGGGCAATGGAGGCTCCTCTACTTAGACGATTCAAGGATCTTCCTATCGCTAATATGAGAGCGTACTTTCGTGATAAGATGTTTGAAGTCAGCGAAGATAAGCATGAGATCCATAAGAAGCTTTATGAGGCTCTCGAAGAATCAATCAAGTACGACAATCATGTACAGTTCTTGATAGACGCTGGAGAAAGAAAAGCTAAGAAGAAAAGGAGAACCGTAGTGTTGGAAACATTGCGTAAAGGTCATAAAGATCCTCCTCCTCCTCCACCTCCAACTGGGGTGCTGGAACATCTGGAGTTGGTGGATCTTCTAAAACAACCTCCACACCTCCACCACAACCACCATCATCACCACCAAAGCCTGCCAATCAACCCTTCATCGAAAATCAAGGAACTAAAAGAAATCTCGCAGCTTGGTCCACAGCTGACTCAAGGTTCACGCCTACGCCTCTATCCCCTAAGATCAAGTTGTTAATGAAGAATCATTGTCTTAGCAGAGTCGAATCGATGAAGATGATGCATCCACTGTGTTTATTCCCAAGTCAATCAAGATGATTGGTTTGATACTTATATGTCGTGAACCATCTAATCCATCCAGAGTGCACCTTCAAAGGACACCATTCGGGTTGGCTCTCTCAAGAAAGACCACAAACTCCCCGAATGGTTTATTCCCCGAGTCGAGTCAACAAATCCAAAGAAACAATTGGGCTTCAACTATCATTTCCAACTATGAAGCTCCAAACAAGACTCTCTTCTTCACTTCACAGAGATATGGGAGCTTTATAAAGTGATTTTGTGAGAAGAAGGAAATTACATCCATCACCCCTAAAGATCTTGAAGGTCCAACTTATGAAATAGTCAAAGTCTTCCACTCGGATGCTAATCAGCTTCAATATCAAATGGAGGAATGCTATAGAATGTTGAATGATCAAGTTGGTGAACAGATCAATAGGTTTGATGTGTACAACCCTCTTCCCCTGCGTGAACCGGATTTATGACCATTCAAATGTAATTTTCTTAACCATGATCCGACTATCTATGTGGACACACCGAAAAGAAGACCCGCTCTATCAATTTCAAAGATGAAGGCAGCTACCTACACTGATCAAGGTCTCGAATGATGGTTCGTGATCACCGGCAAATAAAGAGAATCAATATGACACCGCAGCCTTCATATGGGATCTCACATTGGTGGTTGGTTCAAGGAATTCTACATCGAAAGACATAGTGCCAAGAAGAGACGCAGAGCGCTCGATCCGATCTGGTATTCTTAGTGTTATTGGTATAGAGATCTTCCCTATCTACGGTATGACTACTCAAGAAGATTGTTCTTCAAGAGTGACTTGAAAGAGCACATCATAGAAGAAAACGACTTCAAACATCCGATGCCTAATGACTTTGAAGATCTCTATCTTCTGAACCTCCAAGGACACCTTGACCATCTTCCCCGCCAAGAGAAGAAGGCTCTCTCTCACAGTCAATCAATGGATCATAGGCTTGGTCATTCGACTAAGAGTTGGAGATTTTCAATTGGGAATAGAAAGCTACCAGACTCGAGTCAATCTTACAAGACCAAATTAGGAAGCCAGTGGACATGAATTTCATCACGAATATAAAGTGATTGACACCCCTGCAGCAGCCATTTTATGACAGATATGGTTCAAGGATGTTAATGAGATTATGTGAGTTATACAAATTCGATGGAACACTCCAAATGGTCAAGAAGAACTAAACTACAGAGTGAAAGACATCAAAATTAAATGAAGCCTGGGACAAAACGAAATTCTCGTCTAATGAAGATGTGAAGAGGTGTGATGAGTTCATTGCTGCAATCAAACGAAGATTGAAGACCATAATGATCTATCGCAACCTTGAAAGCTTTGTGGGTGGAAGACTTCGGCGTGTCATTACAAGCTTCTTCAAAGGACCGAATGAAGATATTTTCCTGATGTCATTTCGGCCTTGTATTATTTATGTAAACCGTGATGTACAAACTATGAACAACTATTATGCATGTAATAGTGGTAGGGTATGTCC
>OU343224.1:272462961-272557967 GCA_910596185.1 Chrysanthemum makinoi
GATCAAACCATGGCTCTTGATACCATTTGATAGATATTGGATTTCATAAACACATCATATCATAACATAAAGGGGCGTATAGTTTAGAGTTTTAGAGAGAGAAAGTGGAAGATGGGAGCCTTTCTAGAGAGAGAAAGTAAACAAAAGAGAAAAAGGTTAGATTAAAATGAAAGGTCCAACCCTCTATCTTGGGAGGTAGAGGGTATTTATAGTTACATACTACACGTCCTCCTTCGGACTGTGGATCAGGCATACAGTGGGTAAAGACCCGTCCTTCCTCCACGGTGTTACTCTAAACTAATAACTAAACTAATAAACACGTAAATAACGATATGTCTACGAGCTAACTTGTGCTAGTCTATAGTTGGGGTGACCGACACTTCAGAATGGAATTTCCAATTCCTAACACTTGTGTTCCATTCAATCAATGAGATCACGGATGTGAACCTCTCATAATGTTCTCGTCAGATTGCTAAGATCTGTGAAGGACTCGATAACGTATCACTGATGTTCTTATTGTTGAACACCAAGTGATGAAATGTCAAGTGTACCTAAGAGATCTTTTGATGAATCTCTCGTGGCTCATACTCAATAGTGCGTTTTGTGTTCCTGAGCGGAGACTGGGAGAGGGTCTCCTTCAATACCAGCAACTGTAAGAGAAAGCCGATAGTTTATGTAGGTTCCCTGTGAGAATGAAACAAGCTTCTGTTGAGAGAAACTTGAGTGGCTAAGAAGGTTTAGTATGCTAGCCACTGGGGTCCATGATCGACTTTTAATCTTCAATACCCACATCAAGTGACAACCAAGAGCATTATGAATTGAACCTCGATGTCCGTCCTCTAGTTGAATAATTTGGAGGGCTATTTCTTTTCACCATTTTCTTTACTTTTCTTTTAATTCTTCAACTCCTTCTTTCTCCTATTCTCATTTTCTCCTTTTTACAATCATACCTAAGGACTTCTAGTTCTAACTATGGTAGTGTCCTTGGTAGATCCCTCCAGCTCTGGAATCATAGGACGGTTATTCCTAACCTTAATCTCTTATAACTCCATTGCCATAAAACCATTTTCAAGAAAATCTCTCGTAGTGTTTGTGAATGAAAAACATTTTTGTACCACTGTGAGAGTTTTATCTTTTAGCATAAATACTCCCCTCCACACGCGTTTAATAGTTAAGACAAAAATCTGCACGGTGAGAGAAGAGCGCGCACTTTTGAATTGATCAAATCAAGATAGACAATTCCTTGAGACACGCTACGTTGAATAGTTAAAGAGTTACATTGTTAGTTTTTAGGTGACAACTAGCTCTAATAACTATCTGAGGTGTGGACAAACCTCTAATGGTTGTCAAACCCGTCAAAGATCATGTCTACCAGGAATTTCTATACATTCTACTGACAAGTCCTTTAAGAGACACGCTTACATCACTAGTGAACTAGATTGAAATTATTACCGCCCGTGACAAGTCTTTTCGAGTTACTAATAGTTAAGATCTCACAATTCGTTGGTTAAGTCTATAGCAAAAGATTCATTTGTAGCTACACAACATATATTTCTTATCACATAATTTTTCTCCCCCTAAAAAATGGCATATATATGTTATTTTTGACGAAATGTTTGAGAATAAATATGACCATTTTGAGTTTTATGGGAAGATGACCCATCGTGAACAATTTGTGAACAAAGTTTTAAATTCAAATACTCCCTCGACAAGTGATGTAAACTTGGTTGAGGTTTTGAAAAATCATAAGGGGAAGTATTTGTTCTTTTGAGCAAAACCTTGAAAAGTGAAAGGTTTGATAGGTTTTACTCAAAAGTAAGAAGCTTTCGCTTCTTTTATAAGGATTGTGGCACTGAAGCGTACCACATGGTCCTTTATTTACAAGAGCGGGTTGTACACTGTAATGTGTGCACAAGCCATTGACATATAAATCACACATCCAAAATATTATGAAATAGAAGCAGCTCAAGGGGTACCAGGAAGTCCATCAATGTTTCCTGAATGTGAACCGGGCGTTGATAGCCGCGAGAGCAATCCGGGACGACCACCTACAAAGCTTCCAAAGTGTTGAACTGATCCCTTCGATACAACCTTTCATCAATCATGGTGATGATCCTCTTCATCCCTTATTTTCTTAGAATTCCACGCTTTTAGACCCAATTCCTTCATGAATATCCTTCAACCTATAAGCTAATCCATCCTTAACCTTCTTCAATGTGTGATCCCCAAACTTGTGAAGATCTCACACCCATCAAGCAGTTGCGAGTGTTTCACTAGTAAACCACTCAATGGTTGGTTGATGAGTGCGTATTGTGAAAGCTGGTTAATGTCGGGAAGATCTAGCTGAGGTGGAGTGAAGTTGACAAGGGTTTGATATGATTCAATCAAAGTCGAGATCTTCTACACATTCTCGATGACTATGCGCTGATGAAGATCAACAAGGACTTGATGAATTCATGTTGTACTTCAGTTGAAAATTGTCTCATGCGACCTCAACTGGCAAGGTACATGTCTTCAATGTCATTGAGAGATAAATTTTCAAAGTCCGCCTCGTGAGAATGCATAATCTCTTTCGTCTTTGCCTTTGACCATAATATTCTTGAGAAAAGTGTAGTCCCATTTGGGACTAAAGGTCAACATGTTTGATGGCAACGATATTCTTAGTATCAACACTTCATGTTGAGACTTCGAACCTGGCACTCTTCTAGTAGATTCTTCGGCGTTCCTCCAATGGTGAATCCCATACGTGCATCACGGCCATACTTCCACATTGTTGGAGAACATGTGGTTAGCTCTTTCCTCGATGGCTATGCAATTAGAGTATATGGCTGCCGGGAATGGAAGTGTCAGTGATGTAGCGTATTTCCTTGAAGCATCGCCACCGTGAAGAAGAAATTCCAAGTCTTTGTTGAAGAAATATCTGAATGGAACCTAGGCGGATCAGTTGGCCAATTGTTGTAGAGGCTGGACCAACGGGTAATATGGAGGATTGTCCCGTTTGGTGAAGTCGATGTTTGCTTCAGGGTTGAGCCAATCCATGTTGTTAGACATGGCTCGTGCTATATTATCAAGGTGATACTCAACTTCTATAGCACTTTTCGAGCTGTCTTTGAGAAGTTGAAATGCTTCATTCTTGATTCGCTTCAACTCGATTTCGCCATCTTCTTCACACGGAATTTTTCTTGCAGTAGTTTCGTATGCTCCAATGTACTACATTCTGTAACCTCTTGACCTTCTCGATGGGTAGGGAGGGAATCAACAAGCTTCTCGAGAACCATTTAAATTCCGTATCATCCTCGCCCGCCATGATAAAGACGCTACCATAGCGCCTTTTCTTCTTTCTTTGGCCCGTTGAAGATTCCGGCTCTTAGCTGTGGTCGGAGAGATGGGTTGTTGTTGGGGCTCGTGGATTTTCATCGCCACCACCCGCATACTCAAAGTGATCACCGGTTCGAGTCCGGGGTGGTGTCTCGAATCCTGAGGTTTTTCTTTGATGGCGAGGAGGGGATCTTTTATTGAGCCGAGTCCTTGAGGTGGAGGCTGCATTGAGTACCTAATGAGGATGATCACCAGAATTCTTCTGTGAGTTTGGGCTCGCTATCCTTATCCTGATCTTTTGTTCGCTGCCTCTGAACGCTTAGGCCTTTGGCGCTTCTCTCGTGATGCGACTGAAGTTGGTATTCCAAACAATGCTTCAAACAATTTAGCTTCGTGAGGCAAACGTTGAAGCGCCGACATTTCCAGCTACTAGCCGTCTATCAATTCATCATCCTAAAAAATTGTGGATTCAAGTGGATTGATGCTCAAATTCATTGGAGTTGATTTCATGGCTTGCTTGGCTAGATGTAAGAGATTCGAATAAAGTTGTCTGGTATATCTCCTTTGTCGGGTTTAGGACCCACCTCCAGGAACTTGTGAGTATCCTTGATCATCTCGCCCATTTTCCTTGAAGATCATCTTTCATGAGCTCGACATACTCCCTTTCAACTTTCATCCGTCTTGCTCATTGATTCCTCCCGGACTACCCATCTTTTTATTTCTCCACATACCAATCAACCGCTTGTGAACGGCCAACCGTATCAGATGATAAAAGGGCGACGTTCTGAGAGAATGCAAGTTTACCAAGGATTAAAATATTCTTGGATCGCTTATGTCCTGGTGAGGTGATATTCAATACAATGACTTGTGATTTGTTGAAAATAATATTAGGTATAGAAAACAGAATCATTGACTAACAATGAATGTGAATAGTAATAGCTCGGCTACGCCTAATGCCAATAAAACGCACAACAGAAACCTAAAAACGCGGAAAGATATATAAACGTGACGCTTAACTAAAACGCAAACGTATAAAAACAAAACGATTATACCTAAAGAGGGATTTGCATGTCTTAGCGACTTAAATGCAAATTAAAGGAAATAAAAGATAAAAATATTAAATAAACGCTATACTATTTTAAAGTGATGAACGCTAAAAACCTAAAACGCACGCTTAAATAAAATTACGTGAAACGTAAAAATAAAACGGAATTTAAAGAAATAAAAGGACTACAAATATGAAAATGAAATTTTTACAATCCTAATAATAAAAGAAAATTATTAGAAAAAAGAAAATTATTTTTACAACTATTTATTTAATTATTATTAATTAAAAACTATTTCTAACTATTTATTAATAACCTAAAATAGAAGAAAATATGAAATAAGGCTAGAAAAATTATGATTGAGAAAAAATCTAAAATATTATAAAACTTATTTTAAAACTGAAAATTTATTTTTTACACAATTATTCTATTTATTATTAATTATTTACTAATATTAATTACTAAAAACTATTATTGATTTATTAAAAATACTAAATGATTAAAGAAAATCAAACTTTTTACAAAATTTTAAAATAAATAAAAGAAGCTAGAAAAGTATAAAATGATAGCTTATAAAATAAGTTAATGGCAATAAGTTTAAAAAGAAGCTCATCACTGAGCTTATAGTGGTTCTTTGGTTTTTCGTCGGATCTAAATACATACTGATAATATATAAATTTAACAAAAATGAAAGTTTAAAACTAAGAAATAAGCAAATTATGGGCTTATGAATCATTCCTCACCGAGCTTATGGCTCACAAGGACTCATAAGCTCACACTAAGCTTGAAAAAGCTATGAAATGGAAATAAAAGCAAAAGGTATGCATGTACAAGTATAACAGTTATAATATGCTTGTACAATGGAATAGAAGCCAATAAGCTCATACAGCAAATAAGCACTTCCAAGGCACTACATAATCCAAACACCCCCTCACATTTATTTTGTAATGGCCATTTAAGCCGATAAAAAGTTTAAAATACCAAATGAGAATGAGATAGCAAGATGGGTTGGTTGTTTAAAAGCCCAAACTCACCTAGTGGTGTCCACTAGTGAGCTTGTAGGGAAGCTTATGAAATCCTCCATTTGACTAGTATGGTGAAAGACCAATACACACAAATAAATGGGACACAACTAAAAGCACTTTGCAAAACCCTAGAGAATAAGCCAACAAATGGAATTTAAAAGTCGAGACTTGTAATTTGGTGGGTTGGCTTCTTAAAAAGCTAAACCACCCAAGCCATGGATCTCTAATGAGTTTTGTAAAAGCTTTCTGAGGAAATGGGTAAATGGACTGCATAAGCATCCATTGTTATGAATGAGCAAACTATCAAGCTCTAATAGACCTTATCAAATAAGCTCATGATAGCTCAACTTATATTGAGGCATGGACTGCTTGGCTTTTTGAAAGCCAAGAGTCACAAGCTCAAGCTCATGAAGGACTTTTATGAGCTATGGAACCACTCACTTCCACTGTTGGTTTCAAAGGGAAGGAGTACATGGGACGTAAAGATTGGCTTGATTAAGCTTATGCAAA
Source organism: Chrysanthemum makinoi (assembly GCA_910596185.1). Taxonomy (NCBI): domain Eukaryota; kingdom Viridiplantae; phylum Streptophyta; class Magnoliopsida; order Asterales; family Asteraceae; genus Chrysanthemum; species Chrysanthemum makinoi. The sequence continues at coordinate 272,468,861 of OU343224.1, forward strand.
TAAGCCAAAGACTAAAAAATAATCATGCACATAAAAACTAGGCCACAAGGGCAATACAAAGAAACCAAATACACCAGCTAGATCAAGTAATGGTTTATGCAAGCTCATTAACTTGACACCTAAGCCGTGGTGCGGCATGCTAATGCATTAAAGGACTAAAAATAAGCTAGAAATAAGTACTTAATAAGTCGAAATGGTAAACTAATATTTTCCTGATTTATATTAGCAACTAAACTAAAACATACTATAAACACAGGTTATGAAACTAAGTATTAAAAGCTACACAAAATTATCTATTTTTAATCAAAACGACCAAAATGGAAATTTTGACTTTTATAGTTTATGATCAAAATTGACTTTTGTCAACTTTGATCTGAATTTAATCACAAAACATGTTAATATAAACATTAGAAACATGAAATTAACAAATATAAACAACATTTAAACACATATTAAAGAATTGACTTGTAAATTAAAAAACAGCATAAGAAATTAAGACAGAAAGGAAATGTTGACTAAAACACAACTAAAGACTATAAAACCGAAGTTAAATAGGCATAAGTGATACTCAATCAAACAAGAACAACAACACATAACTTTTAACACGAATCAAACCTAAACAAACATAGTAGAAATATGCAAAGGAACAATGATCTTGATTGAAGTGATCATAATTACAAAGACATAGTCATTGAGCCTAAAAAGGTCATTTCAAATCTTCCATTAACCCAATGATCATACAAGAACGATATGAACACCTTTAAACATTTTCTTATTATTCTCAATCAAAGCAAATCCAAACAGTCCTTTATTCATCACTTGTCACATGATTTTAAAAGTTTTCATTGATTAAGCATTTGAACCTGATTCCATTCTCTATAATAACTTATAACAAGGACAAATAAACATAAAACAAATAGATATAAATAACAAGACATATGAATCACTATAATCATATTTCATAGTTAAAAATAAATTATGAAGCAACTAACTAAACTAACACATAAGCATACAAACTTAAACCTTAAAAACACTTAACAATAACAAATAAGCATAAAGATACAGAATCACAAATATATAATAAATAGGAAATGCGAATTGCAAAATTAAGAAAAGCTTACAAATGAGAATAGACCGGTGACATAGTACAAATGGACAAGGTTACACCTATTAGCTTACCAATAAGCTCCTAATACCCATAGCATTCCAAATCCAACCTTGCTTCCATCATCTTCCTTTCATTATCCCATTATTTTCCATTTCTATTTTAATGATTCTAATTTAAAAGATCATGTATCGTTATATGTATCTAAAAGCTCATTTGGCTTTGTCAGAGCCTAGTTGCTTAACTGAGTCCATATAATCAACTATGATCAAACAGATATGAAAAGGCTTTGAAATTAAAAGGACTTAAGATAGAACATGAAATTTAAAGAGATTGCATTAAATCAAATCAAATGGTTCCATTACACTATTGAAAGTTTAAAAATAACCATTACACTAGGAAAACATTAAGGATTTACTCTACAAAAGCAAGTTTAAATTTAAGTTACACTAGTGACAATTGGCTAGTCCAAGAGTAGTTTTTCTCTGTCTCCTCTTCTTTTATAGTCTTTTACCCTTGGAGACCACTCACAAGTCTTACTTCAATTTATGACCATTGATGCAGCAGGTTTCATCCTAGCCTTTAAAAACACTTTGGCTTTAAAAAGTCTTGCAAGTAATCTTGAGGCTGTTTTAATTCAATTAATGCATCTTGTTGGCTTGTATAGGTGGAGGGAACATGTTTGGCAGAGTTTTAAAACTTGGGAGCCAAGTTGAAGAAAAAACAAAGAAAAGTGTGTTGGCGTGGAGTGTATAATGTGTGGGGAAGCATTTATTGTGGTGTGTTATAGGATTTGGAGAGGTGTAAGTGAGTAGTTATGAGCTGGTATAGCAAGTGGAGGGGAAGGTGGCATGAAAACCACCCTGGTATGGTGACCAAGGGTTTGGGGGGATGATGAATGCTGAAGGCTGGATCGGGGTTTGTTTGACCGGTTTTATTTAAGTTGATTGGGCTTAGTGAAAGATCACAAATTGGGTTAAGGATTGATTGGTTTATCAATGGATCCGCTTGGTTTAGCTTAGTAATACACAAGGACCAAATGTGTAATATTTTGAAAGTATAGGGCGATATCGCAATATTCGGTATTCAAGGACTAAAATTGTTAAGTTAGATAAACCAAAGGACTTAGTTTGCATTTTATTACAATTTAAAATACCCCGAGGACCATTTATGGAAGTTTTCCAAAGTTTAGGGGTTAATTGTAATTTTCAAAGTTATCAAAATAGTTCCAAATGTGAAATTCATGAATAGTACAAGGGTATATTTTGTGTAAATTTCCATTTTTGAATACCCAGGACCAATTTGCCAATTTTGATACTTGAGGGGTAAAAGTTGCCGCTTGTGTAAACTTTCATCCAGGGATCATTTTAAATATTTTTTGATTTCCCAAGGACTTAAGTTGAATTTCTTTCACTTATTTAAAACATTAGGGACTAGTTTTGACAATTTGAGTAACTGTGGACCTAAAATGACAATTGTTGTGAAATTGATCATTTTCAATTTGTTTTTCAATCTTTTTGTAAATCAATCACATAAAAAACACATTTTTATGAATTTGTATCATTTTGAGAGTCATTTGTGTGTTTTTGGTTGTTTTTGTGGGTTTATACAATACAAATATATGTGTATTTAGACACATATCACTATCATGAAGATATCAGATCCTGTCGCAAGAAAATCTAACTTCTTCTTAGTAATATTTTTCTCTCGACTGGTTTGACAAATACCTTTTAACGATTCGTGATTCTTGATGAGACATACATCCAAGATGCTGGCTTCTTCACCGATTTGATGATGATTTGGTTGGTCTTTTGATGGTGGTGGTGAAGAGTGAGAAGAAGAATCGATGACGGCGAGACATGAGGAGACTCGGGTCCTTAGGAGGTTCCGAGAAGCCTTGGGACGGTTGGACTGTCTAGAAGAAGCTTATCATAATCACCATCATCTTTTTCCAGAGTTAGTCGATCATCAGCCTTTGTTTCATCACCGTAAGTCTTTTCCTTTCTCTCGTTCTTCAAAGTCATACTCAAGAGTGTCCTCCACACGGTTTGTTGTTGTACCAGTGGTGGCACCGCATCCCTTATCGGGTTGATTAACCGCATCGTGACCGGGTGAAGGTTGAACTCACTTCTCACCCTCCGGCCACCCATTTGTTCTTTAGCAAATTCTTGTGCGACGCGGTTGAAGTCTAATGAATTTGAACTTTTTCCCCTCAGAATCGAAAGTCAGTTGCTCTTCATCCGAGCCTCATAAGGCACAAGTATCGAGTCTTCTCTTTCCTTGGTCACCGGAGGACTAGGAGGTTTAGATACCGCTTGTAGTGTCATCTTTAGCAAGCCAGAGTAGAAAGTCTCTTCATCTAATGCAAGCATCTCGAGTCCTCGCCATTAATTAGCTTTCTCTCGCGTTCAGGCTTAGGTAATGGAATAGGAACAACTTCCTTGGCGGAACTGCCCCTCTTCGTGAGGATTCCTCCCGGGAACTTCCTCTCGACACTCAATGCTTGCAAAGATTCTCTCGCTTCCTCTTCGGGTTTTCCTTGCAAAGGTGTAAGATTTTTCATCAAGAAATCCAACTTTGTTCTCTACAAAGAACCAAATATCTTTTATAAGAGTAGAGCTTTTGAGTTCATCTGAGAGAAGGTGATCTCGCAACACAAAGACCTTGTTTTTAGTCGTTGACTCCTTAAACCTGATCATGGATGGTTCAAACCAACATGTCATGATTGTCGGGTCATTAATTATTTTGGGGATATCCGGTATGTACCCAAGTGCTCTCTCGGATCAACAGCTTTAGTATATCCTATGTAAGGAATATTTGAGCCAAGCTTTTGAGGAATGTCATCATGTCATCCCAAATCGTAGCTTCAACTTGACGTGCTTCATGTTGATTGAGCCCAAAATATTTGGTACCGATGAGCTTGGGATGCTCATAAATCAGCCACTTAACCGTGAAATGGATTTAGTGATGATGATATAAAGGGTTCTCCAAGGCTTAGGATGTTCTTGAGATCAATCGGAGAATGCTTAATGATAACCCCCAAGCTTCGCTCATCCAATATTAATCAAGAATTGTAGAACCGCTCTCTTCAAGGTGCATCAGAGAATTCATTGGCATGATGTCGAATGAGGAGAACAACCCTTAAGTTTGCAGGAGTGATGGTGAGTTGTTTGTGATTAAGCGCCACCTCACAAAGATTTTAACCTTTGACCATCCTGCATTGTATTCTCCGAATTGCTGTATGTAGATCTCCTGAATAAGAGTTGGTGAGCATGTTCGAGGATGATTCTTGTATCCACAACAGACACAAAATTCGGCGGTGTGAGAGTTTCAAAGTCAACTCAGATTGTTCTTTCCAATCTTCATTGATAGCCATGTGGGAAGATATCAAGAATGGTGAGGACATTTGGTGCATCCATATTCAGTTGAGCTTCCATGTCGTGATCTAAAACACATTTAGCCAAAAGAACCAACATATCGAAAGACATAATGTTAGTCAAAGAAGGTTTTATTGTCTACTTAATGAATGAGATATGTCAATGATTGTTACGAGTCCAAAGTCACTTGTTTGTTCAATAGTCCAATGTCGTCGTGAAAAGTTTCGTGAGTTAGTTAAGTTTAAGTTTTAAAGTTTATGTTATCACTTATTTTCCACAACATATTAAACGCGCTTAAGCTATTAGTGACATTTATTGGTTTCGTGGACGTTATGATTATTTATTTACAAGTACGCCAGAATAATTCATAATGAAGGTTTGATCAAGGCTTGCGTAGAAATGGTAGCTATATGCGCAAATGTGAGTTATACGCCAGAGACACAAGCTTATGCGAGGAACCCTTACTTACGCTAAGTAAGAAATATTACAGGAACAAAAACCTTATGCGAGAGCTTTACGTTTATATAAAACCTTACGCCGTAAGGCTTACCGTAAGTAGACCTTATGCGTGAGGTTTCACTGCTACGATATCCTTCACAGTGATACGCTGTAGTCCTTTGTAGAACCTACATCGTAATGCTACTGTGAAGATTTTCTCTTTCGCAATAACCTTTCTACGCGTAAGGTGATCCTTATGCGTAGATTGCTAATGACCTTGATTCTCACTATAATGTAGCGTAAGCTTGAAATAAAGTCATCATAGCATCAATATTAACATCTACATTCATTTTATAACATATCATTGCATGAAAACACATCAAACATTTTACGCGTAGAAAACCTTATGCGTAGAGCTTAAACCCTAGTTTCAAGAATTACGCATAACAAATCTAGCCATGGAAATTGCATCAAACTTATTCGTGTACTTAGATGTCATGCGAAATGCGCCAAGTTTTAACATCCAACTTCAATGAATCAAAAATACCAAACGCGTAAGAACATAAACCCTAATTTCTAATTATAAAGCAATTAGTGTTTCTGGGTTAAATCTGGGCCTAGATATGATCAATTCATCTTGATAACAACCTCCTACAACAATATTTTCACCAAAAGCCTACATTTGAAAATACCAAAACGCACTCATGAACCCTAATTTTGAAAACCAATCAATTGTTTCGGGTGGATTTTGAGGATAAACATTGTATCCTTGATGTTATTTAAACGTTTTGACAAACTTATTTTAACCACAAACACACACCAATGATTGTGTGTTCATACGCTTATGCGTAGAACACATCACTATATCTCACGTTTTAGCCGTTGGATTTGTAAAAGATTCAAAACCATTGTTTGTAAATACATAAAGATCATGAAACAACTTACAAATTGATGATCCAAAACACGGATTTGTTGAACGATTTATACACGTAGATTAGAGTAGGTTATGAGTAATAAATGGGTTGGATAAGTTAGGTGAGGGAGTTTTATTAAAAAGAGTTTGAACTTTTGGCAGTTTTAGTCCCTCCACCTTTTCCATTTTCATCCAAAGCCTTTTAACTTCCATTTTGGTTACCAAACGAAGGATTTTAAGACAGAAACTTGACAACACTCCCCTCGACTTAAGAAATAATGAAAGTTTATAAATTTTAGTCCGAGGAGTGTCAGAAACCATAAATGTGACCACCATAGTTTAAAGAAACAACCAGGATAGGCTAACATGCAAGTACACAGTTATTTTGAAACAGTTAAGTATTTATTTTCTCCCCCTCAACACTTGATCGGAAAAATACTGAATTTTGAAAGATTAGAGTGTTGACGGAAGAAATGTACTTGCCATGTTGAAAGAAAAATAGATAGAAGAATATTTTTGTTGTTTTATCGGGTTTTATATTTTTGTATTTTGTTTTTAAATAAAAATTTACAAAAGTTGTTTTGGTGTTTGACGTTTTTTAAGAATGTTTTAAGAGTTCATCCAGTTCCTCTTGAGTCAAAACACCTCATACCAATTCGGTGGACCAACTCATTAAACCTAGCAGGAGCTAAGGCTTTGGTGAGAAGATACGCCAATTGGTATTCTGTACCCTGGTATAATTCAACAGCATACCCTGCTCCACGTGGTCCTTGATGAAATGATATCGAAGATCGATGTGCTTTGATTAATGAATCTTGGCGAGAGTTGCATGAGATCGCAATAGCACTTCGATTGTCGCAGTACATCGGGATTCTGTCAAATATGTAACCATAGTCTTTGAGTTGTGTTCTCATCCAAATGACTTGAGCACAACACTTGCCGACATGGCTACATATTCTCGCTTCGGTTGAGAACTGACAAACGATGTACAATCCTGCTTCTTCGATTTCCAAGATACCAGTTTGTCACCAAGAAATTGTAGTGCTCCTAAAGTACTTTTCCGAGAGTTTAAGCATCCTGCGTGGTCATCGTCAAAAGCGATTAGTTCAAAACCAGAATCCTTCGGATACCAGATTCCCAAATTAATGGTTCCCTTGATGTATCGGAGGATTCTTTTAGCCTCTGAGAGGTGGGTTTCAGCTTGGTCGCGACCATAACGGAGCAAAGATAAACCGGCAAAGACAATATCGTGTCTGCATTGGCTGTCAGTTAGATACATGAGAGACCCAATGATACTTCGATATTTGGTAGCGTCAACCAATTTCCCATGCAAATCGTCCACTTCTTGGTATGTGCCATTGGTGTGGCATAAGTATCACAAGTATTCATTCCAATTTGTTTAATTTCAAGGGCATATTTTAACTGACTCAAGAAAATACCACGGGGTGATTGATGAACTTGTAGTCCTAGAAAGAACGTAAGTTCACCCATCATGGACATTTCAAAATGTTTCTTCATTAGTTTTGCAAAAGCGATTGAGTACTTTTTATGAGTTGACCCAAAAATGATGTCATCCACATAAATTTGAACAATTAAAATATGTTCCCGTGATATTGTATGAAAAGAGTTGGGTCAACCGAACCTTTGGTGAAATTATTGGCAATGAGGAAAGATGATAGCTTATCATACCATGCCCGAGGAGCTTGTTTGAGACCATACGAGCTTTGTTCATTTGTAACATGGTTCGAAGCGGGATCAACGAATCCTTCCGGTTGGCTGACATAAAATGTTTCTTTCAGTTGACCATTCGAAAAGGGTCAGCTTGACATCCATCCGAAAGACCGTGATGTTTATATGAGCTGCGAACGCCAGAAATATCCGAACGACCTCAAGACGAGCAACCGGAGCAAATGATTCTTCAAAGTCAATACCCTCTTCCTGTCTATAACCCTTAGCCACCGTGACGGCGTGACTTGTTTTGATGACATTCCCTTCAAGATCCAATTTGTTTTTCCAAATCCATTTTAGACCAATGACATAGACCCCTGATGGTCTTTCAACCAGCTCCCATACTTCAAGATGTTTGAATTGGTTGAGTTCTTCTTGCATGGATTCAATCTAGTTATCTTTTGTCATTGCATCCTTAATGTTTTGGGTTCAGATTTGGCATGGGCGGTGAGTGCATAAATGCAATGTTCACCGCTCGTGGTGAAGACGTTGTCTTGTAACGACTGGTTGATTCGGGTTGCCAATAATATTTTCCAGAGGACGGTCTTTTGTCCATCTATGTGTAGAGGTTTGATGTTGGTATACATTGTGCAGATTTTGAGGATTCAAATGGCTTGTTGATGATTTCGCGACATCAAGGTGCAGGTTTCATTAGCAAACGGGTTAAAGAACGCATTTGGATCAAAATCTGCAGTGGGGTACTTCATTCGTAACATCATCACCCGGTTCATCATTGTTGGAAGCGGTTTGTTCAACTGTTGTAGTAGAGTCAACGGTGGTGCATCTACAACAATAGTTGTTGTAGCAGGTGTATCGTGTATAGAGTATTATCAGTTGAGCAAATGGCGGAAATATGGATACACCCGAGCACGCTCATCAATATCGCCACTGAATAGAGGAGCAAATAGTCTTTCCATTTGTTGACGAAAAGCCGAGGGCTTGTATCACCTGATGATGAGGTTTGGGGAAGTTTGCGGTTGTGACCGGTTCCAAGCATTATACTCGAAGCCATTTCATGTAGTTCATCAAATTAAGCATGAATCATTTCCATAACTTGCTTTGTACGACGATTCTATATCCGGTAACCTTTTGAATTCTCACAATATCCAATAAAGACTCCAATGTCATCTTTGGCTTTGAGCTTTCCAAAGTCATCACGATCATTATTTGGATAGCAAAGAGATCCAAAGACATGAAAGTGTTTGAGATTTGGTTTACGATTGTGGAGAAGCTCAAATGGTGTTTTGTTGTATGCTTTGTAATCATTGAACGGTTTTGAGTGTAGCATGCAATTGAGACAGCTTCAGCCCATAAGTAATCTGGAAGTTTAGCATTGATTAACATCGTTCTGGCAGCTTCCACTAACGCATACGGTTTGTCTTTCAACAACTCGCTTTTGTTCTCGTGTGCGGCAATAGATGTTTGATGCTCAATTCCCACTTTATCATAGTATTCCCGAAGAGTTTGATTCACAAATTCAGTTCCTTTGTCTATACGAATTTGTCTAACGGTGTTCCGGAGCTGAATTTGAATTTTCGTGAGAAAGGTGATGATCATTTGTGGAGCTTGATCTTTACTCCGAAGAAAATAAACCCAAGTCCATCTTAAGTAGTCATCAACAATTACCAAGATGTAGCGTTTGCCATTTATCGTCTGCACGTGCATCGGGCCACACAAATCCATGTGAAGAAGATGAAGCACATCTTTGCCGAGGCGTGGTTCCACCTTTGAAGGAAAATGAGCACGGTGCTTTTCCCTTGTTCACAAGGCAGCATAGGTGATCTTTAGAATAACGGAATCGCGGGAGACCTTCAACGAGTTTGTGTCGTGCAAGATTGGTGATGGTTTGAAAGTTTAGATGTGAGAGACAATAGCGGTTGCCATAGCCAAGATCTTGTAGATGTAGCCTTTGAGAGTAAACAAATGGGAGATGAAGCGATCATGTCTTGCATGGAGATAGTGTAAAGACTGGATGAGCGTTGGCCGGACATAAGATCATTTCCTTGAAGATCCACTAATGAAACAAGTTTTTCTCCCTGAAGCTACTTCCAAGTCTCCATCACAAAACCGAGGGCCTTCCACATAATAAACCTCGCAATTCGATGTTGCCATTAATGTAATCTCCGTAGCCCATGATAGGCTGCGAAGTGATCATTCCGAATCCGACAGTGCCAATGAACTTTGAAACAAAGTTTGATAACAGCTTTAAGGTTTCCTCGTCATGTGTCGGAACATCCGCTATCAACAATCCAGAGGATGATCTCAGACACCTGCATTAGACACAGGCGACACAGATAGGATGGATAGAAGTAGATGTGGAACCCGAAGTGTTAGAGGGTTCCTCAACAGTTATAGTTGAAATACACATATCAATGATTTTAGGCATCCATTTAAATCCTAGTGTATTATGTAACCATTTCTGCCATCTCCAACTAGTCTTAGCTTTAGTCTTAGTGAATGTGCTAGGTGGTCAACAATCCTTGGAGGTGATACCGAACTACAGGGACATCAATTCGTTTCTTAGAACCTAAAGAAGGCGGTTTACCAAGCACAGACTTAGAAGCATTAGTGGGCCTAGAGGTATTCCGAATCTTAGGATTCCGTAAATGAGAGATGTTAGCTTTAGCGACACATTTTCATGACAATCAGAATTCATACTTTTACGACAAATAACACAAGGTGCATCGGTCAATATCAAAAGTACTTAAAGGTTTTGCATTTGTTACATCACTATTCCTATTACATTTTCCAGACGCAATATTTATAGTGGAAGCAACATGAGTTTTATTCATAGTCCTAGGGTGTTCTTCTACTTCAAAGATTCTTTATTGTTATTTTCTTAGGTCGCAACTTCCTATTCTTCCTTGTATTGCTCCTAGGCTGTGAAGTGAGGACGTTTGGAAAAGAGGCAACTATTCCTGTTTCAGTAGAGGGAAGCACGTTAGCAACTTGTGATTTGGCAATAGGGATTCTAGGTTCACGATTACTAAGTGTTACTGGTGCTATTCTCTTAATCACGGTAAGCGGAAGTTGTTCATACTTTCCTAACATTTCCCTTAACTTAGTGATAGTGTGCACCAAATCTTGATTTTCGTGAATCTAAGATTTCCGGCATAATTCATGACTTCTTTAGTGTGTGCAAGATAATGATCAAGTTCGTTTGATGCTTCATCACGAGTCTGTTTGAGTAAATCAAATATGACACCATATTCCTTTTAACTTTTGCAAGTTCTTGTTCATATTTTGAGATTTGACACTTAAAAGACACGCTTTGATCATCCGCTGCTCTCAATTTTAGGATCGAAGATTTTGCACGAATCGGGCGATTTTGTGTTGAAAAACAAGTTGTTGATCGTGAATATCTTTTTTACACCAATTAAGACGACGTATTGCATTTGAAAGTTCATTTGACAATCGTTTATTTTCAATTGTTAATGACTCGATCCGGATGCATCATATCGATTCACAACATTATCAACGAGAATCAACGAATCGGCAAAGATATTATCAGATGCATATGGCAAAGAAAGTAATAACACAACATTATGGATATCAAAGACGATAACATCTTCCAAGAGTCGATCAACATCTTTCTCAACAGTTTCTTTTTACGCTTTAGTATTAGAAATAGATGTTTCGTTTTCTAAAACTCATGAGACCAAGTTCTTTGTGAAAATCCTTTTCCCAATATAGTGCACAATTTTTCAAATTTTTGACATGGGGTAAAATTCTTTTCTGAAGAATATCTCTATGTTCTAGCGCCATTGGCAAGGTAAAATGTTGAACTTTTGTTTCAGACTGAAATTCAATCTCACGTTCCAAAATTTTGAGGTCAGATAAGAAAGTGTCAAAGTATTTGATAACGCGACAACTTTCTGCATTAGTTTTTACTTCACTAAGTGAAGGTAAAGTGTTAGGAATTAGAAAATTCCTTAGTGAAGTATCGGTCACCCCAAATATTATCTAGCATAAGTTAGCTCATAGACATTACGTTATTTACTAGTCATTTAGTTAATTATTTAGTTTAGTGCTACACCGTGGAGGAAGGACGGGTCTTTACCCATTGTATCCCTGATCCACAAAGGTCAGTCAGAGGTCGTTAAGTTTGTAACCTATAAATACCCTCTACCTTGCAAGGTAGAGGGTTGAATGTTCTTTGGTAATCTAACATTACATGAGTTTCTCTTTCTAGAATATCCCACTTTCTCTCTCTCTTAAATCATCTATTCGCCTAAAGTGTTAATGTTATGATGTGTATGTGAAATCCAATATCCTACAATTGGTATCAAGAGCCATGGTTAGATCATATCTTACACATCTTTGGATTTCTAGTGGTTTTAGGTGGTTTTTGAGTTTGAAAAGTTTAGTGGTTTTTGCATCATTTGGTTGATTTTTAGTGTTAAAGTTTCGATTTTGGTAGTACTTTTGTGTTTAGAATCATCACAAGTGTTTAGGTTTTGATTTAGAAGGTTTGAATCATAGTGGTTGGGTTGTTTTTGGATTGAAAAGTGGTGTTTATGTGTTTTTCATGCTAGCGACTTGAGCCACGGAGAAGTTTTCTTGGTAGCGACTTGCTTTACAATTTGGTATGAGTTGTAATTGAAAGTCTTAGCGAGTTGGGTTAGCGACTTGTCTAGTGAGACAAGCCACAAAAGTACAAGTAGTGGATTCTCCACTACACGTAGCGACTTGGTGTAAGTAAGCGACTTGTACTTTATATTGTTAGCGACTTGGTGTTAGCGAGTTGGTACCTAGCGAGTTGCTATTTAGCGACTTGAATATTTAGCGACTTGGTGCTTAGCGAATTGCTGCCAAAATTTTTCTAGCGACTTGGATTGTAGCGAGTTGTTATATAGCGACTTGGCACTTAGCCACTTGGTTCACAATTTTCCTAGCGACTTGAGTGATTTCCTTTAAATACGGTTTTCTCTTGATTCTGTAAAATCCCGTGAAAGAATCTATTTCCCGGTTTAATCATAGAGTTTTAAAATCCCGTTTAACTTGTCATCATGTCTACCAACGCCTCTACAATCATCTCCCTATGCTGAGGTCGCTCATGCGAAGATACTCGTCAAAATAGAATTTCTTACATCACTGATCCTCTAATCACCAAAGTACTTGAACTCTATGATACCTCTCAGAACAATGAAACCGTTGCATTTCTGAATGTCCAACATTGATTGATTCATCAAAGGGTGATCTTAACTCCTCACCATCCGAGTCAAACCTCAACAAACCACATCTAATGAACAATGATGCTAAGCAAATGGAGTACTACATTGAGCCCTATCAACTACTTCATCAGCATCTCAAACTACTCTTATCTACTACTATGGATCGGACAAGCAGTGCTATCCTTCGTCAGGACTTTCCCACTTTGACCAGAACTGTGTTACTCAACTTAGAACAACTGAGGTGTCAAATCACCAATGAACAGTTCTCAACTGATAAATCTAATGCAACTCTTCAAGTAATCTTCAGTCAATTTCAGCCATGAGTTCAGAAACACCTTTATTCTACTTATGGGTAATGTGGAAATATACATTAAGGAAGTTGCTAATGAGAATGAGAAGCTGAATGAAATGAAGGGGTGTCAAGTGATGCTATGGGAAGATTTTAATAGGTCATGCAATGGATCACGTAAACCAATGAATGATACCGAATGCAGAAGTTCAGTTGAAATTAAAAAGGATGGAGACAATTGTACTGATCCCAATGACTCAGTGTCAGAAAAGGTTTCATGTGATGAGGTACACTTAACTAATCAGAGTAATTCATATGTTAAGAAACCTGATTCTAACTCTGATCTTAATACTGTGAAATCGATCGTGGTTGAGCCTGAATCTAAAACTGTTAAAGCTGACATGATTGAAAAATGGTATATGATGAACTTTCAAATAAATACTCAATTCTTGAAAAACATTGTATTTCTTTGGAAATCGAAATGCAAAAAAGATGAACGTTTTTATGCAAATAAAACATGCATTAATCAGGAATTTCCAGAATTTCGAGAATTTTTGAAATTAATCAATTAAAAACCCAGATTCAGGACAAAGACTCAACCATATGCAATCTGAAATCACTACTCTCAAATGTGCAGATATGATGTCATGAAATGAGTGATACACTTGAATCTAGAAATGCTGAGCTTGCTCTTTGTGTGTCCAACATGTTAAGAGAAAATGAATCATTAAGAAAGAACTTAGAGGAGACCAATTCCAAGTTGATCAATCAATCTAACAACTTATTGAAGGACATTGATGACCTCAAAGCCCAAATTCAAGATAAGAGCTTCAACATTGTTTCCTTAAAAAATGAGCTTAGGAAATCTATTGGAAATAGGATGAACACTAAGTTTGCAAAACCATCAAATTTGGGAAGTCAACTGGTCAGAACCACTCTAAACGTACAATAGTTAAGCAGCCTAATGCCTTTAGAACTGAAAGAGTTAAATCATCGAAATCTAGGCTTGCCTCCCAAATTGATGAGAATATTGTTTTGTCAAAACCAGTCACTTCATTGCTTCGCTCTGATATGATGAATCTCAAACCTGGGAAATGTTCAAAGCTTAAAGTTTAGAAATACTAGAAGTACAACTAGTTCTCATAAGAAACATCATTTGGCTGATCCATCCCCTAAGAAACCATCGAAACACAAAAGGAACAATTGCCAAAACAGGGATGTGCACACATACAAATCTTCTAGTAACTGCTTCAAATGGATTCCCACTGGCAGATTATTTAAGTTCTCTGAATCCAAACGGACTTACATTCCTAAATCTTGCCTTAAGTGGATGCCCACAGGAAAACTCTTCAAGTATATTGAGCCTAAAAAGATCTCTAATATTGATACGCATGTATTAACCAATGTTGCATCAAATAGTGAAATTATTCATGTCACTAACCCATCCTGCTGCAATTCTACATGTGCTTCTAGTACAATGTGCTCTCAGCCTTTTCGTACAATGCTCAACTCAATCAGAACTTCATGACTTGGTTCCCATCAGAAATGAATATAGCTCATTCATGAGCTATAGCTTGCCAGAATTGATGTACATCTTACTTTGACTCCTATTCATTTTGAATCAGGACTCGCTCTTTTATATTTGTGTACTAATCAAGTTTTCTTAAAAAAAAAAAAAAATTATTATTAAAATTAAATATACCTTTTTAAAGATTTCATTCTTTTATATTCATATTTTTGTCATTTTCCTCAAACTAATAAAGAATACATTCTTTGTTATCGATAACATCTACGGTCCTAGAAATGTCATTCAATAATGGCACGGGTTCATAGATGAAGTTCGAACAAATGATATATTCTTGTTTTTTTTAACGGGTGAGGTTAATTCAATCAATGGTCTTTGGTGACATTGATTGAGGGGGAGAATTTTTCAAGTTATCTAGATTGTATCTGCGCCAGTGATAGTTATGTTTTGTGTTCAAAGGCGGGTTGTTATTGTTTATCCATTATGTTAGTGTGCTTATCTTATTATGTTATCTCGTTATGCTATCTGTGCTTGTTTGCAATCTGATGTATGCCATATAACTAATGATTCTAGGATAGCGAGTTAGTTGCTAATCTCTCACATAACCACAGGACATGAGAGCAACTTACTTTGTAAAGTCTTAGCAACTTGGTTTGGTAAATTTGAGGTTAGAGACTTGCTTTGAAAAGTCTTAGCGACTTATAATGATTCTAGGATAGCGAGTTAGTTGCTAATCTCTCACATAACCACAGGGACCGAATGTGACAAATAGGAATTCTTGAGAATTTCTCCTCTCTTAACCCCTAGCGACTTACGTTTTTCTCATCCTAGCAACTTGAAGTGGTATGATTTGAACCTCACTTTCTGTTCTCTATTATGTGTCTATGATGCTTGTCTAACACATTTCTTTACCCAGATCTCATCGAGCATTTGATCCGTGAAACTTGATTCCCACATAGGTTTGATAATGAATTTACTCTGATGGAATCATTTTTTCTTGTGTACAATGTTTATTTAGGTGGTGTTGAAATGCGTTAATGGGTGGCTGTATTGCGTTAATTGAGTGTTACTAAATATGTCGAGTTTGATGGCTTGTTTGTTGTTGTTGTTTTGAGTTGTCAATTGCAAGTGTGCTAAAGGCTTTCTGTAACCGCTTCTTGATTGCCTTTAATTGTGTCCATGTAATGATGTTGTATAAGTGTTGGTTTGGGATGATTATCTGCTATGCGTAAAAAAGTGTTCTTGATGGCGACTTAGTAATTCTCTTGGTAGCGAGTTAGTTTAAATGTTCATCGTAGCGAGTTATTGCTTTTAATTCTGCTCAACTTAGCGACTAAGCTACTGTGGCGACTTAGTGAATTATTTACAAGCGACTTGGGTAGCGACTTAGCTGTATCACTATTATCAGCGACTTGTCTTTACAAGTTAGCGAATTAGTAAAGTTAGCGACTTAGTAAAACTGATTTGTAGCGACTTAGCAGTATTGCTATTGGTGGCGACTTGTCTTTACAAGTTAGCGAGTTAGTAAAGTTAGCGACTTAGTGAAACTGATTTGTAGCGACTTAGCAGAGTTACTGTTGATGGCGACTTGTATTTAACCGTTAGCGCCTTGGTAAGTTTTCATGTAACGACTTAGCTTGGTTTAGCGACTTGTACATCTAAGTTTAGCGACTTAATTGGTTTATTTTTCATAAGGCGACTAGGGTTATTAAAATGTTTTAAGGCAACTTGTTAGGATAATCTCATGCTTACAACTTTGATTCGGATCGTATAGCAACTTGTATTGACAACTTACTTTTTGTGACATGCTATAACATTTCTGTTTGAGCAAATTGTACGAGGATTATCTTGTATCAACATAATTTCACAACTTGCTTCATACAAACTATTATATCATTTCCACACTTGTATCTTGTCTCATGATGTTATCTCCTAGCAAATTTGCTTTGTAAATATTTTAATTTCTAAACAACTCGTCTTGTGTAATCTATATCAAATGGAGCCATTATCCTTTAAACTCTCGCTTATGCCAATCATTCTTACTCAATATGATTATGGGTACCCTGTCTGAGCTTCTAAGGTTATGTGATTATGACACAAGGGTGTATTCAATGTTGTCTAACTAACCATCTATAATCTAACTTGGTCCCAATCATTGTTGTTGGTTGTATTTATCTTCAGATCCTCAATGGCATTCACAACCCCAGCTGAGAACATTGCATCTCCCGCTCCACCCAAAGTCCTTTCAGATGATGAAATCCTTCCTAAAAGTCAATGGGCAGAGATAGGAAAAAGTAACTGTTATGTGGACCTTCAAAAGCTGCAACAAAATCCTATCCTCAAAGTATCTATTGATATCCTTAAGAACACTAACTTCTTCGGTGCCATTACCAAGCAATGCACAATTCCCTCCATTTACATACAACAATTCTGGAACACCATTCAATGGGACAGAATCACAGCTAAATACTCGTGTAAACTGGATGATAGGGAATTTGTGATAGACTCTGACATTCTCAGCAAGGCTCTAGGAATCACTCCATGTAACCCCAACATACGATCTGAACCTCCACCTGGTGCTGACGATCTAATTGTCTTTCTGATTGGTTTGGGATATCAGACCGACATATTAAGAGCTTCCGACATCATCACTGGACACATGTATCAACCCCCGAGAGCAATGACAACAATTCTCAACTTGTGCTTATCTGGCAAAACCTCAGGGTTTGATAAAGTGAGAATTCCCATCTTGCAAATCCTATGGGGTATTGTCAATGGAGTGAATGTGAATGTCTCAGAACGTATTTGGGAAGAATTTTCGTTGTCAATGAACACATTCATATCCGATAGAACAAACTTTCATAATAAAGCTCAGGGTCGAAAGAAACTGAACAAGCTTGTGATTCCCAAAGATCAGATTTTCAAAAATTGTTATCCAGTTCTTGCAACAGACTCACAACTTCAACCCCAGGATTGACTCAGATCTACATAAAGCGGAAGATGAATTCGTTCTGGGTAATCTTAAATATGTTCCTAGAGGAATGGACAAAGAAATCTTGGATTGACAGTTCCTGACACTCTACTCAAGGACGATATCAAGAAGAAGGACTACTTCAAACAATACCAGAAAAGAGCTTCCAGATCCTCTGCTGATGTCACACCCACTCCTCCTCAACCCAATGCTCCCAAGCCCACTTCAGCCTCACAAGCATCCTATGCCTCTCTTCCTAAAAAGAGACGTGAAAGGTCACAACATTCCAAACCGCATCCAAGAAGCAGAAAGAAAAAAGGAAGAAAGTGGAAAAGGAAATTGGTGAAAATACTGAGGTTTCAAGGGATAATACAAGGTTAACTGATGAAGATGATGCTGCTCTGCAACTAGGAATCCAACAAAGTCTAGAAAGTCTGAATGTGAAAGCACCAGTAGGTGGAGTAGTGCTAAGAGAGCCTGATCAAGTGCCTAAACAAACAACACCAATCACACAAGACAAGGGAAAAAGAATTGTTGGAGATGAACAAGTCGCCACACGCTCCTTACCTTTTTTTCCTCACCATCAAGAACTACCACTCAAGTTGATCTGAAGAAGAGAAGTGTTGAATCGTCATCATTCAAGAACCATCCGGATTGGAAAAGGAAGCACCTGTAGCACCAGAATGAATCCTGCTACAAGTGGTAAACTGTGAACAAAATGTTGAAGATAAGTTACATCAAGTCTCACAAGAGAATCCGGAGTCAAGATCCGATGAGACCATGCCCTTGGAAGAACCAAATCTTTCTACCAGTTCTCTATCATCATTTAAGAACCTAGATACTGAATTCACTTTCGGCGATCAATTCTTAAATGACAAACCCATTGATTATGAGTCTTCCAAGCAAGATAATGACAAGGAGGATGCACAATCCATGTTTAACGTCAAAATTCAACAAGATACATCATCCGTTCCACCTATGACAACACCTTTACTCACAACTGCACTTCCACCTCCCAAACCCGATCAAGTAACCGCACGTTCACCACCTGAATCTGCAAAGACTCTATCCTTTGAACCAGTGGTCACATTGCGATGTAGAAACCCCACCTGCTTCACCACCTCAAATTCTTACCTCAGATCAACTGCTTGACAAAGCAAAGAATTGAAGCTCTTGAAAGACAACTACCAAAATCCGTAGATTCCCTTGTGGATCGTGTCTATAGGCTGGAGCACCTCAACTTTGATGAAGGGGTGGCAGACGCCATTGAAGGCGAAGTTAAAGATGCTGTGGAATGGGCAATGGAGGCTCCTCTACTTAGACGATTCAAGGATCTTCCTATCGCTAATATGAGAGCTGTACTTTCAGATAAGATGTTTGAAGCTAGCGAAGATAAGCATGAGGTCCATAAGAAGCTTTATGAGGCTCTCGAAGAATCAATCAAGTACGACAATCATGTACAGTTCTTGATAGACGCTGGAGAAAGAAAAGCTAAGAAGAAAAGGAGAACCGTAGTGTTGGAAACATTGCGTAAAGGTCATAAAGATCCTCCTCCTCCTCCACCTCCAACTGGGGGTGCTGGAACATCTGGAGTTGGTGGATCTTCTAAAACAACCTCCACACCTCCACCACAACCACCATCATCACCACCAAAGCCTGCCAATCAACCCAGTTCATCTGAAAATCAAGGAACGCAAAAGAAATCGCAGCTTGGTCCACGTTGACTCAAGGTTCACGTCTACGTCCTCCTCTATCCCGAAGATCAAGTTGTTAATGAAGAATCGCTTGTCTTAGCAGAGTCGAATCGATGAAGATGATGCATCCACTAGGTTTATTCCCAAGTCAACTGAAGATGATTGGTTTGATACTTATATGTCAGGTGAACCATCTAATCCATCCAGAGCTGCACCTTCAAAGGACACCATTCGAAGTTGGCTCTCCAAGAAAGACCACAAACTCCGAGCCCTCATGGTTTATTCCCGAAGTCGAGTCAACAAATCCAAAGAAACAATTGGGCTTCAACTATCATTTCCAACTATGAAGCTCCAGCTAAAGACTCTCTTCTTCACTTCACAGGAGATATGGGGAGCTTTATAAAGTGGTTTTGTGAGAAGAAGGAAATTACATCCATCACCCCTAAAGATCTTGAAGGTCCATCTTATGAAATAGTCAAAGTCTTCCACTCGATGCTAATCACTTCAATATCAAATGGAGAAATGCTATAGAATGTTGAATGATCAAGTTGGTGAACAGATCAATAGGTTTGATGTGTACAACCCTCTTCCCCGGGCGGTGAACCGGATTTATGACCATTCAAATCAGAATTCTTCTTTAACCATGATCCGACTATCTATGTGGACACACCTCTCGAAGAAGACACCTCTATCAATTTCAAAGATGAAGGCAGCTACCTACACCGATCAAGGTCTCGAACAGATGGTTCCATCAATTCGGGTCAAGCAGGCCAAAGAGAATCAATATGATACTGCAGCTTCATATGGGATCTCACATTGGTGGTTCAAGAAGAAGGAATTCTACATCGAAAGACATAGTGCCAAGAAGAGACGAGAGCAGCTCGATCCGGATCGTATTCTTAGTGTTATTGGTATAGAGATCTTCCCTATCTACGGGTATGACTACCAGAAGAAGATTGTTCTTCGAAGAGCTGACTTGAAAGAGCACATCATAGAAGAAAACGACTTCAAACATCCGATGCCTAATGACTTTGAAGATCTCTATCTTCTGAACCTCCAAGGACACCTTGACCATCTTCCAGCTCGCGAGAAGAAGGCTCTCTCTTGCAATCAATGGATCAGAGGTTTGGTCATTCGACTAAGAGTTGGAGATTTTCAATTGGGAATAGAAAGCTACCAGACTCGAGTCAATCTTACAAGACCAAATTGGGAAGCCAGTGGACATGAATTTCATCACGAATATAAAGTGATTGACACCCCAGAGCAGTCATCTTTTGTGAGATATGGTTCAAGGATTTTAATGAGATTATGTGAGTTATACAAATTCAGTGATGGAACACTCAAAATGGTCGAAGAAGAACTAAACTACAGAGTGAAAGACATCAAAATTAAAATGAAGCCGGGGGACAAAACGAAATTCTAGTCTAATGAAGATGTGAAGAGGTGTGATGAGTTCATTGCTGCAATCAAACGAAGATTGAAGACCAGAATGATCTATCGCAACCTTGAAAGCTTTGTGGGTGGAAGACTTGGGCGTGTCATTACAAGCTTCTTCAAAGGACTGAATGAAGATATTTTCCGGATGTCATTTCTGTCTTGTATTATTTATGTGTAAACTGTGATGTACAAACTATGAACAACTATTATGCATGTAATAGTGGTAGGGTATGTCCTGTGGTTTCCCTTTATGTCAAAAAGGAACTTCATGTTGTTCACTTCGATCATATAAAATTGGTTACATTTTTCTCCAACAAATGTTTTGTCTCATACATATTTAAATCACTTGAGATCCAAAATCTCAAAGGATTTGAAATTTTTGATCGGGGGAGAAAATGTGATATAAATATGAAAGATGTTAAAAGATGACCATTTTAAGTGCATACCGCTCTCTAATATGTGCTAAACAATTTTCAAATCTCGAAGCATATATTAAGGGGGAGCATTTTAAAACAAATTCAAACCTTCAGGGTACAAAATTTTTCATGCTATTACATAAGGTACCTTGATTGTGTGTTTAATGATTTCTAAATGTTTGGTGATCATGGCTGTACTTCATTGAACTTCCCTCTAGTATGTGCAAAACTCTTTTCAAATCTCGAGGCACATATTGAGGGGGAGCAAAATCATGAAAACCTCATCCTTCCCCAAAATGCTTTATCTACTTGATTCGATTAGGGAAGTGATGTTGATATTTTTTAGAAAATGGTAATCAAAGAAGTTAATTCTTTCTCTTGCCTCCGTGTGGAAAACTATTTCAAATACTTGATTCACATGTTGAGGGGGAGTTCTTCTTCTAAAAATATCAAAAACAATTCAGTTACAAAATGCTTTGATAAAATATCATAAGTATCTTGATTGATTTTCAAATGGTTTTCAATTGGTTCCTATGGCTGATGAACAATACCAAAAAGACCGACCAACTTTACATTATGTATGGTGATATAAGGACGATAAGGTTAGGTATGTGTTCCCATGATCCGCCAGAACCGGAGGGATCTACCAGGGACTATCCACTAGTTAGTGTAGAGTTCTTAGGTATGATGATAAAAGGAGAAAAATGAGATATGGGAAGAGGCGGACTAAGACTGAACTAGTACTGGAATAAACCCAACAAGGTTCTTGCTATGAAGTCTCGGTAAGCAATGAAGGGGTTGAAGAATGAAAAAGAATTGAATGAGAAAAGGGTGAAAACAAATAGCCCTCCATATATTCAACCTTAGGGTAGAAACCGGTTCAATTCAAATGCTACATATGGTAACATCAGTATTGAAGACAAGACGTCATGGACCCAGTGACGCACCGCACTTCAACTTTCCAAACCACTCAAGTTCCTCTTAAAAGGACTTGTTTCATTCTCACGGGAACCGACATTATCTATCGACTTTCTCTTAGAGATTGTTGATATTGAAGGAGGAGACCCTCTCCCTAGTCTCCGATATAGGATCCAAATATGCACAAATTGAGTCTAGTGCCTCGAGATCATCAATAAATCTCATTAGGACACTTTCAATGAAGACTCTCTGCTTCACACAATGTGGAAAGAGAGATTATATCTTGAGTCCTACGCATTATCCTTGTGGTATTGCCGTAACATCCGAGTGATGTGTTTACATATTCACCGTGAAGATGGAAAGCCTTCTGGAGCCAACATCTAACAAGCTCCTGGTAGGTGGCATGTGAGATCTATTATACAGATCAACCATGTGACAACTGAACGTAAACAATGGGGCGATTCAATCTTTTGAATCAATCCTAGTTCAGGTTATGGATTGACGGATACCTTTGAAAAACCGGTCTTTGTGCTTTAAAACTCTTTTCATTAGCACGCCGACCGTGTACTAATTTTTCAAATCAAAAGGTGTTTTATGATTGATAATTGATTTTCAATAAAACCTTCGTTGTATTGCAAAAACAATTTCTATTGAGCAATGCACGATTGTTTTTTCAAAATCTCTTTTCATCAATCAGTGGACTTAAATTCGCCGGTTCACTCACTCGTTGTCTTTGAGACGCTTCGGTTGAGAACAAATGCAGAAAGCATGCGAAACCCTGTCAAGGAAATTCTTCGTTATTATTCCGATCACAAAAGACTTGTACTGATCAACGGGAACCGTGGGCAATGTACCTCAATTCATCGAAAGTGATCAAAGACACTTTCGAGCATTTTATTGCTAACTGTCTTATGCAGTGTACACCCGACGTTCAGCAATGATCAAAATGGAGCAGTTAGTCCATAGCCGCATGCTCACACAACACATTCATATCGAAAGAAATCATGATTGGTGCATCAATGACTCGGATATTCTAACTCCATGTTTCTGCTACGCTACGCCAATATCATGAATCAACGAAAGCTTCCGCTACTCTGATAAGAAGAAATCATGATCCGGAATGTGAGCATGTTGGTCCAAATATCACAACATCATATGCTGGCAACACAACAATGGGTGATACTGAGATCTATTGTTGCTGAAGATCTCTAGTTATGCTCAAAAGGTCATCATGGTGGATCATATCATAACCTCCACGAAATATACATCTTAGTTGAACAATGATGGAATCATCACATAATCATATAATTTGAGTACTTTGAAGAAGAAAAGTCTCATGAGCTCAAGACTCGATGATTAAATTAGAATGCTAGGAATCTAAATGTAAAACATGGGGTGACCTCCCTTAGGGGAAGATTGTTAGGAATTAGAAAATTCCTTAGTGAAGTATCGGTCACCCCAAATATTATCTAGCATAAGTTAGCTCATAGACATTACGTTATTTACTAGTCATTTAGTTAATTATTTAGTTTAGTGCTACACCGTGGAGGAAGGACGGGTCTTTACCCATTGTATCCCTCGATCCACAGCCGTCAGAGGTCGCTTAGTTTGTAACCTATAAATACCCTCTACCTTGCAAGGTAGAGGGTTGGATGTTCTTTGGTAATCTAACATTACATGAGTTTCTCTTTCTAGAATATCCCACTTTCTCTCTCTCTTAAATCATCTATTCGCCTAAAGTGTTAATGTTATGATGTGTATGTGAAATCCAATATCCTACATAAAGGACCATTAATTTGTGCACCTTTTGGTTGAGGACTGACTTCAGAAACTGGTGTGATAACCAAAGGGTTGTTAGAAGTATCTTGTTGTGTGACAAAAGTTACGGCTTTTGAATAGTTAAATGGTTTGTTGTAAACGACATTTTCCATTTTTGACCGACTCTCGTCATCAACATCTAATTCCTCCATCCGATTATATTCAACAACAGTCATAATGGAATCATCAATTCTATGTTCTCGCATCAGAACTTCGATTTGGTTTGAATGCTCGTGTGAAAACTTAGGTTTGTAACGCAAGATTCTCCATATCCATTTGATTTGGTTTGAAAGAAAACTTTTGAATCATAGTTGATTGATTCACCATGTTTATAAACAACAGTTTTGAACTCTTTGATTTTGTTTTGTAAGTCAACAATTTCCTCAAGATAGTCATCTATTCGTTTCGTTGAATGCTTTTTGTACTCAGTGAGCTGCTTTTTGACAAGTTAACAACTCCGCCCTTGGATTTTTGAGTTTCCAAAGTAAGAGCGCTAAGTTGTTGTTTATGTTCATGTTTCATTTGTTCTATTTGAGACAACAAAGCATTCTTTCGGCTAAGTCGGCTAGATCACAAATCTGTCGTTCCAAATATTTTTCATTTGGTGTGATTTGGTAAAAGCGGCTTCAAAACCTTTTTCACGGTTTTCTTGAGTTTTGAAAAGTTGAGTTGTCGAATTAAGCATTCATTATCCCTGGTTAACAGTGCATTTTTCTCTTTTAATTTCGCGGCAATTTTCCAAACGAGAATGTTGGTCTTTAATTAAGGTCAAGAGCTTAGTTTCTCCGTATAAAAAGCTCATTTTGTTCAACGTAAGTGTCAACATGATCATTATTTAGATCCTCAAATATAACCACGGAGTCAACTTGATTATCAATATTAACCATAAGGTCATTTTGATCATCAAATATAACTACGGAATCTATTTGATAATCATCGGAATGAGATGTGGAAGACTCATGTTGAACACTCGATCCTTGTCGATAGAGAAAGTGGTAGGAGATATCGATCATTGATGATAATTGTTTGTTCAGTACTCGAGACAAGCCGTCAGTGTCATACACTGGGCCTCAGATCACTCATGTGTAGTGCTTGCATTTGTGCCATCAACATCACCGCCGTGATTAGCCTGCAAGTCCTCCATATCATCATCGAATGATCCGCCATAAAGCTCTGTTACTTGTTGGTAAGAGTTCCACCAGCTTCATCCTTAAGAGCCAAGAGCAAAGCTTCTTTGAAATAAGCACTTCCTCTTGTCCTCGGTTTAGGACATGCATTAGCCGATGACCCTTCATTACAGTTATAGCAACGAAGACCATTAACCCCATTCTGAGCATTTCCTTGTTCAACCACTTGAGCCCTTTGTTGTTGTGGAGCACCCATATTATTCCTTCCCATAGCATTGAACTCGACCACCTCCCCATCCGGACGCACCATAACCACGATTTTGAACTTCAACGGCCCATTGTTCACAACAACCCCATTCCTTGTATTAGATGAAGAATGAATGCGATGATATTTGTTTGTATAACGGCCAAATTCTTTAGCAATCATAACAAACCTTGTTGCAATTATCAAGGCATTGAGTCTCATCGCCTTCATCGTGAAAGAGCTTGAGCAAAGTGTTGTTATATGGAACCAATTGATTTTGTTGGTTGTAGCCGTGACGGATCGTAAGGTTTGATGGTCATAGTTTGCTCGAGGAGCGGTTGAGGAGCTTGTCGAGAGGAATATTTGTTTGAGCCCACAAAGCAAGTTGTTGATTGTCCTAATATGGTGAAACAAGCTTGACCACGGAGAATCCTTTCTTATCAACTTTTTGGTGAAGCTTCGATAGTCGCACAACAATCCTGTAGGTAGCATGATGCATATCTTTAGCTTGACAAAGAAAAATGACATACTTCTCCCATTCTCGACCAAGACTACTAGGAACTTTGTGTTGACAAAGAATTGCGGGTATGATGATATTGTGTTTGTCCAAATCATTAATGATGTCCAAAATGATGATGATAAGATTCTAATGACTCTCCTGGTTCTATCATGAAGTGTTCATAAGCCAAGTAGATTTTGGATTCCATGTCTTCCCTCGATTGAGTTGTTTGTATAAGAAGATGAACTCGTTCTACATTGCTTTTGCAAATTTTGAGCATCAACACTTCAAGGATTGGATCAGTATCCTAAAAGGATATATTGCATTGCAAGTTCGTCGGCTTCAAAGTGTAGAAGTTGATCACCGTGAGTTCCACAAATGCAATGTTGGTGACATCATCTCTTGGAACAAGAGTAGGATCTCCGGTGTAACGATAGTAGGCATCTGAAATGGACCTTCCATAATCACCTTCTTTAAAACTTTCCATGTGGCTTTTGATCACAAACCTAAAGAACCGAATTACCCATTGATCATAATTATCGGAGTGAGCATGGAGGTCTATCAAGTAAGCCAACTTCATGAATTGATTGTTGGCTACTCAAGGCTTCACACATCTTGCCAAACCATGCCGATTCCTTCATAGTATTCCTAGATGGATGTTGATTGTAGAAGTTTGTGTAAGGTTGTACTTGAAGACTAGGTGGTGGTTGAATCATTTGAGGTTGTGGAATTTTGGCAAGTAGTGGAGTATGTTGTTGATTAAATTGTTGTTGATAAATTGCTTGTTGTTGATTCCATTGTTGATGTTGTTGTTGTTGTTGATTATAAGTGTAAGGAAAATAGTTAGAGTATGGTGGTTGTGACATGTTGAAAACTGTGTTTTTAAATGGATCTTTGTAGTCGAATGAACCTTTGTTGATGAAGTATCCTTAGGCGTAGAAATCACAATAGCCAAGTAGTACTTGCGCGTAAAACAAAGTTACGCTGTAATGCCAGCAGTTACGCCGTAGTTTTAGCTTACGCCAGTAGGAGAAAAACACTAAAGTTAGGCGCGAAACAAAGAAGTTGAAGCGAGAAAAACTTAGGCTTAGGATTACCTTACGCGTAAGATCAGGCTTTAGCGTAAGATTAATCTTAAGCGTAGGATATTCTACGCCGAAGTTTAAGCTTATGCGTAAGTTTAGGGTTTTGCCCAAATGATCTTTTACACTATCACAATGCAAAAGATATCCAAAGTCGACGTGGTTTTCGTGCTTATCCAAGCAAGAAACCACGAGAAAACCACTTAAACTCAAGATCAAACTAAGGATAAAGTTACTTAAAACTAGGGTTTTGATACGCTGCAGCTTTACCGTGAAAATTGATTTTGCCCAAAGATGTTTCTAAACCAGATTTTGTGATGAGATAGCTTCAATATCACCAAAATAACACAAAAGTGTGAAACTTGATGAACCAAAACGCCTCAAACAACGCTAGGATCTAAAACCTCAACAAAAACTAGCTTAAAAACGAGATCCATCCAGAAGTTTGAAAGTTTTTGCCAAAAATGTATATTTTAACACCTTAAAACGTTGAAAGTACAAGAATCTTGGATTAAAAAGTGTAAAAACGTGTTTTAAGCTGAACCCAAAGTATCAATACTGCCGTATGTCTCTACACGCAGTGACCAAAACCCATTTCAAGAAACAATACGCTCACCCACTATTTGGATGATACCACCGTTAGGTTCCCAAATATACAACACAAGTATCAATAGAAGAGATAAGATGAAGAAGAGATCGGTTGAATACAACACACACACACACACACACGCATAAATAGCACAAGTTAGGGCGAGAGATGTGAATGAGAGAATAAATTGAACAACCAACCCTCAAGTGAGGGTTTACATGAGGTATTTATAGGAGAAGCTAGGGCAACACTCTAGTTTCCATCCTTTCCCTTATGGCTAGGCTCAGGCTTATGGGCCTTCTACATAAGCCTAGGGCTAATTACTAACATAAAGGCCATATTAAGCTAACTATTACATATTAATTACTAACACTTGAATTAAGGTTTAGGAGTGATTCCAACACTAAAAAGAGTCGCAGAGCTGTTTGATTCAAGCTGCGTATTCTAAGTGTTATCAATATAGAGATCTTCTCAATCTTTTATGATTACCTAAGAAGATTGTTCTTCAAGAAAGCACTGAAAGAGCATATTATGTAAGAAAACGACTTCAAACACTTCGCCAAATGACTTTGAAGATCTCTATCTTCAACCTCCAGGACATCTTGACCATCTACACTGCTCGGAGAAGAAGGCTCTCTACCGCCAATCTCTGGATTAGAGGCTTGGTCATTCGACAAAGAGTTGGGATTTTCACTAGGAATGGAAAGCTACCGCACTGGCCAACCTAACAAGACCGCAGAATGGAAGCCTCGTGACATGAATTTCATCACAATATAAAGTGATTAACACCCCTAGAGCCATCATCTTTACCCATGCAATACATGTCACGATGCCGATGAGACCGCAAGCTTTTCAAGTACAACATGGAACTCTCAAGATGGTCGAAGAAGAATTGAACTCAGAGGAAGCAAATCAAACTTGATATGAAACCGTGGAACAAAAAAGACCTGCCGGAACAGACTTGAAGATGTGTGAAGATTTCATTGCTACAATCGGACGAAGATTAAAGACTAGAATGATTTATCGCAGCCTTGAAAGTTTTGTGGTGGCAGACTCAGAAGGTCACTATAAGTCGCTTAAAGAACCGAATGAAGAGATCTTCCCAAGTAGTTTCGCTTTGTATTTTGATGTGTAAAATGTGGTGTATGTACTATGAACAACTATAATGTATGTAATAGTGATAGGTTATGTATTGTGGTTTCCCTTTTATCTAAAAAAGGGAACTTGTTGTCCTCTTCGTGATCATATAAAACCGACACATTTTTCTCCAACAAACGTTTTATTTCATACATATTTAATCACTTATGCATCCAAAATCTAAAAGGATTTGAAATTTTTGATCGGGGAGAAAATGTGATATAAATATGAAAGATGATAAAAGATGACCATTTTGTCTCAAAGTGCATATCTGCTTCTAATATGTGCTAAACTCTTTTAGAATCTAGAAGCATATATTAAGGGGGAGCATTTCAAAACAAATACAAACCTTCAAGGTACAAAGATTTCCATGTTTTAAAATAATGTACCTTGATTGTGTGTTAAATGGTTTCTAATTATTTGGTAATCGTGGTTGTATTTCAAAAGATCTCTTTCCTCTATGTGATAAAATGTTTTCAAATATCCTATGCACATATTGAGGGGGAGAATTTACCAAGAAAATCAAATGGCTTTTTCTATGGAAATTATGATTAAGAATATATTTCAAATAACTCTTGCCTCCATATGCTAAACAATTTCAATATCATATGCACATGTTGAGGGGGAGCATCTCTAAAATGATCAAAAATATTAAGGTACAAAATGCTTTGATCTCGTATCACAAGTACCTTGATTATTTTTCCAAATGATTTTTTAATTGGTTTCGAGAAGGAAAGATCTGTACCAAAAGACCGACCCTTTTACTTTATGCATTGGAGTTATAAGGATGGTAAGGTTAGGTATTAGTTCCCACGATCCGCCAGAACCGGAGGGATCTACCTAGGGACAATCCACTAGATAGTGTAGAGTCCTTAGGTATGATGAAAAAAAGGAGAAAAGTGAGATATGGGAAGAAAAGTGGACGGAGATAGAGCTGAGTACTGAATAAACCCAACAAGGTTCTAGCAATGAAGTCTCGGTAACACTGAAGGGGTTGAAGAATGAAAAAGAATTGAATGTGAAAAGGGTGAAAAGAAATAGCCCTCCAACAATTCAACCTTAGGGCAGAAACCGGGTTCAATACATATGCTACTGGTGTTTACTAAGGTAACACCGGTATTGAAGACAAGACGTCATGGACCCAGTGACGCACTGCACTAAACTTCCCAATCTATTAAAGTTCCTCTTAAAAGGGCTTGTTTCATTCTCACGGGGAACCTACATAATCTATCGATTTTCTCTTAGAGATTGTTGATATTGAAGAAAGAGACCCTCTCCCTATTCTCTGATATACGAAACCAAATGTGCACTATTGAGTCTAGAGCCACGAGATCATCTATAAATATCATTAGGACACTGTCTATGAAGACTCTCGTTTCTTTCACAATGTGGAAAGAGAGATTATATCTTATGAGTCCTACGCATTATCCTTGTGGTATTGCGAACATCTCGAGTGATATGCAATCTTATTCACAATGAAGATGGAAAGCCTTCTGGAGCCAACATCAAACAAGCTCCTGTGGATGGTATGTGAGATCTCCAATAGATCAACCATGTGACAACCGAATAGAAACAATGGGGATTCATAATTATGATTCAATCCGTTCAAAGTTACTAATTGATGGATACCTTTGAAAACCGGGCCGTTGTGCTTAAAATCTTTTCTCTAGCACATCGATTATGTATTAATATTTCAAAAATAAAAGGTGTTTATGATTGATAATTGATTTTTCGTTAAAACCTTCGCTTGTATTGCAAAACACTTTATTTTGAGCAAGCACCCATTGTTTTTCAAATCTTTTTTCATCAATCGCTGAATCTCAAATTGGCTGGTTCACTCATCCGTGTTGTCTTCTTTGAGACGCTTTGCCGTTTGAGAACAAATTTAGATCACCGCGAAACCTCAGCCAAGGAGATTCTTAGAATCCTATCTCGATCACAAAAGATTACATGTATCGATCAATCCGGAGAACCGTGGGCCGGTACCTCAATTCAACAAAAGTGGTCAAAGACACTTTCGTGCGCTTTTATTTCTAACCTGTATGCAGTACACCCGACTTTCTGATCGTAATGGAAAGGTAAATCCATAGCTGCATGCTCACACTACACATTCATCTCTAAAGAAATCATGATAAGTGCATCAACGATTCCGATATTTTCACTCCATGCTTCTGCTACGCTTCTGCAAATATCAAGAATCAACTAAAGCTTCCGCTACTCTTATGAGAAGATATCATGATCCAGATTGTGAGCATGTTCCCCAATTGTCACAACATCACATGCGCAACACAACAATGGGTGATGATTAACTGGCGTGGTTCGATGATCTCTATTAAAGCACAAAAGTCATCAATGTGGATCAGCTCTATAACCTCCACGAAATATACATTGTAGTTGAACGATGATGAAATCACCACGGAAGCACAAAGTTTGAATATTTTGATGTTTTGATGTCTATGAGCTCAAGATTAAAGATTAAATAGAATGTTAGGATTCACAATGTAAATCATGGGGTGACCTCCCTTAGGAGGAGATTGTTAGGAATTGGAAATTCTATTGTGAAGCATCAGTCACCCCAAGTATAATCTAGCTTAAGTTAGCTCATAGACATATCGTTTATTATGTTATTTGTTAGTCAGTTATTAGCATAGTTTAGTCTAGTGCAACACCGGAGGGAGGAAGGACGGCCTTTACCCATTGTATGCGATCCACGAGCCCAGAAGGCGTATTACTTTAGAGTAATAGCCCTCTCCCCACAAGGGAGAGGGTTGGATGTTCATTTTTGGAATCTAACCTTCCATGAGTTTCTCTTACTAGAATATCCCACTTTCTCTCTCTAAAACCATATAATTATACGCCCATATTTGTGATTGCTTGTGTGATTGTAAAATCCAATGTCTAACAAGATGGGATACTAAGAGGGTGCAGAGAAGATTGAACATTAGAAGGTTCGACATGTTCATGATTAAGACTTGAACCATCATGTACTACGTTTGTAGAATCCATGAAAGAAAGTATGTCGGAATCTGAATGATTAAGATCAATTACGTTAACATCCATTGTCTCTTAGTAACAAAGTAATATCTTCAACTAGCCTGCAAGACCATGCAAAGAATTTTAAACCAATAACACATGAACCAAAGAGAACCATCAAACAGTGCCGTAAACAATGGAAAATAGGGTTCCTATCAATTTGAAACACCTTTGGGGCATATCAGTTGAACCACGTTGCTACTGTCAAATTGTGTTCTACTGCTAAATTTACACATAATGGTGATGTGTGATTGGTAGTAAAACTAGGAACATAGGTTTGAAAATGTAAATGTGAATAAAGTATTGGTCTATTGTTGTTCCTAAATTAATGCATGTGCATACATTAATGGTCGTGTTCCTAAATTCATGCACGAGACTGTATTCATAAGCTACCGAAATGGTAAGTAAACGATTAACCCAACAGCTAGCCTAGTGCACCAACACCAACTACTCACAACCTACATCCAGTAAACTCAAAGAATGGTTTATCTTACCAAACCTATATAGCAAGTGTTCCTATATAAACACATGAATCAAGGATTTTATATTATAACAGTGCATATAAGAGGTATATCCTATAAGAGTTATATAAGTAGATATAGTTAATTTCATTTAGGTTTATCAATGTTATCACTATATATGTGGTTCATTAAAACCTTTACGTTAAAAAGGATGAACATGTACCTGATCTCGTTACGAGATAACCGAAAGAACGCATGTAACAAGATGATGAGAGCGAGGAGAAAAAAACAGTAACAAAATTCGGATCAGAGGAGTCGCAGGGCTACATAAGAGGGCGACATGGTGAATTTGGAAGTCAGGAGATTGATACGATACCCTAATGAGAATAAGAGGAAGAGATAAATAATATGAGATCTGTTATATGTAATTAATTATAAAGCGCATATTAGGTGATTGTACAATAATTGTGACTGTGCCTTGATGGTGATCGAAGGGTATGAGGGGTGATATGCTTGCGCCAAACTTGTAGCCAATCTGTGTGACAACTCGTATTTTCAGGTCATACTTCAAAACATTATTCATGCTTCATCATTTATCGTTTATTGTAACCGGGTTTACGAGCATCAAATTCACGTAACCGTAATGGTTTATGCCGTGAATTCATGATTATATCATCGAGGTCATTTCATATAGACTAAGTTTAGTCTACATTTCATTAACATCATTATCATCACATTAGTTCATGCATGGTTTTGCATTTTACATTAATTACATAATTTCATATTAAATAAACGTTATCGCGTAAGTTATTATTTTGAACATTTAATCCGATACTTCCAAAATGATCCCGATATATTTTTATACTTACATTTAGTTTATAAAAACTATATTTTGAGTTTACCTAGTGTTTTAAATTTATTTTGTATATAAATCGTTAAATTTATATTATTACGACGTTTTTCTTAAAAACTACACGATAATTATTAGTTCACTCAAATTTTACAAGAAATGTATTTTTACAATTTTTATGATCTCAATATACTTTACTTTGACCTATTAAAAATTATTTTTAGCCAAAACTACCTTAAATACCCAAATATATACACAAGTTACAATTTATCCTTACTTATATTTATGTAACTTACACCTTTTATATACTTTGTAAATAATAGAAAGAAAAAAAAAACATATTTTTGAAATACATTCCCCCTTGGCCGACCAAGGGGGATGAAGCATTAAATAGTTGGTAACATATTTCTTACATGTATAGATCTTTACTCAAAGTTACTTTCACACTTCATTCATTCAATATAATGCTAAGTTAGAAAAGTTTCTTTCTCTCTTGCTTCCTTCCTCTCAAAACCGGTCACACCTTAGAGTGAAGAAGGGATCATCAAAATTTTACAAGCTCAAGTTTAAACACTCTAGATTACACTCTTATTAAAGGTTTTGAAATAAAAACCTAGGGTGTTTAGGTTAATCCTTGTTCTAATCACCTCATCATAGTAGCTTGTAAGCATATCACTTTCATTTACATCTTTCATTTTCATTTCATATGTATTTCTTTATTTTTGAGCAAGCATGCAAGACTTATGTGTATTTATACCATTTTTACATTGATTTTTAGAGTTTTATACATATAAGTCATCCTATAATTTATCCCTTGTTATATATTAGTCTTGATGATGTTTAGGAACCCATGACACCCTAAGAAGGTGTATGGTAGGATTAGAATAGCTTTGGAGTTGTTTTGAAGGGATTGGAATAGGTTTAGTACGAGAAAAACTCTTTTCGACAAGTATAAAAAGTGGTCTGATCTTGTTTTGTATTTCTGGAAAATCCGACAGTAGGCACGAATTTTTGGCCTAGATATTTAGAAAATATACTTTAAAACGAATCTGTGGCCGCTTGACGATTAAAACGGAGCTATAACTAAGAAGTTATGAATTTTTCAAGTTTGACCATCTAAATATATATATCCTGAAAATTTCAGCAAACGTTTTTGTTTTAATTGAGTCAAAAACGAGTCATAAGCTTTATAAATTATTTCGACTTATCAAAAATATATTAGTATACTTTGATACGAAGCTAAGGACGTATAATACGTAGAAAACGGATTTGTAACGACTAAAATATACACGTTTTTATGAAGTTGCCGTAACTTTACTTTTAGAAAAACTATATTATTTTTATTAGACAAGTGTTACGGATAAACAAGTGACCATATTGAAGGCTATTTTTAACGTTGACGTAGAACTTTTTGTAACGAAACGTCTTCTAATAAAAGTGAGATCACCAAGCATATTTTCCAAAACGACTAACCGTTTGTATAGCGGAGTTGTAATGAATTATTTACGGTTGCTTAAACTTTGCCGAAATTCACTTTTAAACTACATTTTGGACAAAATCACCCTACTTAACCTATATTTTTCTTTATGAACGAAACCTCTAGGATAAAAACTTAAATGCCAAAACTTCTAGATTTTGATACAAGCTTTCCAAAACCATTGAGTTCGTTTTCCTAACGTTCGACGCATTACACCATCTTACTTAATTAGTTTTCGAGGCCATTTTTGTCACTTTCATGAAATTTCCGACGACATTATTTTACGATGGAAAGATAAAATTTCACAATAAATCATTAAGAAACTATTTTAGGATGACATTTTGACGTAAATACTTGTAAAGTAATTTAAGAATGTTCAAGACGTCAAAAGAGTATTTTTCGACGAAGAGTATTATTTTCAAAACTCACAAATGGTATAAATAACATACGAAATGCATGCATAACATTACATCATAACTCATTACGTATCATATCATTCATAATAGGTCAAGGTTAAAGTATCACGCTACATTTCGGTGTACTCACTTTTGTCATCGCCTCATTTTACCAAGTGAGTTTCATAGCCCCTACTTTTATACGTTTTGAATTACTTTTGGGGGAGATACATGCTCAACTATTTTCATTACTATCATAAGTACTCTAAACTTTTAAGGATTACCGTGAGTTCCATAGCCCCATTTTCAATTGTTTTATTACTTTTATTAAACTCTTTGGGGGAGATACATGCTCAACTATTTTCATGACATTCATGAATATTTGCAAACTATATGTTTATCCAATCGAATGTTTAGTCATAATGGTAATGCTTTTGCCATGCTTAGAATTTCCATATTATAATCATTGGACTGATGGTCTTGGTATAATCATTGGACTGATGGTCTTGGTATAATCATTGGACTGATGGTCTTGGTATAATCATTGGACTGATGGTCTTGGTATATTCATTGAGCTAATGGTCTTGGTATATTCATTGAGCTAATGGTCTTGGTATAATCAGTGAACTAATGGTCTAGGTAGAATCATTGGACTAATGGTCTTGGTACAATCCTGAACTAATGGTCATGGAACAATTTGAAACCGTACGAATTATGTATTATGTCAAGTAACTATTAATACATTAATATACGCACTATTTTGTGAATTCATTTGACATCAAGCGCTTGAACATAAACTATATCACATTTTGGCAATGGGTTGTGAACACACAGGTTGCAAGTTTTGTATGGGCGGAACTTGGAACTGAGTGGATTTACAATGCCTTTGCTGCATAGACGATTTTGAAAGGCTTTACATTTCAACACAAACCCTATGAACTCACTCAACCTTTGTGTTGACACTTTTAGCATGTTTTATCTCAGGTATCTAAGGCATTCACTTCATGGCATGCATTTGGACACATCATGGAGTCGCGATGACGACGCTGCCTCACTTGGGTTTTAAGCACTTTAAAACATCGTTTGAATTGTAACAAACTTATTTCCGCACAAGTTAATTTCAATTGGGACCTATACTTTGTAAACTCTGATTATTTTATTAAATCAAACGATGTATTTTCCAAACGACACTTTAGGTCGCTCAATATAACTGTGATTGTGATGCTATGACAAATAATCCCGTGAATTCCATTCCACAGCAAAAATGTAATTTGGGGTGTGACAATCGCAATAAGAAATAGTAGATACTTAGTTAAGTGATTGCGAGGGTTGGACCTCGCGAACCACCTCCGCCCGAGAGTAAGTATGTGATATGTGTTGTAAGTAATGTAAAGTATGTAAAATAATCGTGTTGAGTGAACATATCATTGAAATGACTCGTCCAACCTATTTATAGATAGAGAAATAAGCTTGGAGAGTGTTTAAGCATGTTTCGAGATCATGGGGGCGTTCCATGATTTGTGGTAACCGCTAGGGCTTCATCCCCACTCTCTCTGTCTTGGTGGGGAAGCTAAGGAGATAGTGGGAACGTGGGGAAGACCAAGTCAATGTTCTCCTTTGTCTTAGTGTCTTCAAGAGAAGACCGAGGGCATAGGCCTTCGGTTGGCGAATTCCAACCGTAACCATATCAAGGATGAATGATTTTACGCCACCAATGACTTAGGAAAAAAGACTTGGGCCTTCGTAATGCAAATTCAACTGAGGTCGAAGGGGAGTCCTTCTACCTGATAGGAGGGTACGTCATCAAGCCCCCCAGTCGAAAGTGATATGTACGAATGAGAATTATTGCTTACGATTCAAAAATATATACGAAACCTCTCCTCGGTTACAAAATTGAACGAAGATGAAAAGTTGGATATAGTTGACCGCGTAATTAATGCGTAGTACTTATCCTAACCACCCTCTATCTCGGTAAATTCAAACGTCCCTTCAAATTTTAAAAAGGATTTGAAATCCGGAAGTTAGGTGATCTCACAAGACACGTGTAGGGCTAGGATGTTAGATGCAAGAGGGTATATAAAATCAAAATAGTAAAACCCTAACACATTTTTTATCCCTCGCCCAAAAATTACACCTACTAAGCTGTCTTCCGAGCAAGCTTTCTAACAAAAAAGGTAAAGTATTCCTTCGTATCACTACGTTTTCAGTACTTTTTTGTTGATTCAAAGTTCTATGGCTTCCAATAGTAAGTTTGTAATTGGGCAACAAGGTTGTACCTTGACTAGGGAAGAGCTTAAAGCCTTCCTTACTGATTATCCCATTCCCAAACAGTATAAGATCATGTTACCCAACAAACGCCAAGGTATTTATGATGCTCCAAAGAATTATGTAGGCTTGTATACACATGCATTCACCACCTCCAACCTAAGGATACCATTGCATCCCCTGATTTTAGAACTCCTTCAATACTATGAAGTATACATATCTAGGTTTAACCCGTTTGGCCTAGCCAAGCTCACAACGTACATTGTTATGTGTAAAGCGTATGGGTTTGAACCGTCTTTGACTGTGCTTAGAGGGTTTGTGAATCTTTACCTTGGAGGAGACTGGCTGACATTGGCCAAAAGGGGTGAACAGGATGTGCCCATTCTTATTGAGAAGCCTTTTACAAATATCAGAAATTGGAAATGGAAATTCTTTTACATTCAAGATACAATTGTACCTCCACAATACCACTGCTGCTAAACCCGAGTTTCATTTGATGAGAAGAGATTTAACGATCCCCGCCTCTATCTTTGTGAGGAGGAATCCTGAGTAATGCCTAGCTCGCCATCCAAATGATTTCTAGACCTTTCTAGAGCCACATCGCTTTATGGTCGGGCCTTCTTTGAAAGTTGGAGAGGGTCTCCATTACATCCTGAAATTATTTGTTACGGAGAAAGTATGTAAATTTCTAATTAAAATAAGCTATAGGAACTTATCTTTCTGATATTTATCTGTTTCCTTCCTTTTTGCAGAAATGTCATTCTAAAATTTCGTTGTTGCTGGTGGTGCCAAGGAAGTGAGCTTCATTCCCAAGGAAGCCAATGAAGTTAGTTACGGTGTAGGTTCTCCTTCAGTTTCAGTTAACAATAACGATGTTGATGCCCAACCAATTGAGCCTATGTCATCTGCTCCTCCTACAATAGAAAAGGGGCATGTGGAGGTTGAAGACCAGTTAGTTGAGAATGTGGCAGAATCAGATGACCCTGCTTCGGAGGAACAACTGGCGATCGTAGGATCCTCCGGTATAGCGGATAGGGTCCGAATCAGGAAAGGTACAAGCTCGAAGGCTGCAAAGTCTGCATCGAAGAGGAAGCTTATCTTTCCCACTCCTCCCTCTCGAACTACCTGACAAAAGAGTGCTCGTGGTAAGGCTGTGGTGTTTCCAGCCATCGAAGGGCCTAACACTGATGACATTCATGGTAAGTCTTCTTCCCTGTTGCAAAAAATTAGCTGCATATTGTGTTAAACTAATAAGTTTATTTCTATTGCAGGACTCCCTGATATGAAGGAGCTTCCATCCCCCTAGCTTGCCACTTGCTCGTTGAGCGTGTGACCCCATCTAGCTGGAAGGGGGTGATGGATAACATGTCTTTGGAAAGTCTATGCGACCTTCATGATAAGAGCTATGTGAGACAATGCATATTGGATAACCACCAACACTCGCAAAGGGAGCTTCTTCAGTCTTTGTCACCAAGGCTAGGGAAGATATGGATGTCATGCTTGCCAGGGAGAAGGCTAGGGACAATCAATACGCAGACCTGTAGGCAAAGTGTGAGGATGCCATGGAAGATTTCAACAAAAATACTCTGGTCTAAGACCTCCGAGCAGATGTGGAGAAGCTCAAGGGTCAGTTAGCCGAAAGCCAGGCTAAGTGCAGCATGCTATCTCTCAAAGGCGGGAAGGTCAATTTCCGTTATGACTACCAAGTGTGAAGGCCTTGAAGAAGAGAGGGCAAAGCTGATTGACCAAGATATCAAGCTTAGAGAAAAGGTGGATGGGTTGGATCTTCGTCTCAAAATGCTCAAGAAAGACAAGGTTGATCTGGTGACCAAAGTTATCCCATATATTGCTATGGAGTTGTACCATAGTGATGATCTGGGCATAATGATTGGGAAGTTGGTGAATGCAGCCATGTTTCATGGCAAATGCACTACTCTTGAGGAGGTGGCCAAGACAGGTAAACCGGTGGAGCTTGCAAGTGTTCCATACTATTAAGGCAACCGACGAGAAGGAATACGATGATGCAGGAAATGCCTTGTCCACTACAGAGTTCCCATTCCTTGCTGAGGCTACAAAGGACCAAACGGCCTCCATTGAGGACCTGTTGGCAAAGAAGCCAAGGAAAGTTCAACCCGCTTCCTTCCAAGAAGACACCATCTCCAAAGGTCCCATCCCGTGCTCTGGCGATCTAACACATTCCAAGGTATGATGAAGGCTACCATGTGATAGTTATTTGATCTTCCAGGGTGGTATGTACCCTGTTTAAACAATATGTCTTTATGTCTCTTTCCAGGCATGATGCCTGATGAAACAATTTACTTTTATGTATGTGGTGAAGGCTACGGCCTAAGACAATATTTGCTTGTTGATCGTTAAGGCTATGGCCTTTTGGACTAGTTAGACTAGTCGTGAATGAATATCTACATGATGGCCACTAGGGCCTATATTTTGCTTAACTTTGATGCTTCTCTTTACGTTTCATTTGCACGTAAATTTTTTACAACCTAAGGCATATGGTAGATGCATAGCCTCATTGTGTGTAATTTCTGCACCAAGAATATAGCAATCGTATAATTTAATTGCTGACAGAGGGTTGCAACCTACTCCATCTTAATCCTTTGGGTAGAAAAAGGCTTGGAATACCTTAAGACCACGTAGGAAAGTTAATGTGAAGTTGAGATGGATGTTAAGCATATGAGCAAGACCTATTGTTAGCCTTTGTACATCCCTTCGACATTGAAACTTATAAAACGACTTGGTGGACAAATCTTTGTTGTATTGAACGAAACAAGAGATTTGAGGGAAATGTGTCATATCATTAAGTGGGTAGGGAGGATTACATCATTTTAAGAAATGAATACTAGACGCCTACAATTAATGCTTCTTTCCCCAAGTGAGAAGAATGCAAATACATTGATTGAAATCAAATTAAAAAATGTCCTTAGACATTGTAAGTTACATATGTAAAACTTACGAAGGGTAGTGCCATTCCAAGTCCTATCAATAGCGTCTCCATCAAGGGTTTCCAGCTTGTAGGCTCCGTTGCCATATGCTTCTGTTATTTGACGTAGGCCCTTCCCATGTAGGCCCTAGTTTACCCTGATACTCAGCTTTACTTACAGCTTGAGTCGGATGACGTATTCTCCTGGCTTGAATGTCGAAGGTCGAACCCTACTGTTGTAGTACCTTTCAATCTTTTGTTTATGGATAGCCTCCCTAATTGAGGCTATTTCCCTTCTTTCTTCGAGTAGGTCAAGATTGCTGCGGAGTCTTTCTTCGTTGTCTGTTGCTTCGAAGTTCATGACTCGCTTCGCTTTCAACACTTACTTCGGCGAATGGCGACTTATGTGCCATGACTTGACTTTGTGTATGCTTCGTGGGCCCAAAGTACTTGGGGTAACTCATCCACCCAACCATGGTGGTCGAATCGAGCCTTCGCTTCTATGCCTTGGATGATGTCCTTGTTAGTAACTTCCACCTGTTTGTTACCTTGAGGATGGTAAACGGAGCTAAAGGACTGTTTTATGTTCAGGCCTCTGCAAAACACGGGAAACACTCCTTCGGCAAACTGGTTCCCATTATCTGATATGATGATATGGGGTACTCCAAATCGGCAAATGATGTGTTCCCACACAAACTTTTCCATATGCCTCCCTGTGATTGATGCTAAGGGCTTGGCTTCGACCCATTTTGTGAAGTAATCGATGGCTACGACCTAAAACTTTACCCCTCCGGGAGCAATCGGTAGAGGGCCTACGATATCTATCCTCCATTGGCTGAAAGGCCATGCAGATGTCATGGAGGTCATATCTTATTTTGGTAGCCTTGGCACTCTTGAATGGATTTGACAGGCTTTACACTTTTGGATAATTTCCACTGCGTCCCTGTGCATCGAAGGCCAATAGTACCCTATCCTCATGATCTTAGAAACAAAGGAGCGAGGTCCTGCATGTAGCCCGCAAGACCCTTCGTGCACTTCTTGAATTATGTTGGAGGCTTGCCTAGGTCCTACAGAACGGAGACATGGAGACAAGAAAGACTTTCGGTATAGGTAATTCCCCATGATCCTGTATTGTGGTGCTTTGATGTGGACCTTTCGTGCTAGCTTCTGATCCTCCGGCAGTATGCCACTTATTAAGTACTCTCTGATCGGAGTCATCCAATTTGACTCTTCCTCCAGTATTACGTCAGACACCTCCTTTCGGACGATGGACCTTTCTGCCAACACTTCGACCAGAACCTCCTTAGTTAAGTAAGCAAAGGCCATTGATGCCGTTGCTAAGTGCATCCGCCTTTTTGTTTTGGTTTCTTCGAACATGCTCTATGTCGTAGGAA
Organism: Chrysanthemum makinoi; assembly: GCA_910596185.1. NCBI lineage: Eukaryota > Viridiplantae > Streptophyta > Magnoliopsida > Asterales > Asteraceae > Chrysanthemum > Chrysanthemum makinoi. The sequence goes on from OU343224.1 coordinate 272,510,158, forward strand.
GTAAATCCTTCGAGCATCTCCTTGGCTTTGTCCAGTATCGCTTAATGACAGTCGCCTTGCTTCGTAAGAGCCCACGATCCGTTGGCCACCGTTTGAGTCAACAAAAATAGCCAAGACTTCTACCTCCATGTCTTTAGCCTATCGGAGACCTGCTAGCAGGCTTCATATTCGCTTCATTATTAGTAGCATCAAATTCAAGCGGAGTGCATAAGTATACTCCTTTCCTTCAGGTTAACTAGCATCAACCCTCGCACTTTGATCCATCGGAGCTGGAGGCCATTGGTGTAAAGCTTCCACCCTTGACCGCTTAGCGAGGCTTTGTCGCACAACTTTGTTGTCCTCCGCTTCGGTTCGAGGGCGCTTGCGCTAAAAAGTCTCGCCAAGATTTACCCTTTGACCGAGTTCCTACCCTTGTACTCAATTTCATGCTCTCCTAGCTCGATGGCCCATTTAGCTATTCTTCCAGATTTCTCTGGCTTCGAAAGTATCTGCTTAATTGGCTTCTTAGTGAACACTGTTATGGGGTGAAAGCACAGAAGTACCTTCGGCGCCACAAAGATGAACCAAAGCTAGGATTAACTTCTCCAACTCTGGGTAATTTAGCTCAGCTCCCTGTAGAACCCTACTAACAAAGTAGATAGGGATTTGCTTATTTTCCCTTTCCACCAACAAAACAACATTGATGCTTTCGAAGGAGGCTATGATGTACATAAATAACACTTCGCCTTTGATTGGGGCGGTAAGTGTGGGTAGAATTGCCATGAACTCCTTGAGCTTTTGAAAGGCAGCTTCTGCATCCGTGCTCCATTGAAACGTCTTTTTATCCGTGCATCCTTTAAGTGTCTTAAAGAATGGCAAGGATCTTTCTGCACCCTTCGATAGGAATCACTGGAGGGCTGCTAGTTTTCCGTTCAAACTTTGTACATCCTTGAGAGACTTAGGAGCCCGCAAGTCTCGCTGATAGCCTTAACCTTGAAGGGTTGGATTTAATACCCGCTGCGTCAGTGTCCTAAGAATTGTCCTTCCTCTACTCCGAAAGAACACTTCTTAGGGTTTAACTTCATGTTGATGGCGCGAAGCCGATCGAAGGTTTCCTTTATGTCGGAGAGCATATCCTCCTCCATTCTGCTCTTGATGACCATATCGTCTACGTATGCTTCGAGGTTCCCACCTATTTGCTTGATAAAGGCTTTGTCCACTAGCCTTTGGTAGGTAGCACCTGCATTCTTCAGACCGAAAGGCATCTTCTTGTAGCAATATACACCTTTTCCTGTAAAAAAGGCTATTTTCTCTTCGTCCTCTTCTGCCATCTGTATCTGGTGGTAACCTTTGTAAGCATCTAGAAAACATTTTAGTCGAAACCCTGATAAGGATTCCACCCTCCAATCAATTTCTGGTAGAGGATAGTAGTCCTTCAGACATGCCTTGTTGATGTCGGTGAAGTCTACACACATTCGCCACCCTCCATCATGCTTCTTAACCATCACTGGATTGGATACCCAGGTTTGATACTTTACTTCCCTGAGTATAGCTGCTGCTACGAGCTCATCCACCTCCTTGCAAGCCGATGCATTCCTTTCGGGTGCAAGGCTTCGACGCTTCTGCTTGATAGGTTCAATGTGCTTGAACTCGTTAAGCTTGTGCTCCGTGCCGAAGGGCTTTCCATCTATGATGAGGGTTCTGGGGACCCCCTTCATGTCACAGTAAGTCCATGCGAAGACATCTGCATTAGCCCTTAGTAACTTTTCGCTTCGCCTTTAAAGGTGTGGGGTCGCTTCCAATGACCACCGTCTGATCAGGATGGAGGTCGTTTACTACAATGCGCTCTTTGACATCAGTGCAGCTGAGAATATCCTTCAGAACCTCTTCAGGATTTTGCTTGACCCTCTTGCCTACATCAGTAGGCATCTTCGCATTGTAGCTAGAGAAAACTGTTCCAATACCGTAGGGTGTTTGGAATTTGATCGCAGCATGTATGGTGGAGACAACGATACCCATTTTCTGCATTGCGGTTCTCCCTGCCCAACGAGGTTATAGGGAGATTCAGACCTTACGATCGCAAAAACCAGGGTCTCTGTTCTTTTTTGCCTTCTTTCTCCAATCGTAACCTCTAAAGGGACTTCTCCCAAAGGCCATAAATGCTCTCCAGAGAATCCCATCAAAGGTACCTTCGAATCTACTCTTTTCGACCTTATCGAAGGCTTGAGCTTCAGAAAACAATGCTCATAGATGACTTCGCAGAGCTTCATGATCCTAGGTAGGCTCTATTCACTTCCCTTGGAATTAAGACTTTGATGACCACGGGGTCATTTGAGAGAACCCTGCCAGTGATCAAAGGGAACGTAACATATCCTACCCCGCACAATCCTTTCTCTGCTGCTTTTCTATTTAAACCAAAATCATCCCTGTGAACCATGAGGATTGGATCTTCGACAGGCGTGGTATCTTTCCTCAACTGTGTGTCGGAGACCTTCTCTTTACCTTTCTTTATGCCCTTCACCAAATGTCCTAATTGGCCAGACTTCACGGCCTCTTCTATCTGTTTTTTGAGCTCTCTGCAACTGTTGGTGTCGTGCCCGTAATCGTCGCGAAAATAGCAATACTTGGATGTATCCCTGCTCCTTCCTCTACTTGCCAAACGAGGGGGAGGATCGAAGGCCTTCGCAGCCCTTTCTATAGCAAGTATTTCCCTTGGAGATTTAGACAGATTTGCCAAGAGTCCGTGGTTGATGTTTTTGTTGTAGGATGTGAACCTGTTCCTGCCTTTGTGTCTGTTTTTTGGACCCTTCACACGAAGAGTGCTTTGGGATCTTGCTGTGACTTTCTTTACTTTCGATCAGAGCCCCATTGGTGGACACTTCTTTGGCTTCGATCTAGGTTTACGTCTTCTCCATTAAGCCTTTGTAGGTTGTGGGAAGGTCAGTGGATAGGAATTCCACCAGACTTCTGTTTCGTAGGCCATGCACAAAACCAGAGATGTGCTGGTCTTCGCGTGCACCCGTAATCGCAAAGGTGTCATCATATCTAGTAACGAAATCCCTAGTGCTCTCGCTTTTCCCTCTCGCTGATGTTTTGTACCGTCCGGTGAGTCCTTGTGAACTTTTTCTGCTGGCTAAAGTGTGATCAAAACTTGGCCTTGAGATCATCCAAATTCACTATGCTACCCGCTTTTGCCCGTTCGCCATACACGCAGCGAGTCCCTTAAGGTATATGTGAACATGTGGCAAGCAAAACCGCATAACCCATTTCTGCATTCTAATAGCCCCTTTGAACAGATGTAAGAAATTATCTGGGTCCCCCTTCCCATAATAAGTACCAATATGTGCGGGCATTTTCAACCCGTCGGGTAGAGGGTAGTCTTCTATCCATCTTACAAAGGGTGTTGTGGAACCCATGGGCTCCGAATAAAGGCAGTTGTAAGGTGGCATATAAGTGGGGACAGTGTTGTATGGGTTATGTGTAACACCCCCAAAATATCGCAGCGGAAGATTGTGTCATTGGGGTGCTACTTCATAATACACAGTACAAGTTATAGAAAACGACCTCTAAATGAGACGTTTTGAAAAGTTACCATTCGATTAATGAAATCAGAGTTACAAACGATGAGGTCCCAAAGTATAATACATAAATGTTTCGAATGGTAAATGACAAAAGCATAAGTCTTCAAAATATGTCGTGCGACTCTATGTTCCATGCAACAGCTATCGTCTTATTGACCTGAGATAAACATGCTTAAAGTGTCAACACAATGGTTGGTGAGTTCATAGAGTTTGTTTTGAATAAGTTGAAAAGCCTTTAAAGAATGTTCACACAGCAAAGGTATTGTAAATCCACTCAGTTCCAAGTTCCGCCATAAAGAACTTGCAACCTGTGTGTTCACAACCCACTACCAAAATATAATACATTTTGTAGTCAAGCACACATACAGTCATAATAGTTCACATTATTGCACTTAGGGGACTGCTCCGTGTATGTTGGGAGACTTATCATCGACTTATCAAGTTTACTAGTGGACTGCTCTGAACAAAGGAGACTTACCATCGTCTTATCAAGTTTACTAGTGGATCGCCCAACAAAGGAGACTTACCATCGTCTTATCAAGTTTACTAGTGGACTGCTCCGAACAAAGGAGACTTACCATCGTCTTAAGTATAACACAATCAAGTATAACGCAATCAAGTATAACGCAATCAAGTATAATGCAACCAAGTATAATGCTTTGAGTATTTGTAAAATAGTATAAAGCAAATGATTGAGCATGTATCTCCCCCAAAGAGTTTGTAAAACAATTAAACGAGTAAAAGTGGGGCTACGAACTCATGGTAATCCTTAAAAGTTTAGAGTACTTGTGAAAGTAAATGAAAATAGTTGAGCATGTATCTCCCCCAAAGAGTTTCAAACGTATATAAAAACGGGGCTAAGAACTCACCTTAAAAATGATATCACAACGTATAACGGAGTCGATGGATAAGCCTGGAAGTCTCTACATATAACCTAGAATATGATGTCAACTCTTAGGTTCAGAATAATGCCTAAGAAAACATGAACGAGCCTATATATGCCATTATATTGATCATGACGTAGTATTTGTATGTTTGTTTATAAAAATGGTTTTCGTTTGTATATCTCAGACTACCGTCGGGCCATCATAATTCGAGGTCATGCATAGCGCTCGAGGAGCTAGGACACTTTAATTCGTGAATCCAAAGAACTTTCGTCGATCCGTTTACCCAAATGAACCCTCACATGAAGTTCCCTAGTGTTGTAGTGCTCAATACGTAAAACATGTATTTTGATTACTTGATTATATTATATATTAAGAGTTTATAAATACAATAAACTAACAAAGTTTATAAGTATTTAAATAAGTTTGAGTTATATATATACTTACCTTAAAATAGAATGCTTGAGTATTATGGAAAAATAAAATATTAACGGAGCTTCGACGTAGAATTTGCAGTATTCGAAAACCCACGACTATTAGAAGATTATAACAATGCCTTCTTGAGAACCCGAAGAAGAAAAGAAGATTATAACGACGTCTTTTTTGGAGACTTGAAGATATTTGAAGATTATAACGACTCTTTCTTGAAAACTTCCAAGAACGAAGATCAAACGCTAGTTTTTCTTCAAGAACACATGAATGTTCTTACAAGATCTATAAGAAATGCCTTAGGGTTTAGGACTTTAGATGATAAGAAGGGGTGGTGCAAGAAATTATGAAGGTTTATGTTTGGTATTTATAGGCTAGAGATTTTAGTTAACTATATATTGGGTTAAAAACTAACCATGGTTAAATTTACACATGTAATGATCTAAAGGTAGCATGCTTAGGATTTTGACACCAAGGTGATGACTCCTCCCAAATTTCGTTCATATAGAGATAAGATGACTTAGGTGGATAGTTTTGGTATTATCTTGATTACTGGTGAGTTTTGGTTCCGCTTAAATGCTAATCGAAGCCATAAAAGGTAAAACCGGTATCGTAAAATATGAAACTTGCAGGAATGATGAAACTCATCATTATACTCCATATAAAATATAAAATGGGTGATAAGTCTTATTGGGTGCAAAAACGCTTAAAGCCGGAAATACAGTGTAAAAACGCGTAATTCGCAGCTTATCGAAAAGAACGAAATTTCAGGGAAATGATCGTGAATTTATTTGGACTAGACTAAAATTAGTCTAAAAGTGATATGAGATGTCAAACTTTGGTTTTCGTCGTACGTGGGATAACTTAACAGTTATTCGTGAAGTTTAAAAATTACGCGATTTAAGAAAAAGGTAGAACGTACAAGGTTAATTTCTTTATGGTCAAAGGAGGAGGGAAATATGTTTGAATTTTCCAAAAATGTAAAAGTTTCTATTCATCTTAGGAAATACAGTGCAGGAATCGTTAAGTCTGGATGTAAGTAGAATCGTTTAAAACGTAAGTTTAGTTTTGTTCTCATACTGGGCTTATTTGGTAAAATAATAATAAATCTTAAAAATTCTCAAATTAATCATGAATGATCTAAAAATTTATCGCGGGAAAATTGTCGGAGTTGGTTTTCGATATGCGCGGGATGTTTAAATGGTGTACCGTCCAAAATGAAACTTTAAAACGGTGTTTTCTTAATAACTTTTGCGAAAATGATCTAACGATTGTCGAACTCTTAGGTCATTACTAAAATGATTTATCCTACGAGAATGTGAAATAAAAATTTCGGGAGTGAATAGTAAAAAGTGAATAGTAGCCGTGAATAGTAAAAATGAATAGTGACCCGAAAATGCGAATTGTTACGCCTCTACCCCTTGAAAGGAACTTCGTCCCGAAGTTCTGTTGATGTTCACTACTTACAGTGTGCATAGTCTAAGGGATTACGTCAAAGCTCATGTATATGGGTTTCTTATCTACTTAGGTACGTTCTTGTGACTATCGCGACTATTTCCCATCCTAAAGACATGCTCTCTTATGGTAGGTTTGATGAGGCAAGCTTTCCCATTCTCGAGCAAAACCCTCAAAAGATTTTTAGGTAACCGATTTTTACTTAATCTCACAACTCATCAAACAAGAACTGTCATGAGATTAGGCTAAATCGGTTTGAGTAACAACTTGATTCTAGCTTGATCTTTGCAACTCATCAAACAAGAACTGCACTCGATCAAACCGGAAACAAGTGGTTTGAAGAAAATCTTTTGAAAATTTGGCTCGACATGCGGTGCTTACACATATGAGATTACTACTCCCTTCATTGCATGATTCTTCTTGAATTAGACATAGGTGATCAGGCTATGTATAATTTAGGAGTAACTATGCAATGATTGGACTAATCGACTCATATGATGTTTGGTGTTTCAATCAGTTCATAGAAATCTCTCTTAGGTTCTAAAATTACTAAAAAAGTCTACAGTGGTGCAAAGGCGATAGGAGGAAGGTCTCAACGATATAGTAGTTATAGTCTAGGCTCTAATGCAACCTAGTTCTCTATAACTAATGCTCGATACCAATCACATAACACCCCAAAATATCGCATAAATGGGAAGATTGTGTCATTGGGGTGCTACTTCATAATACACAATACAAGTTATAGAAAACGACCTCTAAATGAGACGTTTTGAAAAGTTACCATTCGATTAATGAAATCAGAGTTACAAATGATGAGGTCCCAAAGTATAATACATAAATGTTTCGAATGGTAAATGACAAAAGCATAAGTCTTCAAAATATGTCGTGCGACTCTATGTTCCATGCAATGCCTATCGCCTTATTGACCGAGATAAACATGCTTAAAGTGTCAACACAATGGTTGGTGAGTTCATAGAGTTTGTTTTGAATAAGTTGAAAAGCCTTTAAAGAATGTTCACACAGCAAAGGTATTGTAAATCCACTCAGTTCCAAGTTCCGCCATAAAGAACTTGCAACCTGTGTGTTCACAACCCACTACCAAAATATAATACATTTTGTAGTCAAGCACACATACAGTCATAATAGTTCACATTATTGCACTTAGGGGACTGCTCCGTGTATGTTGGGAGACTTATCATCGACTTATCAAGTTTACTAGTGGACTGCTCTGAACAAAGGAGACTTACCATCGTCTTATCAAGTTTACTAGTGGACTGCTCCGAACAAAGGAGACTTACCATCGTCTTATCAAGTTTACTAGTGGACTGCTCCGAACAAAGGAGACTTACCATCGTCTTAAGTATAACACAATCAAGTATAACGCAATCAAGTATAACGCAATCAAGTATAATGCAACCAAGTATAATGCTTTGAGTATTTGTAAAATAGTATAAAGCAAATGATTGAGCATGTATCTCCCCCAAAGAGTTTGTAAAACAATTAAACGAGTAAAAGTGGGGCTACGAACTCATGGTAATCCTTAAAAGTTTAGAGTACTTGTGAAAGTAAATGAAAATAGTTGAGCATGTATCTCCCCCAAAGAGTTTCAAACGTATATAAAAACGGGGCTAAGAACTCACCTTAAAAATGATATCACAACGTATAACGGAGTCGATGGATAAGCCTGGAAGTCTCTACATATAACCTAGAATATGATGTCAACTCTTAGGTTCAGAATAATGCCTAAGAAAACATGAACGAGCCTATATATGCCATTATATTGATCATGACGTAGTATTTGTATGTTTGTTTATAAAAATGGTTTTCGTTTGTATATCTCGTACTACCGTTCGCCATCATAATTGAGAGGTCATGCAAAACGTTCGAGAGCTAGGACACTTTAAATCGTAAATCCAGCAACTCGTCGATCCGTTTACCCAAATGAACCCTCACATGAAGTTCCCTAGTGTTGTAGTGCTCAATACATAAAACATGTATTTTGATTACTTGATTATATTATATATTAAGAGTTTATAAATACAATAAACTAACAAAGTTTATAAGTATTTAAATAAGTTTGAGTTATATATATACTTACCTTAAAATAGAATGCTTGAGTATTATGGAAAAATAAAATATTAACGGAGCTTCGACGTAGAATTTGCAGTCTTCGAAAACCCACGGCTATTAGAAGATTATAACAATGCCTTCTTGAGAACCCGAAGAAGAAAAGAAGATTATAACGACGTCTTTTTGGAGACTTGAAGATATTTGAAGATTATAACGACTCTTTCTTGAAAACTTCCAAGAACGAAGATCAAACGCTAGTTTTTCTTCAAGAACACATGAATGTTCTTACAAGATCTATAAGAAATGCCTTAGGGTTTAGGACTTTAGATGATAAGAAGGGGTGGTGCAAGAAATTATGAAGGTTTATGTTTGGTATTTATAGGCTAGAGATTTTAGTTAACTATATATTGGGTTAAAAACTAACCATGGTTAAATTTACACATGTAATGATCTAAAGGTAGCATGCTTAGGATTTTGACACCAAGGTGATGACTCCCCTCCCAAATTTCGTTCATATAGAGATAAGATGACTTAGGTGGATAGTTTTGGTATTATCTTGATTACGGAGTGAGTTTTGGTTCCGTTAAATGCTAATCGAAGCCATAAAAGGTAAAACCGGGTATCGTAAAAATATGAAACTTGCAGGAATGATGAAACTCATCATTATACTTCATCTAAAAATATAAAATGGGTGATAAGTCTTATTGGGTGCAAAAACGCTGCTTAAAGCTGGAAATACAGGTCAAAAACGCGTAATTCGCAGTTTATCAGAAAAGAACGAAATTTCATGGAAATGATCGTGAATTTATTTAGAGTAGACTAAAATTAGTCTAAAAGTGATATGAGATGTCAAACTTTGGTTTTGCCGTGACGTGGGATAACTTAACAGTTATTCGTGAAGTTTAAAATTACGCGATTTAAGAAAAGGTAGAGCACAAGGTTAATTTCTTTATGGTCAAAGGAGGAGGAAATATGTTTGAATTTTCCAAAAATGTAAAATTTTCTATTCATCTTAGGAAATACAGTGCAGGAATCGTTAAGTCTGGATGTAAGTAGAATCGTTTAAAACGTAAGTTTAGTTTTTGTTCTTGCTGGGCTTATTTGGTAAAATAATAATAAATCTTAAAAATTCTCAAATTAATCATGAATGATCTAAAAATTTATCTGATGCGGGGAAAATTGTCGGAGTTGGTTTTCGATATGCGCGGGATATTTAAATGGTGTACCGTCCAAAACGAAACTTTAAACGGTGTTTTCTTAATAACTTTTGCGAAAATGATCTAACGATTGTCGAACTCTTAGGTCATTACTAAAATGATTTATCCTACGAGAATGTGAAATAAAAATTTCGGGAGTGAATAGTAAAAAGTGAATAGTAGCCGTGAATAGTAAAAATGAATAGTGACCCGAAAATGCGAATTGTTACATTATGGTTCGGAGGTACTTCGACAGGATTTTGGTTAACATAAGGAGGGTAAGCAGTAGGTATAAAAGAGGAGTGACTTCCTACAGGGTACGGAGGGTATACCATAGGTTGCTGATAACGCTTAAAATGAACATGTTTTTAGTAGCGTTATTGTTGGTTTTGTGTATGATAATCGGCTATATTTACTCATAAGTATTGCAAAAGTGAAAAAGATGCGTATTGTGTATGTGTATGTAGCTAGGTATCACAAAAGATGAAGAAATGAAGTTTTCATGCACGTTTGGAGAATTCCCGAGAAAGGAAGTCGAGTAAGGAAGCTCTTGGACTCAATGACTAGGAGGCGCAATGATTTCTAAGTATCTACAACAAGTAAAGATCAAGTTTTGTCTTGGAAATCATCAGCGGAAACAAAGAAAAAGGCGCAAATCAAGAAAAGTCAACGAAAGTCAAAACTGGCAGTACGGACAGCGCCCAACCGTTCGGTTGAGCCCGCAACCGATCCGGTTGGGCGAGTGAATAAGGTGCAACCGATCCGGTTGCATGAACTGGAGTTACACAATTTTCATTTAATGTTGCCTTAACCCCCCATAATCATTGAAGGCATTTCCTGTTATTTACTTGTAGAGAACGTTTTTGGCCAGTTAGTTTAGTTCTATGGCTATATATTGAACCTAGATTTAGTAGTCTAGGTGTGACACAACCCAAAGTGTAATAGTTTACACCAAAACTATTACCAACCATTTTATTCATCCCAAAAGTTTAGTTATCACGGTAAAACATCCAGGAGGTTGGAGAGACTCACTCTTGTCCATTGTTTTGATCATTCAGAGTTATAAGGTTAAGCTAGGCAATTGGAGGGGTGTGGTTGCTATAATCCACGAATTCTAGTTCTTGTAATCCCAAAAGTTTAGGTATTCTATGAAACTTGTTATGGATTTCTATTCTTTTGAGTTATTGGAATTACTTTGTTATTACTTGTGTTTTGTTATAATTATCATGGAGTAGTTCTTGAATATACTTGTGTGTAAGGATGTAGGAAATCATACTAGTGTTCTCATATGTGATGCATGTATATATGATCTTGTTTAAATGTGTTTGTTGAAAAACTACTAGTCTTGTTTGATTTGTCGGTAAAACATGTTTTAAGAAAAAGGACCGAAAGGATTTCTCTTGTGTTTTATTCCAAAAAGTTGAGTGACAAACTTGTATGGGGATATGGTGATTGACAACCACCATGTTTGCTTATTAAAACAAGACTAGAAACATTTTCATCATGAAAGGTCGAAAGATTCGTAGGAACAAGTTTAATAAGAACATTTTACAAACAAATGGATTTTCTAAAGGATAATCATTAGGATAAGGATCGAAAGGTTTACCTATATGTTATTGTTCTTAAAATGATTTTTACAAAACATAAACCATGGGTTGGAAATCATTTGCTTTTATTTGTGCATCACATCAAGAGTTTACACCAAGCCTTCATGAACACTTACTTTGGTTGCCTATAGACTACACACAAGTATATGTTTCTTTATATTGAATTTTACTAAAACCATCATTTTTTTGGAGAGAGCCTTGACAAAGCTTTCTTGTTACCAATCCTTTAAAACAATTTCAAAAAGCAAAATCCCTTGGGACGATCTCGACTTACCCACCTTTGCTATCGCGAACGAGTATACTTGCTCGTATGTGTTTCTAGTAATAGCCGGATAAATCGTGTTTATAAATTTTTAAAACTTGCACATGGTAAGCACATCAAGTTTTTGGCGCCACTGCCGGGGATTTTGGATTTTTAAGTATTTTGATCTTGTTAAGATTCTGTAAAATTGGTAATATTAAAATTAGATTTCATAAAATAAAGTAACTTTTTTTTTGGTTTAGAGGCTAATCGAACCGGTTAGTGCTCTCGGAAAAATTTTTGTTTTTGATTTTCATAGTTTTGCTTTATCTAGTGTTTTGTGTTATAGTTTTTAGTTTAATTCTTATTATTTCTGATTTTTATAGCTTGTCTTATAGATTGTTTATGCTTTTCTTAGTAATTTTTTAGATTTTATATTTAATCATTTTTAGTTTTATTTACTTTTTAGTTAATTTTGTCTTAATTGCAGTTATTAACTTAGTTAATTTTTGGTTTTTATGGGTTAATAGTTTTAATGAGTAGTTAAGTAGATTAGTTAATACAGTTTTGATTAATTAACTTAATTAATATTTATAATTAATAAGGATAATGAGTAGCCATAATTAATTAAGAGTTTAAGTACAAGTAATGGTCTTTAATTAAATTAAATTAACAGGTTTAAATAAAAAAAAATTGGAAATTGATCCAACCGTTCGGTTGCAGCCCGCAACCGGATCGGTTGGAAGTTTTGGTTAAGAAGTTTTACCACCAACCGAATCGGTTGGAGGGCCAACCGATCCGGTTGGAGCTCTCGGTAAATTTTTCTAGTTTTTTGATTTTGAGTTTTAGCTTTTGTTTTTAGTTTTGTTAAGTGTCTTTACTTGTTTAGTATATGTTTCTGTAGTTTGTTTTTGTTTTTACTAACTCTAACGCTAATGATTTGGATTTTTGTCTATGGTTTTGTTTTGTCTTGTTAGATAGTTGTTATGGATAGTTTAAGCGGAATTTCTGAGTACCTACGTAACTTGGATGAGATGTTTAAGGACACCGGGAATTCGTTGAAGGACTTGGGTATTGATGCGGATAATTTGGAAGAAGTAGGAGAGAACAAGGTTCAACTTCCTAAGAAGGGTAGAGTTGTGGTATTCACGCAAGCATCACTAACGGAGTATGATTCACCACTTATGAGGTTCGGTACGCCTTGTAGTGTCGAGGAGGTGAGTGCGTGGGACGCTCAACTAAACATGGCCTATGGTGAAAATTACATTGTGGAGAAAGTTCTTGATCAAATTGGCCACGTACGTTTGGATTATGAAGCTTACGGGAGGAGAATGGTTAAGAATCTTAAGGTTAACATTCATGGTCGCATTTTCGAAGCAGATTTTGTTGTCTTGGAGGAAGGAAACGCTAATGAGCCCAACGTATGTTTTGGGCAGGATTTTCTTGTGACAACCAAATGTCAATTGGACTTTGCTTTAGGGGAGATGAGGATCAACATCACCGACTTGGAAGAGGAGAAAGGGGTGAATGAAATGCTTGTGGAATTATGTGCTAATATGGAAAAGGAGAATGTGGAAGTCGTTAAGATGGGGAAGGCTAATAGAAAGAAAACCTCATCCAACAAATTAACTCCTACCACATCCACTAACAAAAACAATGATTACACACCTTCACAACCCAATACACCAAACACCTTCAAACCTTTAACCCAAGACCAAAAAGAAGCAATCTTGGAAAACCTTGAACAAAAATTTCTCGAGCTAAATGAGAAAAAGCCGGTAATTGAGGTACTACAAGATTATGTTTTATACCTCAAGAAACTAGATGCGGTAATGTTAGCAAGAGCAAGATTGGAGGATAAAGATCTATCGGAGGAAGATAGAGATAGAATTTTGTTTAGGGGTATGCCACGTAAGGAGAAAGACCCGGGAAATTTTTTTTGCCGATTAAGGTTAACGGGATCACACCAATGTATGCTTTGGCGGACACGGGTTTGAGCGTCAATGTTATGCCTTATCCATTATTTAAGATGTTGGCACTTAGTAAACCACAACCAAACCACTCAAAACTTACCATGGCGGATAACTCCCAAGCAAAAGTGATGGGGGAGGTGAAAAACGTAAGGGTTCAAATTGGCTATCAACCCTACTTGGCCGATTTTCTAGTTCTAGACATCCCTGTTGATAAGAGTCTACCTCTTATACTAGGAAGACCGTTCCTACGCACATGTGGTGCAATCATAGATATGGGTAGGGGTACGATGACAATCGATGATGGGATCTCAAAACAAACCTATTATCCCAAACCGAGGGGACCAGTTGTGGAATTCATGGAAGATTTAGAATTGATGGAAGCGGACGATGACTTAACTTGTTTTGAAATTGGACGTGATGTCCATGGAAACCCGATGTATGGACCACTAGCTCCACCATACTTTGATATTGAGGATGAGATGGAACGCGCACTAGTGGTGGAAGCATTTTACAATCCATTCAAAAACATCCTTGTTTACAAGAAGCTAGCCGATTTCTTAGGTTCTCTACCGGTTCAACTCAAAAATTTGGAATGGGGACCCGAGGGGTCAAGTGTTTACAAAAGAGAGGATGGAGACGGAGAATGGCACGTCAAATTTGATATACTATGCCCGGATGGGAGAAGATTTATAAGGAAGTTCAAAACTTATGAAACACACCGTGAATTGACCGGGAAATTTCTAAGTGAGGACATCTTAAGGCATGAGTATTTTGAGGAGTAATAAGGAGAAGCAAAACATCATAATAACAAGCAATTGTTTGCTTGATTTTCATGAACTTTTAATTTTATGCATTTAGGATTTCTTGTTTTTCATTTCATTTTTATTTTCTCTTGTTATTTTGAAGTTATTTAATTAATGCATTTTGAATTATGAGTATGATGATTTAGTTTTTGAGATTAGATGTTGTTGAAATTTCCAAATGGTTGGATGAATGTTGTGTGCATCTTTAAACGGATTTTTGAGTAAACGTTTGTTGCTTGGAAGGTAAAATGCCCAAGTAAAGTGAAAAAGGCAAAATTATGAAAAAATGCAAACCGAAACGGTTGTGTCCATGACTGAAACGGTTGCATGCAAGTATATATACCAAAAATTCAATTTTTCCAGAAAACACACACACACTAATCCTCCAGCTGGGTTTCGCAAAATTCAACCATTAGAAGTTATTTGAAGCTTGTAAAAGTTGTTGAAGATCTTCATGGCACCTAAGCGAGTAAGCATCTGCAATCAATTAACTTAATTAAGGTTTAATTAGAGCATTTTATTCGAATTTCAAATTAGGTCACTAATTTGGGGGTTTTTGATAGAATTCGAATTAAGTTGTAATCTTTTAGGATTAAGTGGGTAATTGATATAGGAATGCATTGCAAAAAGAATTGTAGTGATTGATTCAACATGGAATGAGTATTAGATGATTGAATTTTTGGATTTAATTAGGTTATGCCATTGAATCAAATTAAGTTACAATTGATGATTCCTAGTTGGTAGATGATGCCTTTTTAATGAATTTTAGATGCCACATTTGTGATTAGAACAAGTAATTAAGAATTGAGGTTTAGATTGTTAAGTTCTAAGCAAGATGAATATTTGATGATTGGAAGCTTTGGAAAACGAATTAAGAGCAATTTGAGGATGTGGGAATCATTGTTGATGTTAGAATGCAGCTTAGGAGTGAATTGGAATTGGAAGAATCGATTAGGAAATAGATTGGAAGAAAAAAAATTCTGCAGGTTGAGGAACCGATCCGGTTGCGAAGCGCTACCAAATGGTTGGATAGAGGAAGCAGGTGGAACCGATCCGGTTGCTCCTCAACCGATCCGGTTCCACGTTCTGTTTTGGAAATTTTCGAATTTTTGAAGTAGACCTTAGAGGCTTCCTTAGATCTTCCCGTTTGTTCTAAAACTCTTATATTGACTTATATTTATGATTTCTACAGAGAAATGTTGTAGGTTGTTCGAGTTCGACACAGGTTCCACTAAACCCGATTGTTGCCAAGTATTGCTAAAGGAATGCAAGGAAGAAAGTCACGTATAGCTTGAAGGCTGAAGCAAATGCAAACTTGAAGTTCAAAGATCTCACCAACGAGGAGAAACATGCTTTCAGGGAACGATTATCAAAGTTGCAAAATAGGATAGCTCTGGTTCCAAGGGTGATTGATTGAGATTTGTTTGCCGAGTATGAGTGTGAAAATGAGTTGCGTAATATGATGCGGATGTCTTATGTCTATCCGGTTGATGGGGATTCGTTTGATGATTTGTCATGGGAAAGAGCGTTTAGCATTAATGAAGAGGTTTATCGTGATTGGTGTATGGAGTTGTTATCTACCATGTACTTTGAAAGAAAGGTCAGTGTTCGAAACATCATGGAAGAAGTTTATGTTTGGTTTAGGCTATGTGGGCAGGATCACGCCTACACATTGCCGGATTTTGCAGTTGCTCTTGGCTTGTATGAACCGAATGAGGTAAAGCATCGATTGTTTGAAGCTCATTTTTCGAGGCTTAGGAGGTTTGAAAAAGAATACCCTAGCATCCCCGCCATGGAATCGAGTGAGAGATCCTTCTTGTACTAGGAGGAATGCTGCAACCATTAGGAATCCATTGATGTGAGTGCTACACAAGTTGCTAGTAACTGGGCCGTTTTATAGAGTTGGAAGCAGGGACAAATGTCATAAGCTGGACTTGTGGGTTATGATGTTATTGGAGGAAACTAAGGACGGAAATGCGGCTTGGCTCATAGCCAAGTATTTGTCTAGTAGAGCCCCGGGAATCAAAGGTAATAGCAACATTTGTGGAGGCCATTTTGTGACAAGGTTGGCAAGGAATCTTGGGTATTACAATAGTAGTGAATTGGCTAAGTGTGGAGAGCCAAAGTTTTGTGAGATTTGAAATGCAAATGGTTTTGGAAATGCTTTGAATAAGAAGACAAAAACGTTAGGAGAATGGATTGAACCGGAACAACAACAACCACAACCACGACAACAACAACAACAACCACCACAACAGCAAGGAAATGTGCCAATGGGCAATATACCAATGGGAAATGTGCAAATGGGTACGTCTAGTAGTTTTGACTAAGGTTGGGGAGAGTGGAACCAACATTTGAATGAAATTCAGTGTATGAAAGTTTGGAGAGATTCGATGATGTTGATAAACAATTACATCAATGATTATTTAATGCCGATTTTTCAACACATGGCTCAAGAAGCCAATTACGAGTTGCCACCCTACAATCCACCCAATGTTCCACCATATCCTTTCCCCTACACTTCTTATCCTGGACCCTATCCGTATCCATATCCTGGATATGCACCATTTCCTGACCCAGTGCCTGCATATGGTAGATTACCTGAGGTTGGAGGATCAAGCTATGATGTTGGAGGATCTTCATCGGGCGTTGCAAAGGAGAAGAAGAAGAGAAAGGTTTACACAATCTTTGATGAGGAGGAGAACTATGAAACCAAAAGCGATGATGAAGAAGGTGATGATATGAGTGAGGATGATGAATGATCGTGGATCATTCTTGATTTATGGTTTTGAAAACAATGGTTATCATGTGTTAAACAATATTATGTCTATCTCTTAACTATTTCTTTAGGATGATTATCATACTTTGTTTATTTTTTCATATTTTTAGTAGCATTTGGATTGTTTGCTTGTTTTGTTTTGTGTATTGCGTATTTTGCAGTTTTGTTTGCAGGATGGATGTAACGGAAGCTTATTGTTGGTCAAATATTTGGAGTTGGATAACTCACATGCTTGCTTATGACCAAATATGCATATTGCATATTCTATCCCGTGGTATCTTTTTGACTATTTCTTTTTCCCATTTTCTTTACTTTGAAGTTCATTTTTATTACATTGAGGACAATGCAAAACTTAAGTATGGGGGAGGGAAGAAAATAAGAAAAATGATACGATTTTTAATTTTTTATAGTTTTTTTAGTCTTATTTTTAGGTAAAATTTTTGGATTTAAGTAATTAACAGGAAATCGCCCTTGATTGTCTAGTTGTTTTCACACGTTATTGAGATATATTAAAAAAAAAAAAAAAAAAAAAAGAAAAAAAACTTGGGTATTTCAATGGAAAAATTAGGTTTTTGAAATTTTTTGATTTGAACAAAATTACGGAAGTAATTCATTATGGATTCGATAGCATTTTCTAGCACGCATTATAGCCTTTTTCCACCTAATTGTGAGGTTTCTTTTTGTATAAAACACATCTTTTGTTTTATATTTGCTATGAGTGTGCCAGTGATTATGTCGATTCTAGAACTTGTACTTGTTATGCATTACGGTTAAAATCACTCTCGAGTGATAAAAATATGTTCAAGTGATAAGAGGCATCGTAGGATTTAACCCAAATGGCCTTCCATTTTACATATAATGTTTTTTGCTAACCACATCGGTTAGTTAACCACCTTTTATGGACCCATTTGTTAGTGCTCATTTTTAGCACTAGATACCCTTAGTTACATCCTTCGAGCCAATCTTTTCATTTTTGTTAAATTCAGAAAAATACAAAAATATTTTACACTTTAAAACCTTAGCCTACCCATGTCATGTCTATTGGTTTGTTGCTAGTTGTTTGGAATGTTGGATTTTTTTTTATGATTATGAAGAAGCTACACTTTGTCTATAGTGTGTACCATTCTCCAACAAAGATGAAGGAGACGTCTTTCTCATTTGTAATTATTTTTTTGTGGTGTATGCTTACACTAAGTGTGGGGGAACTTGAAAAAAAGAAAAAGAAAAAAATGGTTATAGCCAATGTGCTATATGAAGAATATTGATTGTCCAATGAGCTAAATTGAGTTATATATGTTTGGAGATCGATATGTGAAGAGGAGAAGATATAATCATTTTCGGGACTGTGGTTTGTATGATGACTAGTAACATGGAGGTTTAGACTTAACTTTATTTTTATTTTAACACCAATTTCATAAACCATCCCATGCCTTATCCATACCTTTTATAAACCCGAAGCCTTAACGTTATAACCCGAATAAAAGCCCTCTTTGATGGATTTATTTTCTTTGTTTTTATACTTGTACAATCTTATGGTAAAAAGCATTGATCATGACTAGGCATTGAGTGATTTACATATACCACCAATATATGAGTGTTGAGTGAATTCTTAAAATCATTCGTGAGGTGTTCTAGTTGTGTTATCTAAAGTGTTTGGTTCATTTTAAAGTTTTCACATACTAAAAGCAAATTAATGATTATTTCTTTTGAGATGATTGTTAAATTTTCGGAACCACGGTATCAAGACCATTGAAATCGATTTTTGCAAAATGTTATACCTACTCGAGGGCGAGTAGAACTTAAGTATGGGGGAATTTGATAACGCTCAAAATGAACATGTTTTTAGTAGCGTTATTGTTGGTTTTGTGTATGATAATCGGCTATATTTACTCATAACTGTTGCAAAAGTGCAAAAGATGCGTATTGTGTATGTGTATGTAGCTAGGTAACACAAAAGATGAAGAAATGAAGTTTTCATGCACGTTTGGAGAATTTCCGAGAAAGGAAGTCGAGTAAGGAAGCTCTTGGACTCAATGACTAGGAGGCGCAATGATTTCTAAGTATCTACAACAAGTAAAGATCAAGTTTCGTCTTGGAAATCATCAGCGGAAACAAAGAAAAAAGCGCAAATCAAGAAAAGTCAACGAAAGTCAAAACTGGCGGTACGGACAGCGCCCAACTGTTCGGTTGGAGCCCGCAACCGATCCGGTTGGGCGAGTGAAGAAGGTGCAACCGATCTGGTTGTGTTGCAACCGATCCGGTTGCATGGACTGGAGTTACACAATTTTCATTTAATGTTGCCTTAACTCCCCATAATCATTGGAGGCCGATCATTTCCTGTTATTTACTTGTAGAGAAAGTTTTTGGCCAGTTAGTTATAGTTCTATGGCTATATATTGAACCTAGACTTAGTAGTCTAGGTGTGACACAACCCAAAGTGTAATAGTTTACACCAAAACTATTACCAACCATTTTATTCATCCCAAAAGTTTAGTTATCACTGTAAAACGTCCAGGAGGTTGGAGAGACTCACTCTCGTCCATTGTTTTGATCATTCGGAGTTATACGGTTAGGCTAGGAAATTGTAGGCGTGTGGCTGCTATAATCCACGAATTCTAGTTCTTGTAATCCCAAAAGTTTAGGAATTCTATGAAACTTGTTATGGATTTCTATTCTTTTGAGTTATTGGAATTACTTTGTTATTACTTGTGTTTTGTTATAATTATCATGGAGTAGTTCTTGAATATACTTGTGTGTAAGGATGTAGGAAATCATACTAGTGTTCTCATATGTGATGCATGTATATATGATCTTGTTTAAATAAGTTTGTTGGAAAACTACTAGTCTTGTTTGATTTGTCAGTAAAACATGTTTTAAGAAAAAGGACCGAAAGGATTTCTCTTGTGTTTTATTCCAAAAAGTTGAGTTACAAACTAGTATGGGGATATGGTGATTGACAACCACCATGTTTGCTTATTAAAACAAGACTAGAAACATTTTCATCACGAAAGGTCGAAAGATTCGTAGGAACAAGTTTAATAAGAACATTTTACAAACAAATGGATTTTCTAAAGGATAATCATTAGGATAAGGACCGAAAGGATTACCTATATGTTATTGTTCTTAAAATGATTTTACAAAACATAAACCATGGGTTGGAAATCATTTGCTTATGATTTGTGCATCATATCAAGAGTTTACACCAAGCCTTCATGAACACTTACTATGATTGCCTATAGACTACACACAAGTATATGTTTCTTTATATTGAATTTTACTAAAACCATCATTTTTTGGAGAGAGTCTTGACAAAGCTTTCTTGTTACCAATCCTTTAAAACAATTTCAAAAATAAAAATCCCTTGGGACGATCTCGACTTACCCACATTTGCTATCGCGAACGAGTATACTTGCTCGTATGTGTTTATAGTAATAGCCGGATAAATCGTGTTTATAAATTTTTAAAACTTGCACACGGTAAGCACATCAGTTGCCCGTAGGGCATGTTTCCGTATGGTTGAGGAAACCTAGGGTTGCTACTCTGCCCATTAGGTGGGGGGTAAACCCCATGGGGATAAGATTGTGCCTGAAAAGGAGGGTACATACCATGAGTAGGAAGATTTCATCCCCCATTCATTTGAGGTGGATTTCCTTCTATGCTGGATGCGTGAGAAGGCTGCAACGGAACGCCTGCTTCAGTTCTCCCCAGATAGGCTACCAAGATTGGTGGCAAGTTAACCTCCGTAGTCTCCCTTCGGTGACTCCTCCCATTTGAACCTTCCATCGTTCCTTCCCTTCTCGTCGAAGCCCTCTCTGGAACATCTTCGAAACCCACCGATCTTCCACTCGGCCATTTACTTACCGGAGATCCTACCCTCAGCACTGAGCGTGTAGCCCCACGAGCCGAAGGTCTAGTCTCCATTTCTATCTCTTCGTCATACTCATCACTAGAGTATTCCAACTCCCTCCGCATCTCTACATTACGAGCTTGCCTCCTTCGAGCCCTCAATAAGGACTCTAGCGCTTCGATATTAGCTTCGAAGAACGCAGGACTGATTACTGGTTCGGGGTTAGCTGACGTCGAAGCATGGTAGTTGGGAGTTATTTCAGGGTGAGATCGTGTGGTGAAAGTGGACGCGGTTATGTTGGGAAGGTTTTTAGGATCGTTGACTGGGATTGGTGTCAAGGTCGAGAAACCCGAAGGGGGAGTATCTTCTCTTCCTTGATTCATGCAGTAAAAGTAGTGAGCGCGATTGACTGGTTATAAGTTTGGAATAACGAGACCAATTGTAGCGGGTCCCACGGATGGCGCCACTGATTGTACAATAATTCGTACGACCAGGCCTTTGATGGTGATCGAAGGGTATGAGGGGTGATATAATTGCGCCAAACTTGTAGCCAATCTGCAATAAGAAATAGTAGACACTTCGTTAAGTGATTGCGCAGGGGTTGGACCCTGCGAACCACCTCCGGCGTGAGAGTAAGTATGTGATATGTGTTGTAAGTAATGTAGAGTATGTGAAATACTGTGTTGAGGGAACATACCATTGAAATGACTCGTCCAACCTATTTATAGATAGAGAAATAAGCTTGGAGAGTGTTTGCGCACGTTTCGGAGATCACGGGGGCGTCCCATGATTTGTGGTAACAGCTAGGGCTTCATCCCCACTCTCTCTGTCTTGGCGGGGAAGCTAAGGAGATAGTGGGAACGTGGGGGAAGACCAAGTCAATGTTCTCCTTTGTCTTAGTGTCTTCAAGAGAAGACCCCGAAGGGCATAGGACTTCGGTTGGCGAATTCCCAACTGGTAACCATATCAAGGATGAATGATTTTACGCCACCAATGACTTAGGAAGAAAGACTTGGGCCTTCGTAATGCAAATTCAACTGAGGTCGAAGGGGAGTCCTTCGACCTGATCGGAGGGTACGTCATCATTAGGAAAACCCAAAAAGAAATGTTATGTCTCTCACACAGGGACATATGTCATTATATTAGCATTAGGCCTTTTTTAGGTCTAATTACTTAGGCCCATCAATCATTTCTTTTATAACCTCTCTCACTACTTTTTCACTTACTCTTTCTCTTTCACTAAACTTAAATACTCTGATTTCTTTCTAAAATTATGCTATCACTCTATCTTTAACCACTCTCACTCTAATCCAATCACAACCACCACCAACCCTACGACCAGTCGTCCGTCGATATCCGCTTTTTGTAGATCCTACAGCTGCCATTGGTATCCACATTTGCACGCCAAAATCTTTGTTGGTTTCTTTTATTCAAGAGTGTTCCCAGTTGGGTGTAGATAATCAATGAGTACCTGATATCACTTGAAATCGTGTTATCACTTTCCAATAGAAACTATTCGACCCTATGCCTGGGTTACACGAATATTTCTATGGGATAAGACCAAGTGGTATTCTTGTTTTTGGCACAAATCAAGAACTTGTTTGCTTTCAAGTGTTTATGTTTTGTGTGTATTTCCATGCAGATGTCAATCATATTTATATGATAGTTTTACTCTTTAGTCAATGGAATTATGAGAATTAATCGGCCAATTAATCTCCTCATGATGTTCCTCCATTAAAGCTATAGCTGTTACAAGACCAGGTTAATGTGGTCTTAATTACAATATTGTAACTGCCCAGCAGTACTAACTTATGGCAGCAGTACTAACATAGGCCTAGCAGTACTAACTTAAGCCTAGCAGTACTAACTTATGCCCAACAGTACTAACAGTGCACTGGCAGTAGTAACATTACTACTAGCAGTAGTAACTACTTAACCACTATAAGAGTCAGGGTAATCAGGGACTTAATGGGTGTACACTCCGTACCTCCAAACTCATTTTCAAGTATGATCATATCCCCCAATTGAACTAAATTTCCAACAATCCTCCCCAATTTAGTACAATTCCTTTTGCATAAAAATAAAAATAAAACAAAACATGTGCATAAATGAAAATATCTTGAAGATTGAATTCCCATATTAGTACATTACACGTTCAAATACTCGAGAATCAGGGTGTTCTAAGAATTGAACCCTTCAACCCATTTGAATACAGGAAGATAAAATACACACAAGTTTTCAAACACTTAAACGCTCCTGACACTAAACAAGCCATGTGTCCATATCCAATTCATAAATTATGTAGAAGCCAAAAGTCCAAAGCTCCCTGAAGCAGCAAAACTTCAACATTCACATAGGTGGTTTTTCTTTATTCATGCTCCTACCAAGAACTTTTTCAAAGAAATTAACCATTAAGAAGTAAAGACTTCATCCACCTTTTCAGCAGGTTCTTAGCACAACCTTGGGATATAAAACAAACAAGTTCTCCAGTCCACTAAATGTTTAGCTTACCACATTGAACTCAACTCCCAAGTTTCCTCATGAGGGAGTTGGGTGTCTTAGCATTCAATGCCTAAGTTGGACTTTAAACCCATCCCTTAAGCAGACTTTAAAACCAAGTTTCTAACCAAACCCTTCGTCAAGTGATCAGCTAAATTTTGTTGAGATCTAAAAAACTCTATAGATACCATCCCATTCATGATAAGCTCACGAATCATGGTATGCCTGACACCTAAGTGTCGAGACTTCCCATTGTACATCTGGCTATAAGCCTTAGCCAATGTAGCATCACTATCACAATGGATAGAAATAGGTGTTATAGGTTTAGGCCACAATGGAATCTCAAGAAGCAAGTTTTTCAACCATTCAGCTTCTTTACCAGCAACTGTTAAAGCCACAAATTCATATTCCTTGTTGAACTCGTGATGCAAGTTTGCTTCTTGGATGCCCAAGAAATTGCACCTCCACCAAGTAGGAATACCCACCACATGGTACATGAATTGTCTTCTGTTACTTGATCCAACTTGCGTCAGTGTATCCTTCTAATACTGAAGGATAACCAGTATATGAGAGGCTATAATCCATAGTCTTCTTCAGATACTTCAGTACTCTCTGAATTGCTTGCCAATGATGAGTACAAGGATTACTAGTATACCTGCTCAGTTTACCCACTGCAAAAGCAATATCAGGTCTGGTACATGTCATGGCATACATTAGGCAACCAATCACCCTAGAATACTCAAGTTGAGATACAGCCTTACCTATATTAGGCATTAGCTTGTCATGTGTATCCATAGGAGTACTCACTGGAGTACAATCAAAGTAATTAAATTTCCTCAACACTTTTTCAATATAATGAGATTGTGAGATAGAAATTTCTTTACTTTCATGTTTAATCCTTATACCAAGGATAACATCAGTCTCCCCCATGTCCTTCATGGAGAATCTTGATGACAAAAATTTCTTTGTCAGGTCAACCTGATTTTGGTCAGTACCAAAGATCAGCATGTCATCAACATATAGGCAAATGATGACTCATTTACCAAATTCATCAAATTTGTTGTATACACATTTGTCAAATTGGTTAAGTAAATAACCATTAGACAAAACCACATCATCAAAATTTTGATGCCATTGCTTAGGTGCCTGCTTTAGTCCATACAGAGACTTAATCAGTTTACACACCTTGTTTTCATTTCCAGGAATGATGAAGCCCTGAGGTTGGTTCATATAAACCTCCTCTTCCAACTCACCATTCAAGAAAGCTGTCTTCACATCCATTTGATAAATAATCAGATTATGAATAGATGCCAAAGCAATCGCTGATCTTATAGTAATCGATCACGATCCACAGGGGCATAAGTATCAAAATAGTCTATTCCTGACTTTTGTTTAAAGCCCTGAATGACTAGTCTAGCCTTGAACTTTTCAATAGTTCCATCTACCTTCATTTTCTTTTTGAAAATCTATTAGCAACCCAAAGGTTTGCAACCAGGTGGTAGATCAACCAACACCCAAGTGTTGTTGCCCATGATGGAATGAAGCAATAGGAGTATTGGTCAGAAAGCAATATCTTGGGACTTCATTGCTTCTTCAAATGTCTTGGGATCATCCTCAATAATGAAGCAATAGGAGTATTGGTCAAATACCTCATCCGTTATTCCTACAATTAAGTATAATTGAAACTCAGGTCCAAATGAATTTGGATTCCCGACCCTTTTTCTCTTTCTAAGCTCGGGTTCAGGTTGTTGAATCACAACCTCATCAGGGACCACTAATGGCTCTTCATCAGGGACCTCTGATACACCAGTGTCATGAGTTCCATTAGGAATCCTCTGCCTTGGTCTAGGGACTGATGAGAATCTATTCTCATCAAAGATTGCATCCCTTGATTCAATTATGGAGTTAATTGAAACAGATTCATTAGGTTCAATAACATAAAACCTAAATGTCTTGGAATGCTCAACATATCCAAAAAAGATGCATTCAATGCCTCTTTCACCCAAAGTTTTCAACTTTGGATCAGGGTGTAAGAACCCAAACAATTCCCTCAAGTCCTTTGTAAACATAAACACAAATCAATGCCGAATTTGGTGCCATATTTTTTTCAAAAATAGGCTAAAGAGGTCGCGAATTAGATTTTTATTAAAATAGGCTAAAGAGACCGTGAATTAGATTTTTATATCAAAATAAGTCAAATATACCGCGGATTGAATTTTTATATCAAAACAAGCAAAAGAGAATAATTTTAAAAGATAAGCCGAATTTGATAAGTTACAAAATAAATGAATCCATACGCACCTCACTGTTGGGCTTCAACCCAAACAGTCCCTCAGCTCACAACACACAACCTAAACGCAGATACAAACATGATCCAAATTAAGACTAAATCTATTAAGTTTTATTTACTACTAATATCAAATATACCACAAAGTCTACAATGAGTTCTTGTGTTAAAGTTGGAAAAAGATGAGCAGTAATCAAACGCCCCTAATACAAACACAAAATGGTTTAGTAATAAGAAAGTTTCTAACACCAAATGCACCAACTGTTGGATACACAACAAAAGCAAAACAATTCCAAGTTCTAAACACTCAAACTATTTAATCTATTTAAGTCTTTTTAGAAGTAGTACATTGAAAAAAAAGTAAAGACTACATGCATGCATATGACAAAACAAAACAAATGATCTCTTTCTTTTCTTTTTGTGATCCCACGAGTACAAGACACAAAAGCAAACCCCAACATTTTAGTCACATGTTACCTTGGTATTATTTATTTCTTACGTGTATGTGTAGCAAAGTAGGAGGCAACTCTTTTCTTTCTTTCTTGTTACTGTCAACGAATCAAAACCAAAAAGCCACAAACACAAATGAAATTCTTGGTCTTCTATCCTACTCATGCGTGTGGTATGGAACAAAAGAAACACAAAGTACTACTAAACCACCCTGCATACATTTTATATTGAGCCTAAGACACTCGACCTCCTTTTGACCTTAAAATCCAAAGGTCCATATGTTCTTTGTTGAGAAGACAATAGAAAGCGTGCCTTTCCTTTGGCTGAGATGTGTTGCACGCTCAAAATACAATCATAACCTATCTTATTCTTTCTTGGAACCATGAAGAGCTCACATAAAATAATGAAAAGTCCATGCTTGGTTCTAGTATAAAACACAACTTAAGACTCTAAGTTTAGACTACAAGCAACTAACACATTCAAAGATATTTCTCACAACCCAAACACCCACTGTGAGAATGAACAAACCTCACTACTCTCACACTTTCACTAAATAAATCGTCTACTGTGGGATCAAAGGGAAGGACCAAACGCGAAGGTTTTTTGTCCATAGCATGGGTATAAGATCGACAAGGGTTCACTTGGTCACGTGCACGTTCACCTTCGTCTCCTCACCACTTTGGTGTTGTAAGTTCTTTTCGACTTGTTTTCTGTGACAACCCGTACTTTCAGGTCATTTCTCGACACAGTTCATGTCTCATTATTTCAACATTTTTAGTAAACTTGGTTTACTTGGTTCAAATTCGCGTAACCTTGGAGGTTTAGCGGCGAATTCATAATCATGTCATCACGTACATTTCATATGGACTATTATTAGTCTACATTTCATGGACATCATGTGCATTTCATTAGTTCATTCACGACATTTCATTTCACCTTTCAACGCGTAAATTTTATATTTAATAATTTTTATCGCGTGAGTTTTTATTTTGATTATTTAACCCGTTACTTTCAAAAATGATCCCGAGGTATTTTTAAACTTACATTTAGTTCATAAAAACTATATTTTTAGTTTTCCTAGTGTTTCAAATTTATTTGGTACTTAAATCGTTAAAAATTTAATTATTACGTCGTTTTTCTTAAAATTATACGACAATTATTTTATCACTCAATTTTCACAAGGAAAGTATTTTTACAATTTTTATTAACTCATTACATTCTATTTTAACCTATTAAAAACTTACTTGTACATTTTCCTACACATTTTACTTATACTTTATCAAATGTATACATGTACACTTTAAATAATTTTCCAACCAAGAGACAACAACATTAATTACATCTTACCCTCCCCTCTTTTTCCCCTAAAATCAGCCGAACCCCCCCCCTATTGACAATAAGGTTGAAATCTTTCATTCATTCAAGTATAGATACACATATATTAGATATTTGTTACTTACACATAAACACACAACTCAAGGTGTAAAATAAAAACATCCTCTCCTTTGTTCTTGCTTCTCAAACCGGCCACTCATCAAAACAAGGGGATCAAGATAGTTTTTGCAAGATCAAGTGTATTTTCAACCTAGAACATATCCTTTTCATGGTTTTGAAATAAAAACCAAGGATATTTAAGATAAACCTTTGTTACCTACACCTCTTCACTTGCACTAGTAAGCATATTCTCATCATTTTTATGTTTCCTTATCATTTTCATGTGTTTCTTATCATTTTTGGAGCTTATATGCATGTATTGTGATTTATACCATTTATTTCATGAATTTAAGGTTTTATATACTTATTAGTCATCCTATAATTATTCCCAAGTTATTCTTTGGTCTTGATGGTGATTAGGAATCCATGACACCCTAAGAAGGTGTATGGTAGGATTAGATTAGTTTCGGAGTTGATTTGAAGGGATTAGAATAGGTTTTGTCCGAGAAAAACTATTTTCGTAAACTCTATTTTAGGGTCTGTCCTTAAAACGTATTTCTGGAAAAACCCACTGATGGTACGACCTTTTGGCATTGATAATTGGAAAATATACTTTAAAACGAATCCGTGGCCGCTTGAACGGATAAAATCGGAGTTATAACTTGTGGTGAATTTTTAAAGTTTTGCGACGAAAAGTATTAATTTCTGAAAAAGACAGCTTGCTGTTTCTATATATTTTGGGTCAAAAACGAGCCTTAAGCTTCACAAATTATTTCGACTAGTCAAAAATATATTAGTTTACTTCGATACGAAGCTAAGGACATATTTTACGTAGAAAACGGATTTAAAACGACAAATATATGGCCATTTTCATAAAGTTGCCGTAAGTATTAATTTCTGAAAATTTTATTATTTTTGACGTAACAAGTATTTCATTAGCTCTATCGTCCATGTTTGCGGCAGTTTTTAACTATGATGCAAAACTTTTTGGAGCAAAGTGTCTTCTAGTAAAATCAAGTTCATCGGCCATATTTTACAAAACAAAAAGCCGTTTGTCAAGCGGAGTTATGGTGAATTATTTACGGATGTTCAAACATTGGCCGAAACTCATTTTCTGCACAACATTAGCCAAAACCACCATCTT
Source organism: Chrysanthemum makinoi (assembly GCA_910596185.1). Taxonomy (NCBI): domain Eukaryota; kingdom Viridiplantae; phylum Streptophyta; class Magnoliopsida; order Asterales; family Asteraceae; genus Chrysanthemum; species Chrysanthemum makinoi. The sequence continues at coordinate 272,538,816 of OU343224.1, forward strand.
GAGCCTTGGATATCTTTATGATCGAGACCTTTTGAACGAAAACTCCTGAACGGAAACTTTTAGATATCGATACAAACTTTCCAAAACCGTCGAGATCGTTCTCTAACGATCGACGTACACCGTTTTACGACTATATTTCCGGAGCTATTTTTGTTAATTTCATGAGTTTTCCGACGACATTGTTTTGCGACGAAAAATGGAAATTTCACCAAAAATCATTATAAAACCATTGTAGGATGACATTTTGACGTAAAAACATGTAAAGTCATTTTTTGATGGGTCAGGACGTCAAACGAGTATTTTTCGACGACGAGTAATATTTTCAAAACCCGTAAATGGTATAAATAACATACGAAGTGCATGCATAACATTACATTGCAACTCATGACGTATCATATCCTTCACAATAGGTCAAGATTAACGCATCTCATTATACCTCAGTGTACTCACTCTTGTCATCTCATCAGTTTACCAAGTGAGTTTCGTAGCCCCTGCTTTTACTTGTTTTCATAACAGTTTTGGGGGAGATGCATGCTTAATTATTTTTCACAAGTACTTTAGATTTTTAAGGCTAAAATCTATCATTATTACCATTGTTTCGAAATCAAAGGTTATACTATATAAATTGTTCTTGTTTGCGTGCTACGGTACTTCGTCGTATAACGTTCTAAATCAGTTGACTACTGATATACATTGAGTTAGGTGCTATTGCTTATGTGCTATTGCTTATGTGCTATGGATTAAGTGCTATTGTTCTACGTCGAGTTGGTACTAGTGTGAATTCATTTGACATCATATGTTTGGAACATAAACTACACACATGCAAGTGGGTTGTGAACACACGGGTTGCAAGTTTTGTATGGGGACTTGAACCCAAGTGGATTTACAATGCCTTTGCTACATAAACGATTTTGAAAGGCTTTACATTTCAAACCAAACTCTATGAACTCACTCAACCTTTGTGTTGACACTTTTAGCATGTTTTAATCTCAGGTATCTAAGGCATTCACTTCATGGCACGCATTGGGACACATCATGGAGTCGTGATGACGACGCGTCTCACTTGGGTTTACTTACTTTAAAACATCGTTTGTATTGTAACAAACTTATTTCCGCACAAATTGGTTTTCATTTGGGACCTACTTTGTAAACTCTAATTATTTTATTAAATCAAACGATGTATTTTCCAAACGACACTTTAGGTCGTTCAATATAACTGTGATTGTGATGCTATGACAGTCAATCCCCAGGAATTCCATTCCGCTGCAAAACAGGTAATTTGGGGGTGTGACAGATTGGTATCAGAGCTTCAGTTATAGAGAACTAGGTTGCATCATTGACCCTAGACTATAACTACATTATCATAGCATCTCATCATTTCATCACAAGTACATGTTCACTTCACATGCGGTCACTATGTACATTTTTCGAGTTATTTACTTTCATTTCACAACGATTGTCACATAGATGCCCTTAAATGCCCATCCCATTATTTTTCCCCATACTCTAACGTGGAGAATTCCTTGTCATTCCCTATCACAATTTTTATATCAGTTGATTCATCATCGATAACGACGAATGCCGAGATAAACTTTTAAATAGGGCGAAGTCGCTCTCACTCCTTTGTTTCACCACTAACATGTCGAGTTACACTTTATTCACATTAAGTCACTAAACCATCATACATTTGAAGCACTTACAACACCTCATAACCCATCTTTTCGGAAACCGTCGATCATTTTGAAAAATAACTTCAAACTTATCGTTTCTTATCACATTTCTTTGAAGCGCTTATTATCAACATGGGATTTTGCTACGTCTCACATTTCCTCTTGTTTTGAAGAAGATATGGCACCGAAGAAAGCTACAGTTGAAATGACCCAAGCAAAGAATTGAAGTTAGTAAACGATAGCATTGCTAATGCTTTAAGAGTCGAAAGGAAAGCAGATGGCTGCTACGCTTCTTGAGGCAGCATTTCTTTCTGCTTTGAAGCAAAGACTAGCTCTTGCTCTTGGTAATGCTGGAGGATCCGGGGTTAAGAAATGTTAGTACAAAAATTTCAAAAGTGGTGAACCCACTAAGTTCAGGTACCGAGGGAGCTACGACTATGGTTAGATGGTTTGAAAAGTTGGAATCGGTATTTTTGCTTTGTAACTGTCCGGATGATAGTAAAGTTAAGTTTGCTACGAGCACTTTACTCGATGGAGCGTTGTCATGGTGGAATTCATACGCTCAACCGATTGGTATGGAAAATGCTTTTAAGCTTACGTGGGAGGAATTTAAGAGCTTGGTGACTAAGAAGTTTTGTCCTCGAACAGAAATTAAAAAGTTGGAGACAGAATTCTATGAACTAATGACTATTGGGTACGATATTGACACTTACATTCAAAGGTTTCAAGAATTGGCCGTGTTATGCCCATCTATGGTTTCGGATAATGAGAAGCTACTGGAGGCTTTCATTGATGGACTTCCGAGATTATTCAAGGCGTGTGACTTCTTCGACCCAAGAACGATTGAGGAAGCTATTCGATTGACTCAAAAGCTCATGGCCCAGGTAGTGAAGAGAGACAAATACACCAACACCAACCAAAACAACAACAACCCCAACAACCGCACCAACCACAACAATAACCAAAACAACAACAACGATAACCAAACCAACAACAACAAAAGAAAATGGGAAAATGACCAGGAAGGTTATGATAACGACAACCAAAACCATAACACTAACCATCACCAACAACATGATAGAAGACAAGAAGTCGCCAGGGTCTATGTTGCTTTGCACCAACAAGGGAAGAGCTTATGCAGGAAACTTACACACGATGCCATCAATGCACGCTACATCATAATGGTCCATGTGGTACATGTTTTAAAACATCACAAAGTAGGACACCTTACTAAGGACTGTAAGGGCAAGACCATAGTTACGTGCTTCGGATGTGGGGAACAAGGGCACTATCGGAACCAATGTCCTCAAAACCAAGGTCAACAAGTCGAAGGTGCTCATGGGAATGTATATATGTTAGAAGGAACTCGTCAAGGTATTAACGACGCAGAAGACTGAAGAAGTTCGGAAACTAGCAGTCTTATTTCTCCTATTGTATTATGTCGTACTAAGTTTATGTTTTCCATCGTATCCGAATCTTTATAACCTAAGATGTACTACTTTTGCTAAACCACTTGTTGTAATATATTCTCATCTATCGTACTTTATTTCCTTTCGATTCGATATCATTTACGAGGATTTTAATTCTTTTTACCTTAACTATCATTTTAACGACACATCTCCATGTCTTCTCTCCTCGATGTTCATCACAATTTTAACATCAGTTGACTCAACACCAAACAACATATGAGTCGATTAGTCCAAGCATTGCATAGTTACTCCTAAATTATACATAGCCTGATCACCTATGTCTAATTCAGGAAGAATCATGCAATGAAGGGAGTAGTAGTCTTATATGAGTAAGCAATTCCGTAATCGAGCCAAATTTTCAAAAGAATTTTCTTCAAACCACTTGTTTCCAGTTTGATCCGCGTGACAGTTCTTGTTTGATGAGTTGCAAAGATCGGAGCTAGAAACAAGTTATTACCTAAACCGATTTAGCCTAATCTCATGACAGTTCTTGTTTGATGAGTTGTGAGATTAAGTAAAATCGGTTACCAAAAAGTCTTTTGAGGGTTTTGCTCGGGAATGGGAAAGTTTGCTACATCAAACCCTAAACCCGTTAGACCTAACAACGACTGAATTCAGGGACTGAATTCCTTTTTGGATGGGCGAATGTGACAACCCGTACTTTCAGGTCATTTCTCGACACAGTTCATGTCTCATTATTTCAACATTTTTAGTAAACTTGGTTTACTTGGTTCAAATTCGCGTAACCTTGGAGGTTTAGCGGCGAATTCATAATCATGTCATCACGTACATTTCATATGGACTATTATTAGTCTACATTTCATGGACATCATGTGCATTTCATTAGTTCATTCACGACATTTCATTTCACCTTTCAACGCGTAAATTTTATATTTAATAATTTTTATCGCGTGAGTTTTTATTTTGATTATTTAACCCGTTACTTTCAAAAATGATCCCGAGGTATTTTTAAACTTACATTTAGTTCATAAAACTATATTTTTAGTTTTCCTAGTGTTTCAAATTTATTTGGTACTTAAATCGTTAAAAATTTAATTATTACGTCGTTTTTCTTAAAATTATACGACAATTATTTTATCACTCAATTTTCACAAGGAAAGTATTTTTACAATTTTTATTAACTCATTACATTCTATTTTAACCTATTAAAAACTTACTTGTACATTTTCCTACACATTTTACTTATACTTTATCAAATGTATACATGTACACTTTAAATAATTTTCCAACCAAGAGACAACAACATTAATTACATCTTACCCTCCCCTCTTTTTCCCCTAAAATCAGCCGAACCCCCCCCCTATTGACAATAAGGTTGAAATCTTTCATTCATTCAAGTATAGATACACATATATTAGATATTTGTTACTTACACATAAACACACAACTCAAGGTGTAAAATAAAAACATCCTCTCCTTTGTTCTTGCTTCTCAAACCGGCCACTCATCAAAACAAGGGGATCAAGATAGTTTTTGCAAGATCAAGTGTATTTTCAACCTAGAACATATCCTTTTCATGGTTTTGAAATAAAAACCAAGGATATTTAAGATAAACCTTTGTTACCTACACCTCTTCACTTGCACTAGTAAGCATATTCTCATCATTTTTATGTTTCCTTATCATTTTCATGTGTTTCTTATCATTTTTGGAGCTTATATGCATGTATTGTGATTTATACCATTTATTTCATGAATTTAAGGTTTTATATACTTATTAGTCATCCTATAATTATTCCCAAGTTATTCTTTGGTCTTGATGGTGATTAGGAATCCATGACACCCTAAGAAGGTGTATGGTAGGATTAGATTAGTTTCGGAGTTGATTTGAAGGGATTAGAATAGGTTTTGTCCGAGAAAAACTATTTTCGTAAACTCTATTTTAGGGTCTGTCCTTAAAACGTATTTCTGGAAAAACCCACTGATGGTACGACCTTTTGGCATTGATAATTGGAAAATATACTTTAAAACGAATCCGTGGCCGCTTGAACGGATAAAAACGGAGTTATAACGAAGCCGTGGTGAATTTTTAAAGTTTTGCGACGAAAAGTATTAATTTCTGAAAAAGACAGCTTGCTGTTTCTATATATTTTGGGTCAAAAACGAGCCTTAAGCTTCACAAATTATTTCGACTAGTCAAAAATATATTAGTTTACTTCGATACGAAGCTAAGGACATATTTTACGTAGAAAACGGATTTAAAACGACAAATATATGGCCATTTTCATAAAGTTGCCGTAAGTATTAATTTCTGAAAATTTTATTATTTTTGACGTAACAAGTATTTCATTAGCTCTATCGTCCATGTTTGCGGCAGTTTTTAACTATGATGCAAAACTTTTTGGAGCAAAGTGTCTTCTAGTAAAATCAAGTTCATCGGCCATATTTTACAAAACAAAAAGCCGTTTGTCAAGCGGAGTTATGGTGAATTATTTACGGATGTTCAAACATTGGCCGAAACTCATTTTCTGCACAACATTAGCCAAAACCACCATCTTGAGCCTTGGATATCTTTATGATCGAGACCTTTTGAACGAAAACTCCTGAACGGAAACTTTTAGATATCGATACAAACTTTCCAAAACCGTCGAGATCGTTCTCTAACGATCGACGTACACCGTTTTACGACTATATTTCCGGAGCTATTTTTGTTAATTTCATGAGTTTTCCGACGACATTGTTTTGCGACGAAAAATGGAAATTTCACCAAAAATCATTATAAAACCATTGTAGGATGACATTTTGACGTAAAAACATGTAAAGTCATTTTTTGATGGGTCAGGACGTCAAACGAGTATTTTTCGACGACGAGTAATATTTTCAAAACCCGTAAATGGTATAAATAACATACGAAGTGCATGCATAACATTACATTGCAACTCATGACGTATCATATCCTTCACAATAGGTCAAGATTAACGCATCTCATTATACCTCAGTGTACTCACTCTTGTCATCTCATCAGTTTACCAAGTGAGTTTGTGAGCCTCGCTTTACTTGTTTTCATAACAGTTTTGGGGGAGATGCATGCTTAATTATTTTTCACAAGTACTTTAGATTTTTAAGGCTAAAATCTATCATTATTACCATTGTTTCGAAATCAAAGGTTATACTATATAAATTGTTCTTGTTTGCGTGCTACGGTACTTCGTCGTATAACGTTCTAAATCAGTTGACTACTGATATACATTGAGTTAGGTGCTATTGCTTATGTGCTATTGCTTATGTGCTATGGATTAAGTGCTATTGTTCTACGTCGAGTTGGTACTAGTGTGAATTCATTTGACATCATATGTTTGGAACATAAACTACACACATTCTGGCAGTGGGTTGTGAACACACAGGTTGCAAGTTTTGTATGGGCGGGACTTGGAACTGGAGTGGATTTACAATGCCTTTGCTACATAAACGATTTTGAAAGGCTTTACATTTCAAACCAAACTCTATGAACTCACTCAACCTTTGTGTTGACACTTTTAGCATGTTTTAATCTCAGGTATCTAAGGCATTCACTTCATGGCACGCATTGGGACACATCATGGAGTCGTGATGACGACGCGTCTCACTTGGGTTTACTTACTTTAAAACATCGTTTGTATTGTAACAAACTTATTTCCGCACAAATTGGTTTTCATTTGGGACCTACTTTGTAAACTCTAATTATTTTATTAAATCAAACGATGTATTTTCCAAACGACACTTTAGGTCGTTCAATATAACTGTGATTGTGATGCTATGACAGTCAATCCCGTGAATTCCATTCCGCTGCAAAACAGGTAATTTGGGGGTGTGACATTTTCATTTCATTCTCTTGTTCTAATATTCGTATCACACGTAATTAATATTAAGTGCACCTTAAGTATCGAACACATAAAATGTCTAACGTGGAAACAAGACTCTAAACGTAAAGAATCTAGCACGTACGTTCTATATCAACCGAACCTTTTAAGGGCCATAAGGCCCAACCAAAGACCGGTGAGCTTATTAATAAGCTAATACGTAAGGTACTTCTTTTAAAACCTGATGACTTATTTGACATATGAATGGACATATTAAACATTGGTTACACTCCGTTTTCACACAATGGCAGTTTCAGCCCCTCTAAGTTTAACCACTTAACACTTCTCTCAAAAACTTAAATAAGTAAAAGAGTAAATTTAAGTTTTGTGTAAAGATGTAAACTTGAAACTTATGATGTATTACAACATCATGTCTTCACCATCCTGCCTTATTATCATTCTCTCAGACGTTGAGATCGAAGTTTTCTCGTTACCCACTGTTGTAACAGTGTCACCTTTACCCCAAAGCTAGTACCCAATCGATGAACCGGATTACATCCCTAGCCGTTCTAGGAACGACATCCCTCGACATCTACAAAGGGAACCCCTCGCTGAACATAAAATGAATCACTAGACTATTAATGATCTAAAAACATACCAAGAGTTAACGTGTAACTCAAGCCACTTTTCTGGGAACAGATCCCTAATCTTTCACTCATCCCTTGGAAATATCAATTGTCCGCCCTGCTAACCTCTTATGAATAAGTAAACTGTGTCGCTATTAGACACGGAAATTACTTTCAACTATCCCAACGACTACCTTATCAACTGCTTTTAACTACCTTATCAACTATTTTGAGGTCATCTAGCAAAATGTCTTGTTGCAATATCATTAAACCGAATATTCCGACCTTACTAGTATTTTGTACATAATGAGAAGTTCTTATATAACACTAGGAGCTATCCTACAAGCCATCTCACAAGCCATTCATTAAACCAAGTTGTTGTTTCAATACTAAACCACGAACTATGATCTATTATATTATCCGTATTACGCAATAAAGTGGTTTTACAAACCTTTTCGTAAACCATATTACAATTACCTTACAAACTATCCACTCCCTTGAAAAGCTTTAAAGGATAACCGATATTTTCTATGGTAACTTAATCAAATCTTTGAAGTAAATCAAGTATTTCGTTTTGAAACGATAAATAACAACATTTTAATAAGAATTGCTAAGGATCAAACTGATTTATCATTTACAAAAGCTAAGGTGTTGGAATTATTTGAAAATTTGAGAAACAACTTTTGAGTTCACATGTAAATCTCCAACTTGGAAACGATTCCATGTTGTCGCTTAAAACTTTATTTAGCAAGTTTTCATCACAAAAGCTGAGGTTTAACAACTTTCTTTACATACGCCAAGGTCTCTTCTGAAATTTTAAAGACTCGCTATTTTAAACATTTAAAACTTATGAGGTTATGCATACCCAACTACATTTTTTCTATCGTTTTCACCATCGAGGACTTTTCTTAAATCACATATGTAATAAAAACTCGTGGTAACATTTTCTTGAAACTACTTATAGAAATTATTGGTCAAACTTCATCAAATATATGCTAAGAAGTGTCAAAGTGTCAACTTTTGGAAAGATGTCTCAATTTCATCACGTGTAAAAATTTGTTTTATTAAACTAGGACCCCTCGTAGTCGCAAACATCTTACCCAATTATCTATCTCAAGGAGATAACAGTTCTTGAAAATTTTCATATACCTTTCAAATAAACAAGTATTCAGATAGATTTATCAACGACACATTTCCAAACAAATTACTAAACTTTAAACTTTTACTTTATCACCTAAGCAAATAACACAAATTTAACCTCGAGGACGAGGTTCCCATAAGGGGTAGGTACTGTAAAAACCCGAAAACTCCCTCAAGTCCTTTGTAAACATAAACACAAATCAATGCCGAATTTGGTGCCATATTTATTTTTAAAAAATAGGCTAAAGAGGCCGCAGATTAGATTTTTATTAAAATAGGCTAAAGAGACCGTGAATTAGATTTTTATATCAAAATAAGTCAAAGATACCGCGGATTAAATTTTTATATCAAAACAAGCCAAAGAGAATAATTTTAAAAGATAAGCCGAATTTGATAAGTTACAAAATAAATGAATCCATACGCACCTCACTTTTAGGCTTCGACCCAAACAGTCCCTCGGCTCACAACACACAACCCAAACGTAGATACAAACATGATCCAAATTAAGACTAATTCTATTAAGTTTTATTTATTACTAATATCAAATATACCAAAATCTACAATCAGTTCTTGTGTTAAAGTTGGAAAAAGATGAGCAATAATCAAACGCCCCTAAAATAAATACAAATATTATTTTAGTCCAATGGTTTAGTAATAAGAAAGTTTCTAACACCAAATGCACCAACTGTTGGATACACAACAAAAGCAAAAGAATTCCAAGTTCTAAACACTCAAACTATTTAATCTATTTAAGCCTTTTTGGAAGTAGTACATTGAAACAAAAGTAAAGACTACATGCATGCATATGACAAAACAAAACAAATGATCTCTTTCTTTTCTTTTTGTGATCCCACGAGTACAAGACACAAAAGCAAACCCCAACTTTTTAGTCACATGTTACCTTGGTATTATTTATTTCTTACGTGTATGTGTAGCAAAGTAGGAGGTAAGTCTTTTCTTTCTTTCTTGTTACTGTCAACGAATCAAAACCAAAAAGCCACAAACACAAATGAAATTCTTGGTCTTCTATCCTACTCATGCGTGTGGTATGGAACAAAAGAAACAAAAAGTACTACTAAGCCACCCTACATACATTTTATATTGAGCCTAAGTCACTTGACCTCCTTTTGACCTTAAAATCAAAAGGTCCATATGTTCTTTGTTGAGAAGACAACACAAAGCGTGCCTTTTCGTTGGCTGAGATGTGTTGCACGCTCAAAATACAATCATAACCTATCTTATTCTTTCTTGGAACCATGAAGAGCTCACATAAAATAATGAAAAGTCCATGCTTGGTTCTAGTATAAAACACAACTTAAGACTCTAAGTTTAGACTACAAGCAACTAACACATTCAAAGATATTTCTCACAACCCAAACACCCACTGTGAGAATGAACAAAGCTCACTACTCTCACACTTTGATGTGCGCGGGAGGCACGTTCAGGGTGAAGGAAACTTCCTTTTCGTCGAGCAAGTTTTTCAACCTCCTATGCATGAACCTAATCGTTGTAGTGTAGTATTGGGTAAGCCTCGGGGATTTATATCGTTCTCTAGGGGAATAGGAATGATAGTAAGAAATATATGACGAGAAGGTGGGGGTTGAGGATGATTTTTTTTTTATCTTTTTATGGTTTTTTTTAGAAAGCTAAGGTAAATATCTCGGGGCAATTGGTTGGGGGTGGTACTTCTACCGATTACTTCTACTTATCTAATTATCTAGTTACTACGGGTAGCTATGTCTATTTGATGTGTGCTCGTATGATGATTAAAAATGTGTTTACCTAGATACTATTACTCCCTAGTTATCTTTTATTGGTCGGTTGAATTGTCACACCTTATCTTAATGCGTTGAATTCCTGAGGTTGTAGGGTATGCATGCCCCCTAGTTCTTTGAGGTTATCTCTCATCTGTGACCTACGAAGTCGGCAAGCCTAAGCTATTTCATCCATAGACCACATCATCATAAAGCGTACTCAAGCATTAAATACAACGAATGATGCCTAGTTGCACTCCTAAGCCAATTTACAATTAAGATAAGAAACAACCTACCAATAATCAATAACTAGGTTTCATAGATCTAAGCAAACGCACAAGAAATTTAGCTAGACATGGTAAACAAGCAAGTATACACACGATCAATCGAATACGGGATAGACATAATGTTACTTTGGATTAAAATACTTATCTCGAATTGTAAAATAGGGTATGGGACCCTAAGATACTATCCAATTCGGACTACAAACGATTTAGGGTTTTTTCTCCAAAATTCTACCTTCTAAATGCAGAAAAATCAAATTCTATATATAGATTTACAAATGCAACGGCGTCACCTTTTGCATGGGACGTCGTCAGCTCGCCGTCATTAGGGTTTCGTATGGGCCAAGTCATCAATGGGACGACGTCACCTTAGAGTTGTGACGCCGCCGGCTCAATTGATTGGGGCGCTCGTCTTGATTCTAGATCTGGGCCGTCTGAGTTGAAAACTGTGAGTGACTCCCTCCAATATTAAGGCGTGACGTCGTCAGGTTATAAGACCAGAATTTTCATTGAGCCATCGCGTGCATGTTTTGATCAAGTCATCATAGAGGGACGGCGTCGTCCTTTGGATGGGACGCCGTCAGGTACTGTTGATCAGCTTTGAGTGGCTTCGATCTTGACTTTGCCATTTTCTTCATGTATTTGCTCCTTTTCGTCCAAATGTGCTTCATTCCAGCATTTTGCTTCCAAGAGACCTAAAAAGTGAAAAGGAACGAAATTAAGCAGTAATGGATATAAAAGTGGTCGATTTAGGCTTAAATGACCCCCTAAAAGTGTATGTTTTAAAACCTTATCAAATATCCCTACACTTAGTATTTGCTTGTCCTCAAGCAAATATGCTTTTGCCAATCAATTTATAAGTTAGGGGGCATGAAGCATTGGTTTAAAATAGTTCACAACAAGTAAAAGCACCGCAATAGTCATAACAAGCACGGAAATTATACACTAGCACCTCATAAGGGGTGTTTGGATTCTCTCATCTCTCGGGTTTATATGAAATATAATAAATGGAAATGGAAGATAACACTCATTACCTGGCATAGTACATAGATTACCATAAGCTTGAGACTAGATCAAACCTCCACCGCTTTGGCATAAGAACCTAGGAACAACTATCTAAGAGGTCTTTACAAGGGTTGTAACATTAGGCTTACGGTAGGGAAACACAGGTGTTGGGTCTATTATAGATTTGATGATACAAAACAAGAAGAATGAAACATGAAGGACTAAAAGTGACAAGAAGGGAAACTACAAAAAAATGGAGGATTTGGAAGATTCTAAAAGATATGCTTAAAAGAATATGTAGTTTCCTAATTGTGTTATGATTCCTCTTGTAAACCCTAGATGTCTCTAGTATATAAAGAGACATAGGGTCATTAGTTTTTTAGGTACGTACAAGATGTAGTCGACTAAAGAGGTGTGTGTGTAACCTAGGCGTAGCGTATAAACGCCTAGGGTTTAGTGGTCTAGGGTTTAGTTAGTTAGTGTTAGATCAAGTCTTTGATCTTTATTATATTTAGTTAGTTAGTTTATGATAATGAAAAACCTTGTTCATAATAATGTTGATTCTATGTTTGAATATTCCGCTTTCATTATTATGTGTTCCTAGATATAATATTAGACCTCGTCTAAGAGCTTACAACGATCCTTACATGTGGTATCAGAGCCTGGGGCTCATGATATCTAGGGATCTACAAGGTTTTCTTGAAGAAGAAGGAAGAAAAATTAAGTGTCCAAAAATTCGTAATACTTCGCAAAGACTGTTTTCCGAAGGCATAACTTTTTTTTCAACCGTTGGATCGGGCTAAAATTCGAACTGGAGCTTCTTGGTATATCTATCTTTAATATCACCGAAGGGATCTTTGATCTGAACTTCCAGTAAAAAGATATAAGGAAAGTCCGGTCTACAAAAGTCAAAATTTTCGTAAGGTTACAACAAGACCTTTGTAACGATCATAACTTTTCGTTAACCTTTTGATCGAAATAACGAAATTTTGGGTGGATGTTCTATATATATCAATCTAACTTTCCACCGTGATCTTCTATCCGAGCTTTTATGTGAAAGTACTTCTGAAAGTATCTACGTATTTTGAAAGTAATCTTGTTGTGCGTTATTGGTCCCCTACAAGCAAAGTAATCGCTTGGACACGAAAGTACTTGCTTGGAATTGAAATCTTTTGCTGATTATTGCAACGCATCTTTATTTCAAAGTACTGCTTATGCTCAAGGTACTGCTACTTCTCAAAGTACTGTGAGGAGGTTTCAAACTACTGTTATATTGAAAGTACTGCTTCTCATATGGTTTTCGATTTAAGGGGAAGTTGAGCATAATAATTGTTATGGATTTTTGGATGGTTTACACACACAGAAGAGTTGGTTCACACACACAAGGAGTTTGGTGATTTGTTCTTAAAAGGATTTAAAAGCTCGTTTTGGAGATTTATTGAAGAATTGATTACGAAGAGGATTATTTATCACTTATTTGAAGGTGAAGTGGAATTACTTAGTTTGTGTTCTTATCACATAGCTTGATGAATCTAGCAATGTGTGATTTTTCTTTTGATGCTCTATGCACACATTGGCTATCACTTGAAGGAGTTACATTGTAGTGCTCAGGGTCTCATACTAGTTGAGGATTCTTGTCAAGGATTGCGGCTTATTTATATTTGGTGATTAGATAAGTATGGAGTTCCGTGGATGGTACAAGATTTAAGACACAAGTTTGGGAAATTCTACTTCTTCATCAAATTCGTTATACTCGGTTTTCTTCACAAGTAATCATTACATAAAGCCTACAGATTTTGAAGAATCATTGATGTACATGCATCACTAAAGGGGAAGTGTTTGATTTTTACTACTGTTGATCATTATTACTACTGCTAGTTGAAGTTTTCTACTGTTTTGGATCCATTTTTCCTATGATGTGTAATGGTGGGTGATTTGAAGCATTGGAAGTCTTAGATTGGAAGTATGATATTGGTTTGTGGGGGTCAAGATCAAGTTTGCATATGTTCTCTATTTGTTGATAACAAAAAGGGGAAGAGATGTTTGAGTGACATGTTCAAGTCAATGGGAAGCATGGAAGACAAGATTCTTTCATTCATGGTGAGATTTAATTATCTCAACTTCTGCTACTTCGTCTAGGGAAGTTCGTACAAGAATCGTGTTTGTTTTGTCATCATCAAATAGGGGAAGATTGTTGGGTCTATTATAGATTTGATGATACAAAACAAGAAGAATGAAACATGAAGGACTAAAAGTGACAAGAAGGGAAACTACAAAAAGATGGAGGATTTGGAAGATTCTAAAAGATATGCTTAAAAGAATATTTAGTTTCCTAATTGTGTTATGATTCCTCTTGTAAACCCTAGATGTCTCTAGTATATAAAGAGACATAGGGTCATTAGTTTTTTAGGTACGTACAAGATGTAGTCGACTAAAGAGGTGTGTGTGTAACCTAGGCGTAGCGTATAAACGCCTAGGGTTTAGTGGTCTAGGGTTTAGTTAGTTAGTGTTAGATCAAGTCTTTGATCTTTATTATATTTAGTTAGTTAGTTTATGATAATGAAAAACCTTGTTCATAATAATGTTGATTCTATGTTTGAATATTCCGCTTTCATTATTATGTGTTCCTAGATATAATATTAGACCTCGTCTAAGAGCTTACAACGATCCTCACAAAAGGGTTTTGTTGGATAGGGGATATTTAGTGGTGGCAAGTCAAAAATTTTATGTTACAAGCACGAAAAGCGTGGCGTTGCTAAGCCAAGACTCGACTCACTAAACTAGATAACTTGAAACAAAAAAAACATAAATTTAAAGACATAAACATAAAGATAGATGTAGGATAGTAGCCCGTATGTTTTTCTTCATTTTTTTAACACTCTATTTTTTCTCTTTTTTCTGATTTTTTTTCATACATTTTTACTCTACCATCCTCTACGATAACATCAAAATATAAGGGATTTATAAGAGCATCCCTACACTTGAGTTTTTATTTCTCTAACACTAATTGACCCGATTTGAAAAGATCGAAACACTTGGAGTATTTAATTACCTAGACAAAGAGAATTTGAATTTATCGTTCTTTCCCGTTACTCCATAAAATATTACTTTTACCCATGAGTCCCAATCGTCCCAAAACTGTGTACAAAAGATATGACTCGACTTAGCAACCATGCAAGTAACTAGATATTTGAACTAAAGGTTAAGTAATGACAACAATAATGCACTAAAGGTGAGTGCATACAAGGTAGGCTAAGGCGATTTGGGTGTACATTTGGGGGTGGATTGTAAACAATGTTCTTCATTGATATTCCAGAAAACCGAAACATCACGAGAACCGCGAAAAGGATAGGCTCTGAGGGGTTAACTAGGGGTATTGTGTACTAAAGATGAGTACATCGTAAGGGTGTAGGGTAATTACTCAACCGATGTGGAAGAAGTAATTATAATACAGGTTTGAAACAAGAGTTATCCTAATGCCTATTTTCACTTAGTTATTCCTAACTACACAAGTGTAGTCTCACTAGCGATCTCGAAATGCATCACAAAACAAGTTCTAGAATCTATTATACTACCGGTACACTCTCTAAGCATTAAAGGTGAATGCTTTTATTCCTAAAGATCTAGGCTGAAATCACATTTTTGGGGTGGAATTTGAGTGGTAAACGGTTTTGTGCTAGTCATATAATTCCTATCCATGAGATGCTTTATTAAGACTAAATTTTAGCTCAATGACATGTCATAAAATTTTTTAAATTTGGTGCTAAAACTGCCCTAACGAATATTTCTCATAGTTTATTACACAAATTACCAACGACAAGACAAATAATCAAGTGAGTGAATAGTTTCTAAGTTCCCATTTTATTCTCCCTCCCTACACTTAAACTAAACATTGTCCTCAATGTTCTAAAGAAATATCAAAGTTATGATACAGGAAGGTAAGTAAGGAAAAGAAACTAGTACTCCCCTGATTAGCTCGGTAGGATCTGTGTGAAGTTGCGGTTACATTATTTTCCAAGAAGAATGCATAAGTGACAAGCTTCATCCAATGAGTGTTTCTTCTTCTTGCTAAATATAACCTGCACACTTATAAGAAAACAAACAAAACCTTCGCGTAAAATCAGCGGTAAAACTATATATGACACAACTACACTAGAAAGCAAGTAAGATATAATGCTTGTGGAATGGATGTTTACAGTTTTTCTGGAAAATTAAGACCTGGGAATTACCAAAAATTTATGAGTAGCACAGAAAATGAAAATCCGGTAAATGTTTTCATAGCCAAGATCGACTTAGATCAGGGCTTTAAATCCTGACGCCGTCAGGTTGTCCTGACAGAAACTAGTTTGTTGCATTTTTCTGGAAAATTTCTGGAAAAGTTACATCTTTAAAACCTAGAAAAATTCCCAAAAACATCCATTATGACTCGATACAAGCATTTGACTCTAACAAATGCACATATATATCAATTTCACTAGTTGTAATTCTCATGTTCATGTTCTTTAAAAACGTATGTGATCTTCCCTACACGTATCCTTTTGTAAAATACCTTTATATGTAATTAAGACGAGGTTAAAGACAAAATAAAGCATTTTCACAAAATCAAACATGAGAATAAACAATAATGAAGAAGATATAAGACACACAACAAGCAAATAATTAAGCAGGGGTTGCCTCCCACGAAGCGCTTTTCTTTATTTATGAGTCTTGTATCTAGACTCGAGGTCGTTCTCCTACGTTGTCTCATGCACGCTTACATGCCCATATCTAAGCCATTATAATGTTCTTTCATCTTTCTTGTACTCATCTCCTAATTCTAAGCATTTTTTATAATACCTTTCATTTTTTTCATAAGTATGTCTAAGTCCCCATTGTTTGTCTCTTTCACTAAGTATCGGAATGGGAGTCATCCGATTACATGCCTCTATATCTTTGTGTTTGAACCTAGGGTGCGTACGGGGCATTTGATAGACAAAATCCTCAACTTCACCAGAGAATGTGACTAGACCATCAACCATCCGCTCATTCAACTTAGTCATTCTCTTAAAGGGTTTTCCAAATATCACTTGAGTGAGGCTTCCATCAATGAATTCTCCAAAATTTTCTAAAACCATGAATTCAACCAAATAGGCAAAATTTCCAACAAATACATGCAAGTCAGTGACCGCATCAACAACATTGTTCCCTTGATAGACTAACTCACTCACCTTAATTTTATTATATAGATTCCTTGAGATTAAGTTTAAAGGTAAGAATGAATTCAAATAAGCATCAAAACTCTCAAATCCTATTTTACAAGGGAATTGCATGTTGAAGGGGCTATCTACCTCAATTCTACACCTAGGGTCAAAACATTGGGAGGGGTCTTCTTCTATCTCAATCTTAACTTCATTGATGACTTCTCCGTTGTCAATTGCCTCTCCGTCATCAAATTCTTCATCAGAATCCGAATAGTAAAAAGGACTATTATGTTGCCAATTTATTTCATTATGCCCTAGGTGATTTCCAAAGTGGTGAACAGGTAAAAGGTTTTGTGGGATTGCATTTTCCATTCTCTTGAGTTAGGGTAGGTAGTGCAAAGTTTCTTCGACGAAAGATGCGAATCATCGTGAGTGATGAGATTCTGAACAAAAACAAGAAGAAGGGGGATAGACTACAAGGAAGCTAATGAAAATGAGAAAAATATTACTTGATAGGAATCAAGCAAGGGAACCTAAATGAGATACAAATCTAACTAGCTATTCTATTCCCCGGAAGCGGTGCCAAAAACTTGATGGAAACTTCCTTTTCGTGGATCAAGTTTTTCAACCTCCTAGGCAGTGAACCTAATCGTCGTAGTGTAGTATTGGGTAAGTCTCGGGGATTGATATCATTCTCTAGGGGAATAGGAATGCTAGTTGGAAATATATGACGAGAAGGTGGGGGTTGAGGATGATTCTTTTTTTTTTATCTTTTTATGGTTTTTTTTAGAAAGCTAAGGTAAATATCTCGGGGCAATTGGTTGGGGGTGGTACTTCTACCGATTACTTCTACTTATCTAATTATCTAGTTTATCTAAATATCTAGTTACTACGGGTAGCTATGTCAATTTGATGTGTGCTCGTATGATGATTAAAAATGTGTTTACGTAGATACTATTACTCCCTAGTTATCTTTTATTGGTCGGTTGAATTGTCACACCTTATCTTAACGCGTTGTATTCCACGAGGTCGTAGGGGTATGCGTGCTCCCTAGTTCTTTGAGGTTATCTCTCGTATGTGACCTACGAAATCGGCAAGCCTAAGCTATTTCATCCATAGACCACATCATCATAAAGCATACTCAAGCATTAAATACAATGAATGATGCCTAGTTACACTCCTAAGCCAATTTACAATTAAGATAAGAAACAACCTACCAATAATCAAAAACTAGGTTTCATAGATCTAAGCAAACACAAAAGAAATTTAGCTAGACATGGTAAACAAGAAAGCATACACACAATCAATAAAATACAGGATAGACATAATGTTACTTTGGATTAAAATACTTATCTCGATATGTAAAATGGGGTATGTGTCACAATTCTCAATTTTTGGTCATTTCTCAAACTCTACATTCATCATACTAGTCATGCATGGGTTTTGCATTTCACATTTAACGCGTAAATTTCATACTAAATAAACGTTATCGCGTAAGTTATTATTTTGAACATTTAATCCAATACTTCCAAAATGATCCCGACATATTTTTATACTTACTTTTAGTTTGTAAAAATATTATTTTAATTTACCCTGTTTTAAATTTATTTTGTATATAAATTGTTATGTTTATATAAATTACGACGGTTTTCTTAAATTCAACCCGATAAATATTTATTCACTCAAATCTTTCAAGAAATGTATTTTTATAATATTTATGACCTCAATATATTTTATCTTGACCCGTGAAAATTTATTTTTATCTAACGCTACCTTAAATATTCAAATGGGTATACAATTTATCACAAGCCTTCAAGTAACTTACACTAAATTATACATATACATTTACATTTACATACTTAATAAAATTAATAATGATAATAATAAACTATCAACTCCCCTTGATTGGTGGATCTTGTCTTGCATAATATCTACATAATGTATTTTACAACTTATCATCTCATACACATACAATTACTATATCAAAGTGAAAGTCAAGTTTTCTCTCTTCCTCTCTTCCACATCAAAACCGGCCACCCTATGGACCAAGCAAGAAGTTCATCAAAAAATTTCTAATCAAGTTTTATACACTCTATAGTATCCTCTTGATTAGGTTTTACCAATAAAACCTTGGGTGATTAGGAAAAACCTTTGATCTTTAAACCTCATCAAGCAATTTGTAAGCATAAAACTTCATCTCTTACTTTTTTCATATATATTTTTCATT
>OU343224.1:272558067-272683004 GCA_910596185.1 Chrysanthemum makinoi
AAAATACAGCGAATGATGCCTAGTTGCACTCCTAAGCCAATTTACAATTAAGATAAGAAACAACCTACCAATAATCAATAACTAGGTTTCATAGATCTAACAAAGCAGACAAGAAATTTAGCTAGACATGGTAAACAAGCAAGTATATACACACGATCAATCCAATACGGATAGACATAATGTTACTTTGGATTAAAATACTTATCTCGAATTGTAAAATAGGGTATGGGACCCTAAGATACTATCAATTCGGACTACAAAGCGATTTAGGTTTTTCTCCAAAATTCTACCTTCTAAATGCAGAAAAATCAAATTCTATATATAGATTTTACAAATGCATCTGCTACCTTGCATGGGGGAAGTCGCCAAATCATTAGGGGTTTCAGATGGGCCAAGTCATCAATGGACCGGCGTCAACTTAGAGTTGTGGCAACTTGCCGGTCGGGCCTTTGGGTCTGCCTTGATTCTAGATGCCGCCGCCCTGAAGTTGCAAAACCGCGAGTGACTCCCTCCAATATTAAGGCGCAGACGCCGGAGTTATAAGACCGTAATTTTCATTGAGCCATCGCGTGCATGTTTTGATCAAGTCATCATAGAGGGACGCAGGCCGCCTTTGGATGGGACGCCTCGTAATGCGTTGATCGCCTTTGTAAGCGGCTTCGATCTTGACTTTGCCATTTCTTCATGTATTTGCTCCTTTTCGTCCAAATGTGCTTCATTCCAGCATTTGCCTAAGAGACCTAAAAGTGAAAAGGAAACGAAATTAGCAGAATGGATATAAAAGTGGTCGATTTAGGCTTAAATGACCCCCTAAAAGTGTATGTTTTAAAACCTTATCAAATATCCCTACACTTAGTATTTGCTTGTCCTCAAGCAAATATGCTTTTGCCAATCAATTTATAAGTTAGGGGGCATGAAGCATTGGTTTAAAATAGTTCACAACAAGTAAAAGCACCGCAATAGTCATAACAAGCACCTGAAATTATACACTAGCACCTCATAAGGGGTGTTTGATTCTTCTCTCAGTTTATATGAAAATAATAAATGGAAATGGAAGATAACACTCATTACCTGGCATAGTACATAGATTACCATAAGCTTGAGACTAGATCAAACCTCCACCGCTTTGGCATAAGAACCTAGGAACAACTATCTAAGAGGTCTTTACAAGGGTTGTAACATTAGGCTTACGGTAGGGAAACAAAGGTGTTGGGTCTATTATAGATTTGATGATACAAAACAAGAAGAATGAAACATGAAGGACTAAAAGTGACAAGAAGGGAAACTACAAAAAAATGGAGGATTTGGAAGATTCTAAAAGATATGCTTAAAAGAATATGTAGTTTCCTAATTGTGTTATGATTCCTCTTGTAAACCCTAGATGTCTCTAGTATATAAAGAGACATAGGTCATTAGTTTTTTAGGTATGCATACAAGATGTAGTCGATAAAGAGTGTGTGTGTAACCTAGGCGAAGTAAAACCTAGGGTTTAGTGGTTTAGTTGTTTAGTTAGTTAGTGTTAGATCAAGTCTTTGATCTTTATTATAGTTAGTTAGTTAGTTTATGATAATGAAAACCTTGTTCATAATAATGTTGATTCTATGTTTGAATATTCCGCTTTCATTATTATGTGTTCCTAGATATACATTAGACCTCGCCTAAGAGCTTACAACGATCCTTACATGTGGTATCGAGCCGGGCTCATGATATCTAGGGATCTACAAGGTTTTCAAGAAGAAGGAAGAAAAATCGAAGCTGCCAAAAATTCGTAATACTTCAAAGATCTGTTTCCTAAGGCAAACTTTTATTTTAACCGTTGATAGCTAAAATTCAACCGAGCTTCTTGTCTATCTTTAATATCATCAAGGGACTTTTTGATCCAACTTCCAAAGAAAAGATATAAGGCCAAGTCCGCTACAAAAACTAAAATTTTCGTAAGGTTACAACAAAGACAAGCTTTTTGTAACGATCATAACTTTTTTTCTAACCTTGATCAACGAAATTTTTGGGTGGATGTTCTATATATATCAATCTAACTTTCCACCGGGTGATCTTCATCTCGAAAGCTTTTATGTGAAGTACCGAAAGTACTGCTGGTATTTTGAAAGTACTGCGCTGCTATTGGTCCCCTACAAGCAAAGTACCGCTTTTGACAATTTAAAGTATGCATTGAATCAAGTACTGCTTCGATTATTGCAACGTACTGCTCAAAGTAACGCTTATGCTCAAGGTAAATCGCTACTTCAAAGTAACTGCGTAGGAGGTTTCAAACCATCAGTATATTGAAAGTACTGCTTCTCATATGGTTTTCGATTTAAGGGGAAGTTGAGCATAATAATTGTTATGGATTTTTGGATGGTTTACACACACGTAAAGAGTTGGTTCACACACACAAGGAGTTTGGTGATTTGTTCTTAAAAGGATTTAAAAGCTCGTTTTGGAGATTTATTGAAGAATTGATTACTTAAGAGGATTATTTATCACTTTATTTGAAGGTGGGGTGGAATTACTTAGTTTGTGTTCTTATCACATAGCTTGATGAATCTAGCAATGTGTGATTTTTCTTTTGATGCTCTATGCACACATTGGCTATCACTTGAAGGAGTTACATTGTAGTGCTCGGTGTCTCATACTAGTTGAGGATTCTTGTCAATGGATTATGGCTTCATTTATATTTGGTGATTCAGATAAGTATGGAGTTCCGTGGATGGTACAAGATTTAAGACACAAGTTTGGGAAATTCTACTTCTTCATCAAATTCAAGTATACTCGGTTTTCTTTACAAGTAATCATTACATAAAGCCTACAGATTTTGAAGAATCATTGATGTACATGCATCACTAAAGGGGAAGTGTTTGATTTTTACTAATGCTGATCATTATTACTACTACGAGTTGAAGTTTTCTACTGTTTTGGATCCATTTTTCCTATGGTGCGTAATGGTGGGTGATTTGAAGCATTGGAAGTCTTAGATTGGAAGTATGATATTGGTTTGTGGGGGTCAAGATCAAGTTTGCATATGTTCTCTATTGTGATAACAAGCGGGAAGAGATGTTCAGTGACATGTTCAAGTCAAGGGGAAGCATGGAAGACAAGATTCTTTCATTCATGGTGAGATTTAATTATCTCAACTTCTACTTCGTCTGGGAAGTTCGTATAAGAATGTTTGTTTTGTCATCATCAAATAGGGAAGATTGTTGGGTCTATTATAGATTTGATGATACAAAACAAGAAGAATGAAACATGAAGAATTAAAAGTGACAGAGGGAAACTACAAAAATATGGAGGATTTGGAAGATTCTAAAAGATATGCTTAAAAGAATATTTAGTTTCCTAATTGTGTTTATTCCTCTTAGAAACCCTAGATGTCTCAAAGATATAAAGAGACATAGGGTCATTAGTTTTAGGTACGCATAAGATGTAGTCACTAAAGAGGTGTGTGTGGTAACCCAAAGCGTAGTATAAACGCCTAGGGTTTAGTGGTCTAGGGTTTAGTTAGTTAGTGTTAGATCAAGTCTTTAATCTTTATTATAGTTAGTTAGTTAGTTTATGATAATGAAAACCTTGTTCATAATAATGTTGATTCTATGTTTGAATATTCCGCTTTCATTATTATGTGTTCCTAGATATAATATTAGACCTCTCGTCTAAGAGCTACAACGATCCTCACAAAGGGTTTTGTTGGATAGGGGATATTTAGTGGTGGCAAGTCAAAATTTTATGTTACAAACGGGCCGTGGCGTTGCTTGCCAAGACTCGACTCTCTAAACTCTAGATAACTTGAAACAAAAAAACATAAATTTAAAGACATAAACATAAAGATAGATGGTAGGAAATTCTCAGTATGTTTTTCTTCATTTTTTAACACTCTATTTTTTTTTCTTTTTCGATTTTTTTTTCATACACTTTTACTCTACCATCCTCTACGATAACATCAAAATATAAGGGATTTATAAGAGCATCCCTACACTTGAGTTTTTTTTTAACACTAATTGACCCATTTGAAAAGATCGAAACTTGGAGTATTTAATTACCTAGACAAAGAGAATTTGAATTATCGTGCTCTTTCCGTACTCCATAAAATATTACCCATGATCCCAACGTTCCAAACTGTGTAGAAAAGGACTACTTAGCAACCATGCAAGTAACTAGATATTTGAACTAAAGGTTAAGTAATGACAACAATAATGCACTAAAGGTGAGTGCATACAAGGTAGGCTAATTCGATTTGTGTACTGGGGGTGGATTAAACAATGTTCTTCTTGATATTCCGAGAAAACTAAACATCACGAACCGCCGGCTAGATGAGGCTCTGTGGGTTAACTAGGGGTATTGTTGTACTAAAGATTAGTACATCGTAAGGGTGTGGGGTAATTACTCAACCGATGTGGAAGAAGTAATTATAATACAGGTTTGAAACAAGAGTTATCCTAATGCCTATTTTCACTTAGTTATTCCTAACTACACAAGTGTAGTCTCACTAGCGATCTCGAAATGCATCACAAAACAAGTTCTAGAATCTATTATACTACCGGTACACTCTCTAAGCATTAAAGGTGAATGCTTTTATTCCTAAAGATCTAGGGGCGAAATCACATTTTTGGGGTTGAATTTGAGTGGTAAACGGTTTTTGTGCTAGTCATATAATTCCTATCCATGAGATGCTTTATTAAGACTAAATTTTAGCTCGTACATGTCATAAAATTTAAATTTGGTTAAACTCTAACTAATATTTCTCATAGTTTATTACACAAATTACCAACGACAAGACAAATAATCAAGTGAGTGAATAGTTTCTAAGTTCCCATTTTATTCTCCCTCCCTACACTTAAACTAAACATTGTCCTCAATGTTCCCCGAAAGTATCAAAGTTATGATAAAGGAAGGTAAGTAAGAAGAAACTAGTACCTCACAGATTTCTAAGAGGATCTGTGTGAAGTTGCGGTTACATTATTTTCCAAGAAGAATGCATAAGTGACAAGCTTCATCCAATGAGTGTTTCTTCTTCTTGCTAAATATAACCGCATTTACTTATAAGAAAAACAAACAAAACCTTCGCGTAAAATCACGGAAAACTATATATGACACTCAACTACACTAGAAAGCAAGTAATATATAATGCTTGTGGAATGGATGTTTACAAGCTGGAAAATTAAGACTGAATTACCAAAAATTTATGAGTAGCACGGAAAATGAAAAACCTGCAACTGCTGCATAGCACCGACTTCGTCAGTTTTAAATCCCGACGTCGTTGTCCTCGACAAACTAGTTTGTTGCATTTTTTCGAAAAGTTACATCTTTAAAACCTAGAAAATTCTCGCAAAACATCCATTATGACTCGATACAAGCATTTGACTCTAACAAATGCACATATATATCAATTTCACTAGTTGTAATTCTCATGTTCATGTTCTTTAAAAACGTATGTGATCTTCCCTACACGTATCCTTTTGTAAAATACCTTTATATGTAATTAAGACGAGGTTAAAGACAAAATAAAGCATTTTCACAAAATCAAACATGAGAATAAACAATAATGAAGAAGATATAAGACACACAACAAGCAAACAATTAAGCATGGGTTGCCTCCCACGAAGCGCTTTTCTTTATTTATGAGTCTTGTATCTAGACTCGAGGTCGTTCTCCTACGTTGTCTCATGCACGCTTACATGCCCATATCTAAGCCATTATAATGTTCTTTCATCTTTCTTGTACTCATCTCCTAATTCTAAGCATTTTTTATAATACCTTTCATTTTTTTCATAAGTATGTCTAAGTCCCCATTGTTTGTCTTTCACTAAGTATCGAATGGGAGTCATCCGACATATGCCTCTATATCTTTGTGTTTGAACCTAGAGGTGCCTGGGCATTCGATAGACAAAATCCTCAACTTCACCAGAGAATGTGACTAGACCATCAACCATCCGCTCATTCAACTTAGTCATTCTCTTAAAGGGTTTTCCAAATATCACTTGAGTGAGGCTTCCATCAATGAATTCTCCAAAATTTTCTAAAACCATGAATTCAACCAAATAGGCAAAATTTCCAACAAATACATGAAGTCAAGGACCGCATCAACAACATTGTTCCCTTGATAGACTAACTCACTCACCTTAATTTTATTATATAGATTCCTTGAGATTAAGTTTAAAGGTAAGAATGAATTCAAATAAGCATCAAAACTCTCAAATCCTATTTTAAGGAATTGCATGTTGAAGGGGGCTATCTACCTCAATTCTACACCTAGGGTCAAAACATTGGGAGGGTCTTCATTCAATCTTTTAACTTCATTGATGACTTCTCCGTTGTCAATTACCTGGTCATCAAATTCCTCATCGCAATCCAATCGTAAAAGGACTACAATTTATTTCATTATGCCCTAGGTGATTTCCAAAGTGGTGAACAGGTAAAAGGTTTTGTGGGATTGCATTTTCCATCAAGGGATTGGGGCCGGGTAGTGCAAAGTTTCTTCGACGAAAAGATGCGAATCATCGTGAGTGATGAGATTATTTAACAACAAAAACAAGAAGAAGGGGATAGACTACAAGGAAGCTAATGAAAATGAGAAACAAAATATTACTTGATAGGAATCAAGCAAGGGAACCTAAATGAGATACAAATCTAACTAGCTATTCTATTCCCGTGGCGGTGCCAAAAACTTGATGTTCTGGATCAAGTTTTTCAACTCCTAGGTGATGAACCTAATCGTCCAGTGTAGTATTGGGTAAGTCTCGGGATTGATATCATTCTCTAGGGAATAGGAATGCTAGTTGGAAATATATGACGAGGGGGTTGAGGATGATTCTTTTTTTATCTTTTTTTTTTGTTTTTTAGAAAGCTAAGGTAAATATCTCGGGGCAATTGGTTGGGGGTGGTACTTCTACCGATTACTCTACATATCTAATTATCTAGTTTATCTAAATATCTAGTTACTACCGTAGCTATGTCAATTTGATGTGTGCTCGTATGATGATTCATTAAAATGTGTTTACGTGAGATACTATTACTCCCTAGTTATCTTTGAATTCTTGAATTGTCACACCTTATCTTAACGCGTTGTATTCCCTGAGGCCTAGGGTAAGCGTGCTTCTCTAGTTCTTTGAGGTTATCTCTGTATGTGACCTACTTAAATCGGCAAGCCTAAGCTATTTCATCCATAGACCACATCATCATAAAGCATATACCAAGCATTAAATACAATGAATGATGCCTAGTTACACTCCTAAGCCAATTTACAATTAAGATAAGAAACAACCTACCAATAATCAAAAACTAGGTCATGATCTAAGCAAACACAAAAGAAATTTAGCTAGACATGGTAAACAAGAAAGCATACACACAATCAATAAAATACGATACATAATGTTACTTTGGATTAAAATACTTATCTCGATATGTAAAATGGGGTATGTGTCACAATTCTCAATTTTTGGTCATTTCTCAAACTCTACATTCATCATACTAGTCATGCATGGGTTTTGCATTTCACATTTAACGCGTAAATTTCATACTAAATAAACGTTATCGCGTAAGTTATTATTTTGAACATTTAATCCAATACTTCAAAATGATCCCACATATTTTTATACTTACTTTTAGTTTGTAAAAATATTATTTTTAATTTACCCGGTGTTTTAAATTTATTTCATATATAAATTGTTATGTTTATATAAATTACGACTGGTTTTCTTAAATTCAACCCGATAAATATTTATTCACTCAAATCTTTCAAGAAATGTATTTTTATAATATTTATGACCTCAATATATTTTATCTTGACCCGTGAAAATTATTTTATCTAACGCTACCTTAAATATTCAAATGGGTATACAATTTATCACAAGCCTTCAAGTAACTTACACTAAATTATACATATACATTTACATTTACATACTTAATAAAATTAATAATGATAATAATAAACTATCAACTCCCCTTGATTGGTGGATCTTGTCTTGCATAATATCTACATAATGTATTTTACAACTTATCATCTCATACACATACAATTACTATATCAAAGTGAAAGTCAAGTTTTCTCTCTTCCTCTCTTCCACATCAAAACCGGCCACCCTATGGACCAAGCAAGAAGTTCATCAAAAAATTTCTAATCAAGTTTTATACACTCTAGTATCACTCTTGATTAAGGTTTTGCAATAAAAACCTTGGGTGATTTAGGAAAACCTTTGATCTTTAAACCTCATCAAGCAATTTGTAAGCATAAAACTTCATCTCTTACTTTTTCATATATATTTTTCATACATTTCATGAAGTCTATATGATCATATTTGCTCAAGTTGTAGTTTTTATTCATGTTGATCAAAGATTATCACCCATATGTGCTCTATAAATATTTATAACAATCATGTGCTAGTTAAAAGTTTATGAAAATGAGAAGTTTGAAAAATGATTTATCAAAGTAAGTTTTGATCTTTTACTAGTGAAGGTTTGATGTAGTTTATGTTTAATTATATGTTATAAGTAGTCATAAACCTCAAAAATAGTCTTTTTATCATATATGGTTCGACTAGCATTTTATTTTTAGTAGGATTGGTGAAGTGTAGTTTAAGGGATTTTTGTGGTGAAGTTGTGGTTAAACAAGTAGATAAAAATGGTAAGTTTAAATTAAGCGCGGAAGCGCTGTCGAAATTTATAATTTTTCCGAAAAGTTAGTCATTTTTATAAGTTTTATTAAAGTTTTAGAAAATAGATTTTTAGTTATGAACGCCTTTTGAACGGACCAAAACGGAGTTATAACGAAAAAGATACGTGGTTTTCAAGTTACGATTTAAAACTACCATTTTCCGGAAAATGTTTATGCTGTCCGAATTTTAACTGACCCAAACAGTGGCCTTAAAATTTCTGTGAAGTCTCCGAAATTTAAAAATATATTAGTACTCTTCATTACCTTGGATATAAAGAACTTAAAAAACGGACTTAAAACGAGTGAGTTATGGTTAACCGAACTTTGAGTCAAAAACGTGCTGAAAACACTATTCACAGCGTTAGTAAGCTGTCAGGATTTTAATCAAGGTTTTTGAGGGCCTAAACGGACGTTTCGGAGAAACGGACCTTAAAACGAAGTTAGTTCCTATGTATATATTACGTCAAGTCCGATGTAAACCGATTTGTCAATTACTAAAACCGTTACGTAGTTTTAACTACATTTTCACCATTAGCTCAAAAGTAATTATTTTTTACAAGGAACCGTCACACATTCAAGTAACAATATTTTTATATAACTAGTTTTCTAGTAGCATATGTGATACTTTTCAAATCATGCATTCACGACAACATATCATAACTCAAGTCATAACATTCATTTTAGGTCGAGGATAGTTTCCGAGCCTCACTTTCGTGCACTACATTTTGTTAGCATATCAATCACACCGGTGAGTTCATACCCGCTTTTACTCATTTAAATTCCTATAAACTATTTGGGGTGAGATACATGCTTATTTATCAAACATTTAAACTCTTTTGCCAAACAACATTACTTATACTTTAGACTTGATTGCGTTTTATACTTGATTGGGTTATACTTGATTTCATATGCATACTTGAATCAAACATACAAGAATTAGTGGCACCAAATTAAGTTGTTGGAGGGCTACTAATTTACAAACATACAAGCATTAGTGGCACCAAATTAAGTTGTTGGAGGGCTACTAACTTACAAAACATACAAGCATTAGTGGCACCAAATTAAGTTGTTTGAGGGCTACTAACTTACAAACATACAAGAATTAGTGGCACCAAATTAAGTTGTTGGAGGGCTACTAATTTACAAAACAAGAATTAATGGCTTCAAATTAAGTTGTTGGAAGGCTATTAATTACAAACATCCCAACATGAGTTGTTGAAGACCCTGTGGTGACGATTATACTTTTAACTATCTTAATGCACATAATCATGATTTTCATACTATATTTTGGCAATGGGTTGTGAACACACAGGTTGCAAGTTTTGTATGGGCGAAACTTGAACCGAGTGGATTTACAATACCTTTGCTGTGTGAACATTCCTCAAAGTATTTCAAATCATTTTGTTACAAACTTATGAACTCACCAACCTTTGTGTTGACACTTTTTAGCATGTTTATCTCGGGTCTTAAGGTGATAGCATTTCATGGAGCTTTTGGGTCACATGGCATACATGGAGTCTTATGCTTTTAACAATTACCATTCAACATGTTTTGTAAACTCTTTGTGTATTATCAAACTTTTGTGATTTCGTTGTGTAAACTTTAACTTATGAAATCGAATGGTAAACTTTTCAAAACGTCTCATTATAGAGGTCGTTTTCTGTATCCATACTTTGTGCTATGACGTTATACCCAAATGACACTATCGTTCCGCTGCGATATTTTGGGGTGTGACAGATTGTACAGAGCCTGGTTATAGAGAGAACTAGGTTGCATTTTAGTTCCTAGACTATAACCGCTTACCGTCGATCCTTTCGTTTCCTATTGCCTTACACACTTTTCAGGCGCATATGTTTTCTTAAAAATTTCTTCTAGACCCACCTCATTGGATAACGTAGTTTCCTTGTACCAATAGGGGAGTCCCAAAATTTAGTTGGGTCATCAAAGATATGGAGCTCAGTAATGAGCACTTATCTAACTTGATCTCGTGACAGTTCTTGTTTGATGAGATGCGAGATCGAGCTAAATAAGTGTTACTATAAAGCCGATAGATTTGATGATTTTGCCCGAGGATGGGAGCTCTTGAGGATACTTTGGGAACTGTGGCGACTCAAACCTCATCGTGACTTTAGCACCTAACGGAATTTCCTATACACCAAGTGCGACTCTTCCTAGATACTTACCCTAAATCCCTCCTTCACCGTTTGGAATCGGATGATAGACTGGCTACCTATTTAAGTAACACCAATCACGGACATGTATGCTTGGTGGTATGCATCGTGTAATGAGGCATTATAATTATGGTGGCCAACATAATTATAAATGAGTCACAACTCACGTGGACATATGCAACCACGATACGTAGATCGGTATGGACACCTTAGGAATCAATTTGTGGCGTGGTATTATATTTGAGGACGCTAAGTATGACATGGAATTCAACGGTTCTTTCCTTGCGAGATAATGGCACCAAAGAGAGTAACACGCAAGATCGGGCCGAGGTGGTGCGACACCAAGAAGGTGGAATGAACAGCGGATGGTAGAGGAGGTGGTAGCGACATGGGTAACAATGACAACAACACGGCGGAAACCCTACTTTTGCCGCCATCATCGCTCAACAACTTCAAATCTTGCTTCCCACTATTGTTACACAAGTTGGAAATCATATGAATAACTCGGGAAACCACGGGAACGGGAATGGCGACACCAACAATGTAGCTGGCAGTGGCAACAACAACAACAACAACAACAACAACAGAACTGGATGCACATATAAGGAATTTTCGGCATGCAAACCTGTGGAGTTTGATGGTATAGGAGGTGCTTTGCCATACCTCGATGGGTAGAGAAGACGTAGAAGCAGTGATCGACACGCAATTGTGCCACACGAGGGTGAAGTATGCCGCTTGTTTGCTATCGAAGGCATTGACATGGTGGAATACATTTACAGTGCTAGGGGCAGAGAACAGCCTATAGGCATGACATGGGACTAATTTAAGGAGTTATTGAAAGAGAGTACTGCCCTAGGACAATGAAATGCGAAACTAGGAGATGAATTTTATCACCACTCCATGATAGGGCTGGTCACGCACTTACACAGACCGCATTTCATGAGTTAGCCAGACTAGTTCCTCATCTAGTTACCCCCGAGTCCAAGAGAATCTCGAGGTACATATATGGTCTTGTCCCGAAATCCGTGGAACCTGAAACAACTGGAGCCGTCTACAATACAAAGTGCGACATCGAGGGCGTGAACCCCGACAGATGAGATGGTTAGAAATGGTACGTTGAAGAGCAGTGATAAGAGGAAGGAAGCAAGTGGGTCGAATAAGCAGATAGACGTGGTAGCAGACAACAAAAGGGCAAGAGTTTTTGTGGCAACTGTACAACAAAGAGTATCGCGTACACATCCCAAATGTGCTAAGTGTGCTTATCATCACCGAAGACCGCCCCGCCGCTATGTACAATATGCAATCAGTCGAATCACTTTTCAAGCCAGTGTAAAGAACGTACAAGACCAATAACAACGACTAATACGGGCAACATGAGGAATAACCAAAGGACTTGCTACGAGTGCAAAGCCCAAATCACTTGGAATAATTGTCCCCAGTTAAATAAGCCACCGATACAAGCTCATCTAGCTATGGCAATTGAAGGAAATAACCCAAACCCAGTACTCAATAATATCAGCCCACCCCGTGGGTCGAGCCTTATAGGGACCGAGGAAGCCCGCAATGCGTAACTGGTACGTTTTCCTAGACCATTGTGATCCACGTATTATTCGATTCGAGTCTCCTTAGATAAGAAACCTAGAAGCGTAAGTTTTGACATGAGCACTTTGACCATACATTCTGATTTCTCTAAACCTTAGGGTAGAACCTTATGTATCATCGATTGAATCACGAGGACGCGGATTCCTCTCGACATGGGAAGAATGTCACAATTCTCAAATTTTGGTCATTTCTCAAACTCTACATTCATCATACTAGTCATGCATGGGTTTTGCATTTCACATTTAACGCGTAAATTTCATACTAAATAAACGTTATCGCGTAAGTTATTATTTTGAACATTTAATCCAATACTTCCAAAATGATCCCGACATATTTTTATACTTACTTTTAGTTTGTAAAAATATTATTTTTAATTTACCCGGTGTTTTAAATTTATTTCATATATAAATTGTTATGTTTATATAAATAACGACTTTCTTTAAATTCAACCCGATAAATATTTATTCACTCAAATCTTTCAAGAAATGTATTTTTATAATTTTATGACCTCAATATATTTTATCTTGACCCGTGAAAATTTATTTTTATCTAACGCTACCTTAAATATTCAAATGGGTATACAATTTATCACAAGCCTTCAAGTAACTTACACTAAATTATACATATACATTTACATTTACATACTTAATAAAATTAATAATGATAATAATAAACTATCAACTCCCCTTGATTGGTGGATCTTGTCTTGCATAATATCTACATAATGTATTTTACAACTTATCATCTCATACACATACAATTACTATATCAAAGTGAAAGTCAAGTTTTCTCTCTTCCTCTCTTCCACATCAAAACCGGCCACCCTATGGACCAAGCAAGAAGTTCATCAAAAAATTTCTAATCAAGTTTTATACACTCTAGTATCTTTGATTAAGGTTTTGCAATAAAACCTTGGGTGATTAGGAAAACCTTTGATCTTTAAACCTCATCAAGCAATTTTAAGCATAAACTTCATCTCTTACTTTTTCATATATAT
This sequence comes from Chrysanthemum makinoi, assembly GCA_910596185.1. NCBI lineage: Eukaryota > Viridiplantae > Streptophyta > Magnoliopsida > Asterales > Asteraceae > Chrysanthemum > Chrysanthemum makinoi. The sequence continues at coordinate 272,571,482 of OU343224.1, forward strand.
TTTTCATACATTTCATGAAGTCTATATGATCATATTTGCTCAAGTTGTAGTTTTTATTCATGTTGATCAAAGATTATCACCCATATGTGCTCTATAAATATTTATAACAATCATGTGCTAGTTAAAAGTTTATGAAAATGAGAAGTTTGAAAAATGATTTATCAAAGTAAGTTTTGATCTTTTACTAGTGAAGGTTTGATGTAGTTTATGTTTAATTATATGTTATAAGTAGTCATAAACCTCAAAAATAGTCTTTTTATCATATATGGTTCGACTAGCATTTTATTTTTAGTAGGATTGGTGAAGTGTAGTTTAAGGGATTTTTGTGGTGAAGTTGTGGTTAAACAAGTAGATAAAAATGGTAAGTTTAAATTAAGCTGAAGCGCCGAAATTTATAATTTTCTGAAAAGTTAGTCATTTTTATAAGTTTTATTAAAGTTTTAGAAAATAGATTTTTAGTTATGAACGTGGCCTTTGAACGGACTAAAACGGAGTTATAACGAAAAAGATACGTGGTTTTCAAGTTACGATTTAAAAACTACCATTTTCCGGAAAATGTTTATGCTGTCCGAATTTTAACTGACCCAAACAGTGGCCTTAAAATTTCTGTGAAGTCTCCGAAGTTTAAAAATATATTAGTACTCTTCATTACCTTCGCGTGGATATAAAGAACTTGAAAACGGACTTAAAACGAGTGAGTTATGGTTAACCGAACTTTGAGTCAAAAACGTGCTGAAAACACTATTCACGCGTTAGTAAGCTGTCGATTTTAATCAAGGTTTTGAGGGCCTAAACGGACTGAAACGGACCTTAAAAAAACGAGTTAGTTTTCCTATGTATATATTACGTCAAGTCCGATGTAAACCGATTTGTCAATTACTAAAACCGTTACGTAGTTTTAACTACATTTTCACCATTAGCTCAAAAGTAATTATTTTTGACAAGGAACCGTCACACATTCAAGTAACAATATTTTTATATAACTAGTTTTCTAGTAGCATATTGGGTGATACGTTTTCAAATCATGCATTCACGACAACATATCATAACTCAAGTCATAACATTCATTTTAGGTCGAGGATAGTTTCCGAGCCTCACTTTCGTGCACTTCATTTTGTTAGCATATCAATCACACCAGGTGAGTTCATACCCCGCTTTTACTCATTTAAATTCCTATAAACTATTTGGGGCGAGATACATGCTTATTTATCAAACATTTAAACTCTTTTGCCAAACAACATTACTTATACTTTAGACTTGATTACGTTTTATACTTGATTGGGTTATACTTGATTTCATATGCATACTTGGATCAAACATACAAGAATTAGTGGCACCAAATTAAGTTGTTGGAGGGCTACTAATTTACAAACATACAAGAATTAGTGGCACCAAATTAAGTTGTTGGAGGGCTACTAACTTACAAACATACAAGCATTAGTGGCACCAAATTAAGTTGTTGGAGGGCTACTAACTTACAAACATACAAGAATTAGTGGCACCAAATTAAGTTGTTGGAGGGCTACTAATTTACAAACATACAAGAATTAATGGCGCCAAATTAAGTTGTTGGAAGACCCTTGTGGTGACGATTATACTTTTAACTATCTTAATGCACATAATCATGATTTTCATACTATATTTTGGCAATGGGTTGTGAACACACAGGTTGCAAGTTTTGTATGGGCGAAACTTGGAACTCAGTGGATTTACAATGCCTTTGCTGTGTGAACATTCCTCAAAGTATTTCAAATCATTTTGTTACAAACTTATGAACTCACCAACCTTTGTGTTGACACTTTTAGCATGTTTATCTCAGGTCTTAAGGTGATAGCATTTCATGGAGCTTTTGGGTCACATGGCATACATTGGAGTCTTATGCTTTTAACTATTACCATATTCGATATGTTTTGTAAACTCTTTGTGTATTATCAAACTTTGTGATTTCTTGTTGTGTAAACTTTAACATTTGAAATCGAATGGTAAACTTTTCAAAACGTCTCATTAGAGGTCGTTTCAGTATCCATATTTGTGCTATGACGTTATACACCAATGACACTATCGTTCCGCTGCGATATTTTGGGGGTGTGACAGTATGGGACCCTAAGATACTGTCCAATTCGGACTACAAACGATTTAGGGTTTTTTCTCCAAAAGTCTACCTCCTAAATGCAGAAAAATTGAATTCTATATATCGATTTACAAATGCGACGTCGTCACCTTTTGCATGGGACGTCGTCAGCTCGCCGTCATTAGGGTTTTGTCTGGGCCAAGTCATCGATTGGATGACGTCACCTTAGAGTTGTGACGTCGTCGGTCTTTAGTTGGGACGTCGTCTTGATTCTAGATCTGGGTCGTCTGAGTTGAAAATTGTGAGTGACGCTGATGCAGGTTTTACTGACCAGGTCTTAATATTTATAGTGTCTCGCTATACCTATGGTCTACCCTAGTGCACTAACAGGCAGTGTACCCGGTCATGTGTAGTGTAGTAAACGGTAAAGCCGAGGTCGTCCCAAGAGCTATGTGTGTTGGATTATTACTAAGTCTAGTGTCACAGAATAATAATGGTTTCAACAGTGATTTAATAAATTAAACTACTAATGCAGAATAAAGTAAATAAAAGAAGATAAATGGTAAAGGGAAATCAATAGAGGAGAGTGGTGCTAACCTAGTTAATCCTCCTACCTAGTTATGTCTACGTCTACTTACTTCCAATTACTTCAGGAGAAATCAGGCGCACCGTCATAAGTCCTGTTGTTCCTGGTCCCCTAAGCCAAGTCATTAAGTACCGCTACATGCTAGATTCATAATAGTGAGTGCCCGGCCGTTAGGAACTTAGACACTACACCCCTAATTCTTAAGTTCATCCAAAAGATAGGTGATCGTGTTGTCAAATAGCACAAGTAGAAAGGGTCGCAGTTGGTCAAATCTTACCCTTCCCGTCTCAGTTCGCTCACCTACCGTCAGTTGGTCATATCTCCTAGGCAATTGGCCTCTACCGCCATTCAAAACTACCAACCCAAGGGTGGCTACCAATGAACTATGCATGCATACACTTAAATAATTTACGGAAGTAAAGGTAAACGAAAACAAAATAATTAAGGAATCATAACTAGGCTAGCACCAAAAGGTGCTTAGCCGCTCATATTAATCATGCAAATCAATTCAATATTCAAAGGTACGAAATACATGAATTGAAAGTTAAAGAAATATAAAACGCTAATGCTTATCGTAATGGAGTGACTTCTCCTTGGAAACAGCTTGTATGTTCCTCTAGACCTGCCTTGAGCTTTTTCCCACGTTCTTAGAGTGTTGTGTGTGGAATGGAATGATTAGAAATGCTGGAATTCATGGGGTATTTATAGGCCGATCGGGTTATGGCGTAACTAATATAGGAGTTACGCCGTAACCTTCTATTTCTTCGTAAAATGCACTAGATCTGCTGGTTAAGGCGTAACCTAATGAGTGATTACGCCGTAGTCTTCAATAAACTCGGTTACGTCGTAAGTGATGCAGTAGTTACGGCGAAGTATCGCGTGGAACCTCATTTGACCTAATGTAGTTACGTCTTAACTTTTGGGAAGAGTTACGCCGTAACCTTCTGATAAGTTGGTTTTCTGAGTCACACAATAGTTACTTGTAGATGTGAGAGATGAGTTACGCCGAAACTTCTTCAAAACTGCATACTGTGATAAATCTTTAGATAAGTCTCCAGCCAAGTCTCTTTAGCTCCAATGCTTGTAATTTACCTGAAAGTGAAAACAATGGAAAACAAGCGTAAATCCATATAAATGATATAAATAACGAGCATTATCGGGGAAATTGACACTTAATATTCAGGACTATTTGATGTTATCAAATATCCTCCCACTTGAACTCTACTTGCCCTCAAGTAGACCTTATTAGATAGATTCCTAAAAAGATATCTTCCATAACCTGGAAAATATGAGTTTACAAATCCCTTATGCTAGAATAAAACAAAGCCGAACACCTCACCAAAGGGGAACAAACACTCAAATCTCTCAACTATTCTAAGTGTCAATTTCGGGTGATCACTCAATCGCACAGTCATAGCATGTATTCTATCATAAGCTTGGCGGTTACACAAATCTCTACCACTAGAGTTAAGGGCTAAACAATTCTCGAAGGCAATATGGGTAGACACGACAAAGGTTAAGTGGTGACTCGTCATTACTAACATGTCACGGTGAAGTGGACAAAATCAATGATACATGACCAAATCCATGGCCAAGACACCAAAGATTGCTCGCTGCATCACCTAGACACGTTTCATGACTAAAAGGGTAGGATAAGACATGGGATGTATAATTGGTGTAAAATAAAAAACAATCATGTAGTCTAAATCTATAACCAAGTCATCACCACTTACCGTCCGCCCAAAGTTCAAGCTTAGGAGTCAAGAAACCGGATCATGAAATGCAAGGTAGATGTGTCATTAAAGGACGTCGTGATGGGCACACTACCTTTTCTCCAACTGTTGGCATAACTACCAACTCCAATCTTCAAATGTGACCGAGGTGGCCTCCTCGATACTAAATCAATAAAGCTCATACTACAGTGCTTATAACATTGCACTTTACAATTATCATAATAACTTTTTTTTTCAACATAATATAACATAACATAATATCCCCCCACTTGAGATGAACAATGGGAATTCGGGGGGTCTTCAATGATCTTCTAAATGTTGTCGATGAGAGCGTGATTTCCGAACCTTTCCACTCGAACCTTGAACTTAGGCAAATGATGACTTCCCAATCACAAATAAAGACTACAGGGTAGGCTAAGGTGTATAGGTGTATCGAAACAATATATTGGGTGAACAAAATGAAAGGAATGGCTCAGAAGGGTGTATCTAGGGGTATCTTGCACTAAAGATGAGTGCAACAAAAAGGGTTTCACATGGGGGTCGAAAAGTCGAGGTGACTAATCGATAGACTCACAATGGTAGGTCGTTGGGTGATAATCCTATAATATTGCCTTCTAAAACTGAAAGTCCAAATACATCGAGCTAACTCAACATACCTCGTCTATGGCCTCGAAAATGAGGCCAAGTTCTAAAGTTTACAAGCTACCGACACTCATAATTTGGTGGATTTGGGGTAAAATATTGGAAACGGATAAGGCTAATCTCACCATATAATATCAAGGGTTGTATGTGCTCGGCTAAGGTCTAATCTAGTTAGTTTAAGAAAAACATGTCAAAATTTTAAAAATGGCATAATTTTTCAAAATAAACTAGAAAAAAGAGGGCGAAATAAAGTTCAAGAGATAATTCTACTCCTGTCCCCCCACTTGAATTGTACAAAGTCCCTTTTGTACTAGGCATTAAGTAAAGGTGAAGAGAAAGGTAGAATTAGAGCGAGAACTTCCCTGAAATTTGCTCCATAAAGAAGGAAGGCCCATGAACAAGAGACGTGCCTTCGTATAAGCATCATGAACAAACTTCAATCCCTGAAATCACAATACCGACAAGCATAATTCTAAAAAGAAAAAAAAATAAAAATGAAAAACAAACCTAACTCACTTTCGTAGGAATCACGGTTGCATTTAGCGAATGCAATAAGCCTTTTAAACCACTTGGTGTCCCTAAGTGGACGAGTGAAGTCTCGTGAGGGTTTACAAGGAACACACCCACAAAGTTCATTTAAAATATTAATACAAGGTTATTGTGTTTTAAAATGAAAGAATTAAAGCAGAGGAAGGTTACGTCGTAACTCTTTTAAGGGAGTTACGTCGTAACTGGAAAAACCTGGTATAAGCTGCAAAGCGAGTAGTTACGGCGTAACCACTGAGATGGTATTACCGCATTGGAAATGCGTCAAGAATTCTGGCCAAAAGGTTGTTACGGCGTAATCACCAAGATGCGTTACGCGTAACTCTGTCGTGACGCAACTGCAAAAAAGAATTAGTTCCTCGTTTCTGCAAAACTAGTTAGAAAACACAAACCCAAGAAAAGGAAATAAAACAAGAAAGGGATAATTGTTGTTCTGAAGAAAGACTTTTCTTTATTTATGAGTCTTTAAGTTAAACTCAGAGCCGCGGGGATTCTATGGGGGCCTTTGGACTTCCCCGACTTCTTCAATATCTTTCATCAAGTTATGCCTCATCCAGGCGACATTCGAAGCAATTCGGAGGTATTCATTGGTTTCGATTTTCCGGACTTTACAAAATTTATCTTCCAATTCCGGTGGTAGCGAGTGAATTCATATTTTTCGACAATAATGGAGGTGGTCTCAGGGAATCCCCGGAGTTTGCACCTCCTCTGTTCGTAAGCTTCGTCGTCGGGATCAGTAAACTCCTCATTACCTTACAACTCAAGGTAATCTAGGATCCCTTCAATATCATCATCATCAGAAGCTGTACCCTTGAACCATTCTTCATCGAGCAGATTCTCCACTAGAACGCGCTTGCATTCTTCTTTTTCATCTCTAACCAACTCTTTTTAATTTTCAATTGTTATTTCACTCGTGTTGTTGAGACTTTCGTTGTTTGAATTTTCTCGATCCATTTACTCCTTCCAAATCTTCTCTTTGGTTAATGTGTCCACATGTCCATACTTAATCTTCACCCAACTATCGAATCCTAGGTTTTCCAGACAAGGAAAACTCGCTCTCCCTCATCATTGGTCGAGACCAAAAGAATTCATCTTTTCCTATTCTCCCTGCAGTCGCTTCCCTCATACACATATCGTCATACGGTTGCATGACGCCTAAATTTCCCCAAGAGATTTTACTCTTTCGCACTGCGATCAAGAATTCCTTGTCAGCTTACTTAAATGCTCATCCGCAGTATATGTCTTTATTAGCCTCTTCCTTTTTCTCGAATGTGCTCCTTGTAATCATTTTTTAGCTTTAAGGAAGATTCACATCTTGTATTCGACCAGCCGCAAATCCAATGCCGTTACCGAACTTTATACAATGTTCACGCCATTGGCATGTCCACTCTTCCTCTCTTTCACTATCCCCGCTATTGCAATACATACGAAGGGGTTGCATGTAGGCTATGCTCGTGTGGACCTCTCTAGTTGTGATGTGAGTACACCAAAGGAGTGATAAGTGGCTCTTTCTTCATCTTCGCGGAGAGTTTTTCCTGAGTCTTTCTACCACCATATTTTTATGGTTGATCCTATCCTTATTGCTTCCGCCATCACAAACCCTATTTTCGGTCATAAGAAGCCCAAAGATCATACCAATCTTCCCTTAGCAACTCGTATCATTTTACACCGCGATATTTCTTCTAGATTTGGGCAGCAGGGCACAAGTCGTCGTGCGAGACCATTCGCTTCGATTCCTGGCCATCGAGTTTTTTGCCCACGTATCCCGCTACGCCGAATCGATATTCTTGGTTACGGCTGCACGTTAGAGTCGTTATCCTTGTTCTTCATAACCCTTATCGCTGTTAAAGACCTAGTTACGCCGTAGTTCTCATTAGCCGTTACGGCGTAACTCTCGCCGACGCAAATCATCCCTTGAATCCGCTTCAATGGCCCGATCCGAAAGTTATCATCGCGAAATCACTTTACATTCCATAGCCGTTTTGGATCATTCGCTTATCGCTATTTCTCCTTACCACCAAGCTTTCCACCATGGATTCTAGGTTTTTCAGAGTTGTGTCGTGCTTGAAAGGTTCTTCACCAAGATTCTCGGAATTCTTTCAACCACTCATCTTGCTCCTTTTGTCTTTGGGTCAACCTTCCAGAACTTATTAATTGTTTCTTCAAGACCGGGCTTTCTTTCTCCATAAGGCCCACGGTTGTAATTTCCACGATAACCATCATTATTTCGATTATCTCTGCAAAATCGGTCGATTTTCTCCATACTTAGCTTCTTCAATATTCTTCGCCCATATGAGAGGACAATTCTTCTGAAGATATCCTCCTCCACGCTTTCACAACCTACTGATGGCATGAACGGTTTCTCTCGACCTATCTCGACCGAGATTTTCAATTTACGCCATTATTGCCGCAATTCGCCAAAACTACCGCTTTGGTTTCTTTTGTTTCCTCCGTCGTGCCATTTTGTTGATCTCGCCATTTTTAAATGGCTTAATTGCAAGAGTAGGAGTCATGTTCGATAGGTCCTTGAGAGTCCAAAGATTTGTCTTGTAGTTACTAATTCCTTTGTAGAAAATATTGACCTTATGTCGGTTGTTCGATCATTGTAGGACATTTAGAAGGATCGATCGGTATCTATCCCAAAGCTTGGTACAACGTTTCTCTGTTTGAAATTATGGATCTCCAAAGCTGGTTAGAAATCTTCGATGTATGGCAATATCTTTGAATAAAGTGTTTTAGTAGTGCCTAAGTAATTGCCCTAAGCAATTTGATCCATCTTTCATGCTCCAAGAAGAGTCATCGGGGAATACCCTTAGCATAATAGCATCATGAGATACCGAATGTTGAAAAGGCTTGCAATGTATAGGACATTTTCAACGTGCTCATATGCATCTTCGCCCCTCGCTTTCCTAAAGGGTTAGCGCCAGCTTCATAAACCGTATTTGATTTCAAACGGACATCCGCCCAATTGCCGGCCTTACGAGACCCGACCCTTGTTCCCATCTTGTCAATGCCAAATATTCTCAAGAGTGAGGTCATCGATGTTAACAACTTCCATTGTACCTGAAACTTGAATTATGATCGTGAGAAAAGTTTTAAAACGAAATTAAAGACTTAATATCAATCCTAATATAACTGCCAAAAACTTGATGCGTGTTTTACCACTGTGTCTTAATATTTATAGTATCTCGCTATACCTATGGTCTACCCTAGTGCACTAATGGGCAGTGTACCCGGTCGTGTATAGTGTAGTAAATGATAAAGCCGAGGTCGTCCCAAGAGCTATGTGTGTTGGATTATTACTAAGTCTAGTGTCACAGAATAATAATGGGTTCGATAGGGATTTAATAAATTAAACTATTAATGCAGAAATAAAGTACATAAAGCAGATAAATGGTAGAGGGAAATCAATAGAGGAGAGTGGTGCTAACCTAGTTAATCCTCCTAGCTAGTTATGTCTACGTCTACTTACTTCCAATTACTTCAGGTGGGGTCAAATTCAAGAGGACAGCATTTGGTCAATTCGCCTAACCTATCAGAAAGATGCCACCACAGAGAAATCAGTGCACCGTCATAAGTCCTGTTGTTCCCGGTCCCCTAAGCCAAGTCATTAAGTACCGCTACATGCTAGATTCATAATAGTGAGTGCCCGCCGTTATTAACTTAGAAACTACACCCCCTAATTCTTAAGTTCATCCAAACGATAGGTGATCAGTTGGTTAAATCGCACAAGTAGAAAGGGTCGTGCTGGTCATATCGCACTTCTTTCCTCGCCTCACCGCTAGGGTCGGGTTGGTCATATCTCCTAGGCAATTGGACTCTACCGCCATTCAAAACTACCAAACCAAGGGTGGCTACCAATGAACTATGCATGCATACACTTAGAAATAATTGTACGGAAGTAAAGGTAAACGCAAACAAAAAAATTAAGGAATCATAACTAGGCTAGCACCAAAAGGTGCTTAGCCGCTCATATTAATCATGCAAATCAATTCAATATTCAAAGGTACGAAATACATGAATTGAAAGTTAAAGAAATATAAAACGCTAATGCTTATCGTAATGGGGTGATTCTCCTGGAAACAGCTTGTATGCTCCTCTGAGACCGCCTTGAGCTTTTTCCCACGTCTCGAGAGTGTTGTGTGTGGAATGGAATGATTTGAAATGCCGAATTCATGGGGTATTTATAGGCGGATCTAGGTTACGGCAGTAACCAATATAGGAGTTACCGCAACCTTCTATATCTTCGTAAAATGCACTAGATCTGCCGGTTACGCATAACCTAATGAGTGGTTACGTCGTAGTGATGCAGAGTTACGCAAGTATCAGCCATGGAACCTCATTTGACCTAATGTAGTTACGTAACCTTTGGGAAGAGTTACGCCGAACCTTCGATAAGTTGGCATTCCGAGTCACGCAATAGTTAAGGCGTGTGTGAGATGAGTTACGCGTAACTTCTTCAAAACAAAGATACTGTAATAAATCTTTAGATAAGTCTCCAGTTCCGCGTCTCTTTAGCTCCAATGCACGTAATTTACTTGAAAGTGGAAAACAATGGAAAACAAGCGTAAATCCATATAAATGATATAAATAACGAGCATTATCGGTGGAAATTGACACTTAATATTCAGGACTATTTGATGTTATCAGACGCCCTCCAATATTAAGGCGTGACGTCGTCAGGTTTTAAGACCAGAATTTTCACTGAGCCGTCGCGTGTATGTTTTGATCAAGTCATCATAGAGGACGACGCCGCCTTTGGATGGGACGCCAGTAATCAGTACCGTTGATCTCGCTTGAGTGGCTTTAATCTTGACTTTGCCATTTTCTTCATGTATTTGCTCCTTTTCGTCCAAATGTGCTTCATTCGAGCATTTTGCTTCCAAGAGACCTAAAAAGTGAAAAGGAACGAAATTAAGCAGTAACGGATATAAAAGTGGTCGATTTAGGGCTTTAATGATCCCTAAAAGTGTAAGTTTTAAATCCTTATCAAACTTTGTAACATATTGGTTTTCACAAACACATTGTCAAACACAAGTTAAGGGGCGTATAGCATAGAGTTTAGAGAGAGAAAGTGAGATGTTCTAGAGAGATAAAATCCAAATGAAAGGTTAGATTAGCAAGTGAACATCCAACCCTCTCCCTTGTGGGGACAGGGCTATTTATACAAATGACTACGCCTCCTTCGTGGATCATGCATACAGTGGGTAAAGACCCGTCCTTCTTCCACGGTGCTACTTATACTACTAGTAATCTAACTAATATACCGTTATGTCTACGACCTGTAATATGCTAAACAGTTGTTGGGGGTGACCGACACTTCTACATGGATTTTCTAAATCCTAAAAATCTCCCCCTAAGGGAGGTCACCCCAAGAATTACATTGAAAGACCTAGCACTTAATCTATAATCTTTAATGCTCGAGCTTGTAGACTTTGTAGCTTCTCAAGCTTTAACTTTGTATTGTAGTAGTGATTCTTTGGCTTTGAGTGATTCTTCGATAAGTGACCAGGAGCTTTCATTGAGATCATCTGCAATACATAATCTCCAGATCATCTGATGTAGAATTGTCAACATGTGAAGTTGTGACTTTTGGACCGACATGCTCACATTCTGGATCATGATATCTTCTTATCAAAGTTGCGGAAGCTTTTGTTGATTCATGATATTTTCAGCGACGTAGCAGAAGCATGGAGTGAAAATATTAGAGTCACTTGATGAAGATACGCACTTATCATGATTTCTTTGAGATGAACGTGATGTGTGAGCATGCGGTTATGGATAGACGCTTGAATTTTGATCAGCTGCAACCGTCGGGTATTCCTGCAAACAACAGTTAGCAATAAAAGCGCATGAAAGTGTTTTTGATCACTTTTTGTTGAATTGAGGTGCACGGCCCACGATTCCCCGTTGATCAATACAAGTACTGCCTGTGATCAGGTGAAATTCTGAAGAATCTCCTTGACAGGTTTCATGCTTCTAGCCGCTCTCAAACCGAACGTCACAAAGAAGACAACGCGGAGTGAGTGAACCAGCAAATTGAGATTTACTGATTGATTAAAAATGATTTGAAAAGAATCGCGTATTGCTTGAAGAAAGAGTTTTGCAATACGAAGAAAGTTTTATATGAGAAGTTAAATTTCAATCATCAATACCCTTTTAATTTTGAAAACATAATACACGGTCGATGCGCTAGAGAAAAAGAATTTTGAGCACAACGATCGGTTTTTTAAAGGTATCCGTCAATCCGTTTCCTGAACCAGGATTGATTCCAGTGTGAGTCGCCTCATTGTTTCTGTCAAGTTGTTACATGGTTGATTTATTGAATAGATCTCACATGCCACCCACCAAGAGCTTGTTTGAGCAAGAATTGTTGCACCAATTAGATACTTAGAAACACATGCATATCTCAAGAAATAATATAGATGCAATCATGCAGAGAGGAATTGACAGACAGGAATAGCAATATGAAATTAATTCTCCCCCTCAATCAGTGACACGAATATAAATGAGTGATCATTGATTGAATTTAACCCATTTATGAACCCAAAGCTTCATAGGTATGTGAGTGTACATAGACATGTTTTAAGAAACAGTTGAACTTCTGTTCGAACTTCATCTAAAGACCCGTGTCATTTAATGAATGACATTTCTAGGACCGTAGATGTTATCGATACCAGAGGACATGTCTATGAATCTATTTTTGTAATTTTCTGATTTTTTAAATTTTTATGGATTTTAAAGAATTTTAATGAACTATCATGTATGTGTGTATAGAAATATAAAGAAACTCTTTAAAGAAACTATTTATATATATACCTATATAATAAAATATAAAGAACTATCATGTTATGTGATTAATTTTTTTAATTTTTTTTTTAATTTTTTATTTTTTTTATTATTTTTTTTGTTACGAGTCCTGAGCTGAGGTGATCAGGAGTCATAGTACGTGCATATCAATTTTGACATGCTGAAGCTCCTGAATGAAGAGGCTTCATTTTTGTTGGAAACTAGGTCATGATGTTCATGATTGAATTGAGCATTGTACCTGTAAAGGAATGAGGAGTATTTGCACTAATAGCACATGAAGAATTATATTCAGATGGGTTAGAGGCAAGAGTATCTTGTCCTTTGGATGAATTACAGTCAGCCTTTTTGATGTCATTAGTGGCCAGTATTCTGATAGGAATCCATTTGAATCCAACATTCTTAAAGATTTTTCCAGTAGGCATCCACTTAAGGCAAGAGCTAGGAGTGTTATTCCATTTGGATTCAATGTTCTTAAAAAATCTACCAGTAGGCATCCACTTAAGACAAGAACTAGGAGTGTTAGGTCCCTTATTCACAGTAGAAGTTGTAACCATTTCCCTATTCTTAATTTTAGACATTTTTCTGTTAACGGGGTTCTTAGGGGGGGTGGTCAAACTTATGATACTTCTTAAGTGCACTAGATGATCTTCTTACATCCCTGGTCTTAAAATTTTGAGCTTTAACCTAAGTTAGTGAAGTGACTGGTTTTGACACAACCGTGTTCTCATCAACTTGGGAGGCAAGCCTTAATTTTGAGGGTTTAGATCTTTCTGACATAAATGCATTAGGCTGCCTAACTACAGACCGTTCTTTAGTGATGTGTGAAACTGGCTTCCCCAAGGTTGATGTTTTTGAAAACTTAGTGCTCACACCCATCCCTATAGTTTTTCTAAGCTCATTTTTTAAGGCAACTATGGCAAAACTCTTATCCTGAAGTTGAGCTTTGAGAACTTCAATGTCTACTAACAAAGAGCTAGTTTGATCTAAAGACTTAGTTCTATCTTCTTTAGCAGGGACACATTGTTCTAAGTGAATCTTTCTCAAAGACTCATTCTCTCTTAATAATTTGGTAACACATAACGCTAATTCATCATTCCTAGCTTTAATGGTATCACTGACCTCTATGTCAAGATTTTTCACACTCATATTAATTTCCTTATGCATGTCTGAGATGTGTTTTTTCAGATTACATATGGTTGAGTCTTTGTCTTGAAGCTAAGTTTTTAACTGGTTGATTTCAAAAAATTCACGAAATTCTAGGAATTCCAGATTTATGCATGGTTTTGTAGCTTGAAAACTTTCTTCTTTTCGTTGTATTGCAATTTCCAGAGAAATACAATGTTTTTCAAGAATTGAGTATTTGTTTCAAAGTTCGTCGAAAATTTTCTTATCAACCACGCTATTAGTCATGATATGTTTTATCTTTGACTCAGCCTCAGTTACAGAACATTCATTAGCATTTTGTTCTGTAAGGTCATCAGTTTGCACAGAATTATACACAGATGGATTATTAATAATAGTTACCGAAGGTTTTTCACTCGATGCTTGTTCATTCATCATTCTGAACTTGACATCCTCCTTCTGTGAGGCAAGAGTTTCGGAACATCTTGTTGCATACATTTTTGTTGTGTCTGTCATTCTGACTTCAGCAATACCCGATGATTCGACTAATAAGTTTCCCAACTCATCACACCTTTCTATTGACTGCATCTCACATTCATTCATGTAATCACTGTTCTGGGTAGCTTCTTCAATGTACTTCTTCACATTGTCCATAAGATGGATAAATGTCTCAAAGAACTCATGGATTTCCATCCCAGTGTGTCTTTTGTAGGAAATTCCAGTCATGTGTTGACCATAATCTGATGTGTATTCCCCACTGATGAACGACTAAAATTGTTTGTAGATTACTTAAAGTGCAGCACTGGAACCATCCTTTTGAACCTTTTCTTTGTCAAGTTGTAGCTCCAATTGTTCTAAGTTTAACAGCAAAGTTCTTGTTAATGTGGATAAGTCCTGACGGAAGAGGGAAATACATGTTCGTTCCATTGTTATGGGTAGAAGTAACATGAGGTGAGAGTAAAGTTGCTGATAGGGATCAATGCCGCATTCCTTTTGCATGGAATTCTGTAGCATGAATAGGTGTAATTCTTTCTCATTGGACTCAGAGTATGAAGAACTCAAATCATCATTGGTTGAATCAATTATGGTTAATCTTTCAGAGTAACTAATACATTCTTTGTTGTCCACAATATCATATAATTTGAGCACATTTGAGATTACAGGATCAGTGGTGTACGACATTGTGTTAATATCATATGTCAAGTCTTAGTTTTCAATAAAATATTAGACTATTAAGCACAAACCGCTTCTAACAATCCTCTTTTGACAAACCGCTTCTGACAAATCGCACGGATGACAAACCGCTTCAGTCAACACGCTTCCTACTCAAATCGCTTTCCATCAAATTGCACCCTTGACAAATCGCTTAAGTGTCAAATCGCTTGATTAACATATCGCTTAAGAGACAAATCGCTTAAGTTGACAAAACGCGTAGCAGACAAATCGCATAGTGCACAAAACGCATAAGTTGTCAAATCGCATAGTACACTAGTACCCCCACTACTTCCATTACTTTGTCCTTTCTTGTCGTTTTGTCTCAATAGACAAACCGCATACTAGTCAAATCGCTTCACGAAATATGACAAATCGCATACATAATATGACAAATCGCTTCAACAAGCGTTCATTAAAGAGACAAATCGCATAGTTTTCAGGACAAATCGCATAGAAGAAATCCTATTCAGACTCAAATCGCATACATGAAACTTTCAAAAACACCACTTTTCAATCCAAAAACAATCCAACCACGATAATTCAAGCCTTCCAAACCAAAACCTAAACACTTATAATGATTCTAAACACAAAAGTACTATCAAAATTCAAACTTTAACACAAGAAATGATCCAAATGATGAAAACTACTCTAAACTCATTCAAACCCAAAAACCTTATGAAAACCACTAGAAATCCAAGAACATGAAAGATGAGTGATCAAACCATGGCTCTTGATACCATTTGTAACATATTGGTTTTCACAAACACATAATCAAACACAACTTAAGGGGCGTATACCATAGAGTTTAGAGAGAGAAAGTGAGATGTTCTAGAGAGATAAAATCCAAATGAAAGGTTAGATTAGCAAGTGAACATCCAACCCTCTCCCTTGTGGGGAGAGGGCTATTTATACAAATGACTACGCCCTCCTTCGGGCTGTGGATCAGGCATACAGTGGGTAAAGACCCGTCCTTGTTCCACGGTGCTACTTATACTACTAGTAATCTAACTAATACACCGTTATGTCTACGAGCTGTAATATGCTAAACAGTTGTTGGGGTGACCGACACTTCTACATGGATTTTCTAAATCCTAACACACTTTCAGTAAATAAATCGTCTACTATGGGATCAAAGGGAAGGACTAAACGCGAAGGTTTTTGTCCATAGCATGGGTATAAGATCGACAAGGGTTCACTTGGTCACGTGCACGTTCACCTTCGTCTCCTCACCACTTTGGTGTTGTAAGTTCTTTTCGACTTGTTTTCATTTCATTCTCTTGATCTAATATTCGTATCACACGTATTTAATATTAAGTGCACCTTAAGTATCGAACACATAAAATGTCTAACGTGGAAACAAGACTCTAAACATAAAGAATCTAGCACGTACGTTCTATATCAATCGAACCTTTTAAGGGCCATAAGGCCCAACCCGAGACCGGTGAGCTTATTAATAAGCTAATACGTAGAGTACTTCTTTTAAAACTTGACGACTTATTTGACATATGAATGGACATATTAAACCTTGGTTACACTCGGATTATCATTCTGGTTTTGGTTGGATCTTTTTCGGGTGCTCGAAATAAGCCGAATGACTTATTTTGGCACTTGCTTGGTCTTCAATCACATGAGCTAAATGCTTATTTGAAAACTAGAGTGGTTAAAGTCTTCACAAAAAAGAGGAATTGCAAACTGTTTTAAAACATAAAACATATATACATGCAACACGACATACTGTTATGGAAAGCGTAAATAGTATAAAAAAGTCACAAAAACTAACTTAAATACACTTAATCTGTAAGCTTTAACACCAAAGTGTCCTTGGTCCATTTGGTTGCGTCATTTCGTTGTGAACAAGGGGATCTAGGGTTCAACCCTTTGCAGTGGCACTTGCCACATTTTTATTATTTTTCCACTTTCACACAATGGCAGTTTCATCCCCTCTAAGTTTAACCACTTAACACTTCTCTCAAAAACTTAAATAAGTAAAAGAGTAAATTTAAGTTTTGTGTAAAGATGTAAACTTGAAACTTGGGGGACCAAATGTGTAAAATCGAATTTTGAAATATTTTTATGAAAATAGTTTTATCAAGGGACTAAAACCAAAAATTCTAGAAACTTTGAGTATGAGATACTTTTGGGTACAAAGTGTCATTTTTCTAAAGTTTAGGGGTTAAACTTGTACTTTTCGTAACTTGAGGGTAAAAAGTGTAAAATTGAGAAAAAGTTTAGAAAACTTGTAAACTTATCACAACTCCGTAAAAACAAGTATTTTGATGATCTAAGTCTATAACGAGAAGTATTATGTCGATAATTCACTAAACTTATATCTATAAAATTATAAGTATATAATTTTATGAAATCGTTATTCGATATCGACGCACCTTGATAGTAAATAAACTTAAATACTTGACAACGTCGTTATTTTCATAAATCGACAACCGGGAACATTTCACTTCTATATAAGTGTGAACTTTTGATAAATATCAAGCTAAGTCGATGTAGCACGTTATTTGAACTTAAAACATTAAGCACACACAACACTCTATTGAATTGTATAATTCAATGATCTATTGAATAAGTATATTCAATGCTCTATTATTTTGGTCGCGAACCAAAGGTTTATTATATTCTGAGCCTTGTCATCTCATTCTTAGGTTTCGGATTGAAGCCTCCGCTACATCATACTTGATCACGTTGTGCTTGTTCATTTCATTAAGGTGAGTTCATAGCCTCGCTTTTACTTTTATTTGCAAACCCCGCGAGGGAGATACATGCTCTAAACTAGAACACAAGGTTGAGTCTTGGTTGCTTGAGCTTAGCACATAATAATCTGTGATTTTCTTTATGATATATTGTTAGTTTACAATTATCATGTTTATGTTCTTGTGTTCAACTTCACGCTAAACCTATGAATTCACTCAACCGTTGTGTTGACCTTTTAAGCATGTTTATCTCAGGTATTAAAAAGGCGATAGCTAGACTTTGGAGGCGCTTGGGCATTGGCATGGCATGGTTATAGACGACTATGATTTATATATCGGGACCACATTTTATCAATGGGCCATACTTCCGCAACAATTCAACTTTTGTAAAACTTTGTTTTATTACAATAAATGAAATCTTTTAAGGAAAACTGTTGTTCTATGCTTTGTGTTGTGATATCAATCGAGTAATACCCCAGTAACATTTTCTTCTATTGTAAAACATTTTTGGGGGTGTTACAGATTGGTATCAGAGCCATGGTTATAGAGAACTGGGTATTTTTCAAACCTAGACTATAACCGTTCTTACGAAAACTTAACCCTATGACCGACGCATGCCTGCCTGCCAAGCTGAATGCCTCGCTTATGACTCATTGAAGTCATCCTTGATAAGATATGTGTTTATTACTGCCAACTTAATCTCACTATTAGCTAGGATTTCCTTACTTATACGTATGTTTACGTATCACAATGTTACGCCTTCTCCCCCATGTAAAATGAAACATTTGTTCAGTCTATCATAACGATCTTTAAAAGAGTTGGGACATGTTACTAGTATAACTAAGCTAAGCATTGCAAGATTCATTGAACCTCGGGTGAATATAGATTGATCACCTATATTCAACCAGGGACAGTAGGACATAACTTGATCACCTATGTCCGACTCAGAGGTGAATGTTGCGATACTGAAAGTAGTTATAATAGTATTATGTCCAGCTGACCTCCTGATTAACTTCTAAAAATGGTAAAAATTTTCATGTGTGTTCACTGAATATCATAAGAGTTATAAAGGGATACGTTCAAAATCATCGGTTTGATGATCCTTATGTTCAAAATCATTCTTAGGATGATATAACAATCACTATGATGATGGGTGCATCATCGAATCTATTGTTTTATGAAATTGGAAATCTGGATTACTTCTACACACAACACACTAGCGTCACAACATTTCCACACTACGACACATCTTCACCTAAGTGGAACGCCTTTCTCATCGAAGTACTACACTCTCTAAGATGACCATTTTATCCTACTACTTTACGCCTCCGCATCGTGCATGGAGATTTGCCTGGCAGATGGGCACACTATTTAAACGTTACTTATGATGTATTACAACATCATGTCTTCACCATCCTTCCTTATTATCATTCACTCAGACGTTGAGATCGAAGTTGTCTCGTTACCCACTGTTGTAACAGTGTCACCTTTACCCCAAAGCTCGTACCCAATCGATGAACCAGATTACATCCCTAGCCGTTCTAGGAATGACACCCCTCGACATCTACAAAGGGAACCCCTCGTTGAACATAAAATGAATCACTAGACTATTAATGATCTAAAAAAATACCAAGAGTTAACTTGTAACTCAAGCCACTTTTTTGGGAACAGATCCCTAATCTTTCACTCATCCTTTGGAAATATCAATTGTTCGCCCTTCTAACCTCTTATGAATTAGTAAACTATGTCGCTATTAGATACGCAAATTACTTTCAACTATCCCATCGACTACTTTATCAACTGCTTTCAACTACCTTATCAACTATTTTGAGGTCATCTAGCAAAATGTCTTGCTGCAATATCATTAAACCGAATATTCCGACCTTACTAGTATTTTGTACATAATGAGAAGTTCTTATATTACACTAGGAGCTATCCTACAAGCCGTCTCACAAGCCATTCATTAAACCAAGTTGTTGTTTCAATACTAAACCACGAACTATGATCTATTATATTATCTTTATTACGCAATAAAGTGGTTTTACAAACCTTTTCGTAAACCATATTACAATTACCTTACAAACTATCCACTCCCTTGAAAAGCTTTAAAGGATAACCGATATTTTCTTTGGTAACTTAACCAAATCTTTGAAGTAAATCAAGTATTTTGTTTTGAAACGATAAATAATAACATTTTAATAAGAATTGCTAAGGATCAAATTGATTTATCATTTACAAAAGCTAAGGTGTTGGAATTATTTGAAAATTTGATAAACAACTTTTGAGTTCACATGTAAATCTCCAACTAGGAACCGATTCCATGTTGTTGCTTAAAACTTTATTTAGCAAGTTTTCATCACAAAAGCTGAGGTTTAGCAACTTTCTTTACATACGCCAAGCTCTCTTCTGAAATTTTAAAGACTCGCTAATTTAAACATTTAGAACTTATGAGGTTATGCATACCCAACTACATTTTGTCTAACGTTTTCGCCATTGGGGACTTTTCTTAAATCACATCTGTAATAAAAACTTGTGGTAACATTTTCCTAAAACTACTTATAGAAATTACTGGTCAAACTTCATCAAATATTATTATGCTAAGAAGTGTCAAAGTGACAACTTTTGGAAAGATGTCTCAATTTCATCACGTGTAAAAATGTGTTTTATTAAACTAGGACCCCTCGAAGTCACAAACATCTTACGCAATTATCTATCTCAAGGAGATGACAGTTCTTGAAAATTTTCATACACCTTTCAAATAAACAAGTATTCAGATAGATTTATCAACGACACGTTTCCAAACAAATTAGTAAACTGTAAACTTTTACTTTATCACCTAAGCAAGTAACACAAATTTAACCTCGAGGACGAGGTTCCCATAAGGGGTAGGTACTGTAACAACCCGAAAAATTCCCTCAAGTTCTTTGTAAACATAAACACAAATCAATGCCAAATTTGGTGCCATATTTTTTTAAGGCTAAAGAGGTCGCGGATTAGATTTTTATTAAAATAGGCTAAAGAGACCATGAATTAGATTTTTAAATCAAAATAAGTCAAAGATACCGCGGATTGAATTTTTATATCAAAACAAGCCAAAGAGAATAGTTTTAAAAGATAAGCCGAATTTGATAAGTTACAAAATAAATGAATCCATACGCACCTCACTGTTGGGCTTCGACCCAAACAGTCCCTTGGCTCACAACACACAACCCAAACGTAGATACAAACATGATCCAAATTAATACTAAATCTATTAAGTTTTATTTACTACTAATATCAAATATAGCACAAAGTCTACAATGAGTTCTTGTGTTAAAGTTGGAAAAAGATGAGCAGTAATCAAACGCCCCTAATACAAACACAAACATTATTTTAGTCCAATGGTTTAGTAATAAGAAAGTTTCTAACACCAAATGCACCAACTGTTGGATACACAACAAAAGCAAAACAATTCTAAGTTCTAAACACTTAAACTATTTAATCTATTTAAGCCTTTTTGGAAGTAGTACATTGAAACAAAAGTAAAGACTACAAGCATGCATATGACAAAACAAAACAAATGATCTCTTTCTTTTCTTTTTGTGATCCCACGAGTACAAGACACAAAAGCAAACCCCAACTTTTTAGTCACATGTTACCTTGGTATTATTTATTTCTTACGTGTATGTGTAGCAAAGTAAAAGGCAAGTCTTTTCTTTCATTCTTGTTACTGTCAATGAATCAAAACCAAAAAGCCACAAACACAAATGAAATTCTTGGTCTTCTATCCTACTCATGCGTGTGGTATGGAACAAAAGAAACACAAAGTACTACTAAGCCACCCTACATATATTTATATTGAGCCTAAGACACTTGACCTCCTTTTGACCTTAAAATCCAAAGGTCCATATGTTCTTTGTTGAGAAGACAACACAAAGCGTGCCTTTCCTTTGGCAGAGATGTGTTGCACGCTCAAAATACAATCACAACCTATCTTATTCTTTCTTGGAACCATGAAGAGCTCACATAAAATAATGAAAAGTCCATGCTTGGTTCTAGTATAAAACATAACTTAAGACTCTAAGTTTAGACTACAGGCAACTAACACATTCAAAGATATTTCGCACAATCCAAACACCCACTGTGAGAATGAACAAAGCTCACTACTCTCACACTTTCACTAAATAAATTGTCTACTGTGGGATCAAAGGGAAGGACCAAACGAGAAGGTTTTTGTCCATAGCATGGGTATAAGATCGACAAGGGTTCACTTGGTCACGTGCACGTTCACCTTCGTCTCCTCACCACTTTGGTGTTGTAAGTTCTTTTCGACTTGTTTTCATTCCATTATCTTGTTCTAGTATTCGTATCACACGTAATTAATGTTAAGTGCACTTTAAGTATCGAACATAAAATGTCTAACGTGGAAACAAGACTCTAAACGTAAAGAATCTAGCACGTACGTTCTATATCAACTGAACCTTTTAAGGGCCATAAGGCCCAACCGGTGAGCTTATTAATAAGCTAATACGTAGAGTACTTCTTTTAAAACTTGACAACTTATTTGACATATGAATGGACATATTAAACCTTGGTTACACTCGGTTCAGCATTCTGGTTTTGGATGGATCTTTTTCGGGTGCTCGAAATAAGCCGAGTGACTTATTTTGGCACTTGCTTGGTCTTCAATCACATGAGCTAAATGCTTATTTGAAAACTAGAGTGGTTAAAGTCTTCACAAAAAGGAGGAATTGTAAACTGTTTTAAAACACAAAACATATATACATGCAACACGACATACTGTTATGGAAAGCGTAAATAGTATAAAACAATCGCAAAAACTAACATAAATACACTTCATCAATAAGCTTTAACACCAAAGTGTCCTTGGTCCATTTGGTTGCGTCATTTCGTTGTGAACAAGGGGATCTGGGGTTTGATCCTTAGCAGTGGCACTTGCTACATTTTTATTATTTTTCCACTTTCACGCAATGGCAGTTTCAGCCCCTCTAAGTTTGACCACTTAACACTTCTCTCAAAAACTTAAATAAGTAAACGAGTAAATTTAAGTTTTGTGTAAAGATGTAAACTTGAAACTTGGGGGACCAAATGTGTAAAATCGACTTTTGAAATATTTTTATGAAAACTGTTTTATCAAGGGACTAAAACCGAAAATTCTGGAAACTTTGAGTATGAGATACTTTTGGGTACAAAGTGTCATTTTTCTATAGTTTAGGGGTTAAACTTTTACTTTTCGTAACTTGAGGGTAAAAAGTGTAAAATTGAGATAAAGTTTAGAAAACTTGTAAACTTATCACAACTCCGTAAAAACGAGTATTTTGATGATCTAAGTCTATAACAAGAAGTATTATATCGATAATTCACTAAACTTATATCTATAAAATTATAAGTATATAATTTTATGAAATCGTTATTCGATATCAACGCACCATGATAGTAAATAAACTAAAATACTTGACAATGTATTTATTTTCATAAATCGACAACGAGGAACATTTCACTTATATATAAGTGTGAACTTTTGATAAATATCAAACTAAGTCGATGTAGCACGTTATTTGAACTTAAAACATTAAGCACACATAACGCTCTATTGAATTGGATAATTCAATGATCTATTGAATAAGTATATTCAAGGTTCATTTTTTTTTGGTCGTGAACCAAAGGTTTATTATATTCTGAGACTTGCCATCTCATTCTTAGGTTTCGGATTGAAGCCTACGTTACATCGTACTTGATCACGTTGTGCTTGTTCATTTCATTAAGGTGAGTTCATAGCCTCGCTTTTACTTTTATTTGCAAACCCCGCGAGGGAGATACATGCTGTAAACTAGAACACAAGGTTTTTCATAAATGTTCGCCTCTTGATTATTGGAATTGCCTAAGTATTTAGCAATAAGTCCCCTGTATCATGAATCATTAGTCACCACGAGTGGACACAAATATCGTGAATAGTACTATGGGGAGTAACGACCCCGTCTTGGTTATAGGAAATAACCGGGGTGCACCATATTTGAATTGCATTAGGTAATTGGCTATTACCTCCTTTGGGGCAAAACTTACGTACATCAGTAATTCGGTGTATGCAGTTGAGTCTTAGTTGCATGAGCTTAGCGCATAATAATATGTGATTTTCTTTATGATATATTGTTAGTTTACAATTATCATGTTCATATTCTTGTGTTCAACTTCACGCTAAACCTATGAATTCACTCAACCGTTGTGTTGATCTTTTAAGCATGTTTATCTCAGGTATTAAAAAGGCGATAGCTAGACTTTGGAGGCGCTTGGGCATTGGCATGGCATGGTCATAGACGACTCTAATTTATATATTGGGACCACATTCTATTAATGGGCCATACTTCTGCAACAATTCAACTTTTGTAAAACTTTGTTTTATTACAATAAATGAAATATTTTAAGGAAACTTGTTGTTCTATAATACCCCAGTAACATTTTCTTCTGCTGCAAAACATTTTTGGGGGTGTTACACAGGGAGTCTTACAACAGCCCTACAACCCCAAACCCTGAGATAGTTCGGGTTGGGTTTCCTTTTAGTCCATAGTTCATAAGGGGTAACCTTGTTCCTTTTGTTGGGAACCCTATTTAATAAATAACAAGCTGTTAACATAGCTTCACCCCAGAACCCTTGACTCAGTCCTGAATAGGACAACATGGAATTGACCATCTCCTTCAGTACTCTGTTTTTTCTTTCAGAAATACCATTTTGCTAAGGAGTATAGGGAGCAGTCGTTTCATGGATTATACCAACAGACTGAAAATACAGAGTATCTATGTACTCACATCCCCTATCTGTCCTTAAACTTTTGATTAGGGACCCTCGTTGCAATTCAACTTTAGTTTTAAACACTTTAAATTTATATAATGCTTCATCCTTAGTATGCAACAAATAAACATAACAAAACCTAGAAGCATCATCAATGAATGTCACAAAGTATTTCTTATTTCCTAAAGCGGGAGAAGCATGTAAATCACATAGGTCAGTATGAATCAGCTCCAAAACTTTAGTTTCATGTTTTACATTTGAAAAGGTTTCTTAGTAATTTTGGTCATCATGCAAGTTTTACACTTATTAGTGTCTATATCAAAGGCTGGGATTAACCCATCTTTAGACATGTCTCGTTTTCTTTTAAAGTGTACATGGCCAAGTCTAGCATGCCATAGGGTTGAATCATTAAGTTTAGAGGTTGACATAAAGGCTGAATTAACAATATCATTAACAATATTAAGCCTGAACATTTGATAAACAAATAGCCAAAACCAATAAACACACCATGTTTAGACAAAACAAACTTATCAGATTCAATAACTTATTTGTAAACACAATTATTCAAAATACTACTAGAAACCAAATTCTTTCTAATATTAGGAACATGTAAAACATTAAGCAAAGAAACAACTTTTCCAGAACTAAATCTTAAATCCACACATCCTTTTCCATGCACCAGGCTGCTGACTCATTTCCCATATGAATAATAGAGCCATCATTCAGTGACTCATAGGTCTTGAACCAACTTTCATCTTTACACACATGGATTGTTGCTCTAGTGTCAACCCCCAATGCAACATCATCATCCTACACAAAGTATGCCTCAGATATATATGTAACATAATAAATCTGAAAAGACTTATTAAACACTATCTGACCTTTCAGAGGGTTGGTTGAACCAGTCCCTGAACCACTTGTGCCTGATCCATTGGCTTTATTGCTAATTTTAACACCCTTACAATCCTTCCTGAAGTGTCCAGGTTTCTCACACTTCCAACAAGTTGCTTTTGGCTTCTTGTTAAGATCATATTTGGTGTTATCCTGATGCTTACGTTTGCCCTTGTTGTCATTGTACCTGGTGGAGTTGTTATGCTCCACCATATTGACAAATGATGGACCAGTAACATTGCTACTTTTGGCTTGTCATTATCATGTGCCCTGAGTGAATCCTCAAAGCGCAGATGACTACCCAACTCAACAAGAGTTAACTCTTCCTTCTTATGTTTCAAGGTATGCTTGAAATCTTTCCAAGAAGGAGGAAGTTTATCAATAACACAAGAGACTGAAATAGCCTCATCCATGTGCATTTTTTGTTGTGTGAATCGACCAAGTATACTAAGAAGCTCATTGTATTGTTCCATGACATTTCTAGAATCGACCATTTTGAAATTTGTAAAATTACTCACAAAGAACTTCTTGCTAGAGGCATCCTCAGCCATATACTTGGCCTCCAAAGAATCTCATAGTTCCTTAGCAGATTCCTTATTTTGATAAATGTCAAACAAAGGATCAGACATACCATTGAGGATTAAGCCTCTGCAAATGTAGTCGTCATTCTCCCACTTGCTCCTTTTCCTTATATCCTCCACAGTTGCATCATCCCCATCAATAGGAATAGGTGTGCTCAAGACATACACCACACTTATGCTTGACAACAAGAAGTGCATCTTCTTTTGCCATCTTTTAAAATCCACCCCTTCAAACTTATCTAGTTTGGAGAAGTTAGCAGTCATTTGCCTCATATCAGCAGCCATTGATTATCACTAAATAGTTTCTATTGATTGTTGGTTTCTTTTATTCAAGAGTGTTCCCAGTTGGATGAAGATAATCAATGAGTACCGGATATCACTTGAAATTGTGTTATCACTTTCCAATAGAAACTATTCGACCCTATGCCTGGGTTACACGAATATCTCTATGGGATAAGACCAAGTGGTGTTCTTGTTTTTGGCACAAATCAAGAACTTGTTTGCTTTTAAGTATTTATGTTTTCGTGTGTCTTTCCATGCAGATGTCAATCCTATTTATAGGATAGTTTTACTCTTTAGTCAATGGAATTATGAGAATTAATCGGCAAATTAATCTCCTCATAATGTTCCTCCATTATAGCCATAGTGTTTACAAGACCAGGTTAATGTGGTCTTAATTACAATATTGTAACTGCCCAGCAGTACTAACTTATGCCCAGCAGTACTAACATAGGCCTAGCAGTACTAACTTAAGCCTAGCAGTACTAACTGTGCACTGGCAGTAGTAACATTACTACTAGCAGTAGTAACTACTTAACCACTATAAGAGTCAGGGTAATCAGGGACTTAATGGGTGTACACTCCGTACCTCCAAACCCATTTTCAAGCATGATCATATCCCCCAATTGAACTAAATTTCCAACAATCTTCTAATGTTACAACACTCCAGCGTATGGTAAGGGTTAGCCGGAATATGCTATTGCTACCTTTAGAACGTCACTAAGGAGACCTCCACAACCCATGAAAATCCCACAACCAAGATACACCACCACTACCGTTGCCATCGATTTTGCGGATCTACCCTAAATTGAAGACTTCCAACTACACTCATGGTTAAGATGCACTATATGACATATGACAATGAGAGACACACAACAAAGAATATGGAAGACGGGCACGGCCTGGTACGAGCCAAGGAGAGGATGTCACATGTCATTCTTATTTACCCATTATATAATCAACACATGGCCCGTCTACAACTGTTGATCACCCACACGGTAAAACCCTACATACCTTGTTATAAATAGAAGGTATCGCACAAAAAAAGAGGACATTCCCTCTACACATTTTCACACACTGTTTCACACAGTGAACACACATACACATGATTTGTTTAAGTGTTGCCCAAGCTTCTTGATTCTTAATCTTTCCTTTGGGTCCATATCGTTCTATACGGGAAACCGAATAGCACAACCATCTCAATCCATTCTTAATCACGTTTTACATATCATATGTAAACACTCATCTAAACTTTCAAGAGGAAAACAATGAATACTTACTATGAGTTGTTCCATTATAATCTTATATGTACAAAGAGTTTTGGCATTATTTAATCTTATACATACAAAAAGTTTTTAGTATCACGATCAATATAAGCAAAAAAAAAATCAAAGTTGTTTTTTTTAAATGTTTAAAGTTCAAAATGAAATTGTTAATTTTATAAGTTTTTAAAAAATGTGAGAACTTACAAAAATTTCATATTGAAGTTAAAGTTAAGATTAAATTATTATTAAAATTTGTGAACTTAGATACAAAATATCTAGCAATTGATACATGACTCTATAAAATTAGCTTGATTCAATTTGATCAAATTGAGCATCAGTTTTGAATTACGTAAGTTAATAAAAATATTTCATATTACCATATTGTTTTATTTGTCAATTTATATTTTTTTTTCTTTAGAAATGCCTTAATGTTTTTCTTTTATTATACTCTATCAATACCAAAATTACTATAAATAAACAAAGAATCACACAATTTATAGTGACAATCATTGAATTTTGCTATCAACAAGAATTAGGGGTATTCATCGGTTCGGTTATCAAGTTATTTGGTTTATTATGTTCGGTTAGAATTTCTTTTTGGTAAAATCGAACTGACCGAATTTAAATTGGATTTAACCGAACCGAAAACCGAATTTGAATTACATAATTTATAATTTTTTCATTTAGTTATATAGATTTTTAGTACCAAAAAAATTTCAAGTTTTTATTTGGTTCGGTTCGGTTTCGATTTTCAGTTCTCATGGATATTACCTGATTTGTGAACTCCCCTAACAAGAATTACTCATATGAAAATGGCACTCATGGTTGTCCAAGAATAATATCTCCTTTTTATCATATTAAAGGTTTAATTTTTTGTATGTTGTTGACACCTTAATGAAGCACAAGGACCATCTTATCATCCCACCACTGCCCTATGTTGGCATGCTCTAACACACCCTTCAACATAGGCATGCCATACATTCCAGTTCATACAGGCCAGCCAACATGGTATGCTCATCATCAGGGGGAACATGTGGTGGGTCCTTCTGGTCCGGCCTTTCACTGTTGCTCCATCTAATGTAACGGCTTGGAAAAAATAACTCCTCAACATCAATCCATATCCAGTTCTTATGCCACCGGACAACCCCTTTATAGACCCGACCACAAATGTATAAGCTTTTATGAAAGCTTATAAAATAAGCTTTGCTTGTCACACAAATGTATGAAAGCTTTTGTAAGATATTGGATATCATAACACACTCACGGATTTGATGTTTGACCGAATCTAAAGAGAGAAAGTGAGAGAGAATGGGATATTCTAGTGAGAGAAAGTTTTGGTGTATGATTAAGATCAAATGAACATCCAACCCTCTCCCTTGGTGGGAGAGGGCTTATATACATGACATAAACACGCCCCTACTTAGGCTGTGGAGCGAGCTGACAGTAGGGAAAGCCCCGACCCGACTCCACGGGTGTTACTCTAACCAGTCTAATACTAATATGTCTACGAGCTAACATATGCTAGACATAACTTGGGGTGACCGAGTCTTTCATTTGGATTTTCGTAATCCTAATAATATCCACCTAAGGGAGGTCACCCCAAAAATTACAATTAGAATCCTAGCATTATATTACATGACTTTAATATTCTAGCTCGTAGTCTTTGATTCTTCAATGTATGCAAACTTTGTATTTTCAATAGTGATCTTTTAGATGAATGTTCCTTTTGCTTGAGTGATCATTGAGCTTTCTTCGAGATCAACAACCACCGTGAATCTCTAAATCATCTGTTGTTGAATCGCCTCCATGTGATGTTGTGAATTTAGGACCGACATGCTCACACCTTTCTGGATCATGATATTTTGCATCAAAGTTGCGAGAGCAGTGTTGTACGTCTTCCACTTATCATGATTTCTTTGATTGTGAGTATGAAGTGTGAGCATGTGGTTATGAATTGACATCTCATTGGCCATCAGCTACAACCGTTGGGAGTTCCTGCAAACAACAGTTAGCAATAAACCCATGAAAGTGTCTTTTTTCACTTTCGTTGAATAGGTTTGCAAGAACCACGATTCCCCGTTGATCAGTATAAGTACTGCTTGTGATCAGGTAGAATTTCTAAGAATCTCCTTGACAGGGTTTCGCAGATGTACTAGCCGTTCTCACACCGGAGCATATCAAAGTAGACAACACGGAGTGAGTGAACCAACGAATTGGAATTCACTAATTAATGAGAAATTGATTTGAAAAACATTCGCCTATTGCTGAATAAAGAGTTTTGCAATACAACGAAAGTTTTATGAGCAAAATCAAGTTTCAATCATAAATACTTTTGTTTGAAAATTTATGCGCAGTCGATGTGCTTGAAAACAATTGTTGAGCACATCGAACGGTTTTCCAAAAGCATACGTCAATTCCTTTACTGGAACAAGGTTGATTCAAATGCGAATCGCCCCATCGTTGTTTTCCACTTGTCACAAGTTTGATCTATG
Organism: Chrysanthemum makinoi; assembly: GCA_910596185.1. Taxonomy (NCBI): domain Eukaryota; kingdom Viridiplantae; phylum Streptophyta; class Magnoliopsida; order Asterales; family Asteraceae; genus Chrysanthemum; species Chrysanthemum makinoi. The sequence continues at coordinate 272,601,207 of OU343224.1, forward strand.
AAGGATCTCACATGTCACCCACCAAGAGCTTGTTTGATGTTGACTCTAGAAGGATTTCCACCTTCATTGTGAATATTTTACGTATCACTCGGATGTTTTGGCAATACTACAGGGATAATGCGTAGGACTCTTAATAAATATTTTCTTGCTTTTTACGGTGTATGAGACATCAAGCATATTTAAAGTGTGTCCTAATGAGATTAATGGATGATCTCTTGGCTCTATACTCGATAGTGCACTTTGGTTTTCCTATACGGAGACTAGAGAGAGGGTCTCCTGCTTCAATATCAACCATCTCTAGGAGAAAGTCGATATATTACACCGGTTCCGTGTGAGAATGAAACAAGTCCTTTTAAGAGAAATTGAGTGGATGGGAAGTTTATTGCAGTGCGTCACTGGGTCCATGACGTCTTGTCTTCAATATCGGCGTTACCTTGGTAACAACCAGTAGCATATGAATTGAACCCGGCTTCTGCCCTAAGGTTGAATATTTGGAGGGCTATTTTTTTACCCTTTCTTTTTATATTTCTTTTTCATTCTTCAACTCCTTCAGTACTTACCAAGACTTCATCACTAGAACCTTATTGGGTTTGTTCCAGTACTAGCTCCATCTCAGTCGGCACTCTTCCCTTATTCTCACTTTTCTCCTTTTTTAATCATATCTTAGGACTTCTACACTAACTAGTGGATTGTCCTTGGGTAGATCCCCCCGGCTCTGGCGGGATCGTAGGAACGAATACCTAACCTTACCATCCTTATGACTCCAATGCAATAAATAAAACGGTCGGTCTTTGGTATGCTTCCACAATTGCAATGATAAACCATTTGAAAATCAATCAAGGTACTTATGATGAAATATCAAAAAACTTTGTACCTCTATAGTTTTAAAAGATTTTGAAATGCTCCCCCTCAATATGTGCATCGATATACGAAAGAGTTTAGAACATATGGGAATAGTGCCTAGTTGAGTCTTAAACAATCACATTTTTATCAGATTTCATATTTATATCACATTCTCTCCCCCGATCAAAAATTTCAAAGCTTTTGGTTGCCGACGTGTCGTGTTTGAACCTTGTTTTGACCCTTTAGATATCCGAATCTTTGAAAACTCAAAACATAAAAGTTGTAGTCCACGCACCCACCTTTAAAAGTAATACTTACTCACCTCGTGAATGGTTGTAACGAAGAAACTACGGCCTCGGGAATAATGACATTTCTTTAATAAAAACTGAGCAATAGTTTTTGCAATGGACCATGTTCGGGTCAGTTGTAAACCACTTCGAATCGAAATTGGTAAATTAGCATCAATGAGGCTTTTGTATTTCACAAAACTTAGTTTCTAAATAGTGTAACCACAGGTCAAATGGATTAATAACGAGTAAGATATGGCCTTCCATAGTTACCCGAAAACTGCCTAGAAACACTGAAATTAGTCTGACCGTACCACTTAGAGCCTTGTTTTGAGCAAGTTACAGTCTGAATTTGCTATAGGGTCAATAGGAGACATATCTAGATCTCGCTGCCTAGTTTCCAAATCTACTAGACCCGATCAAAAATACTTAGTAACAAATGAATTACGGATCGTCAAAGTAGGCTACTCGTTCATTTTTGAAATTTGAAAAATAGTTTTAATTGTAATGGCTATTTTTCATATCAAGCTTAAACGTAAACCTTTATTGGTGATAAAATGGTTATTATTTTGGAGACCCGACAAAATGACGAAAATCCGACAAAAAGATGAAAAATGACAAAAAGTCAAAATATTTCTGTAAGCTATAAAAGGGCATTATTTTAAATACTTAACATAAAAACGAGACTATTGTTACTACGAGACCATTTAAAGTAGTAAACACGGGAAAGTTGTTAAATGTAGAAACTTATATACTTACGTAACTTGACGTAAAACGTATTTTACATATCGAACTAAATCACAAACATGTCATGGTGATACAAAGTCTATGAAACACTTCCACACATATTGCATTTCATATAGTGTATACTAAGTCGAACTATATTCACTAGGTTGTGTTTTGGAACCATCGTACTCTATTTCTTGATTTACTCATTTTCGAGCTACTACTTTACTAAGGTGGGTACATAGCCCCTACCTTACTCGTTTCAATATTTATTTTGAACTACTTTGGGGTGAGATACATGCTATAACTTTTATAACGATCTTAATTATTTGAAAATTGTATTCTGAACTGAATTTTTTATTGGAACTAAGTAACACTATTGCCACACTTAATTCCCTACATCATGAGCCATTAATTACTAATATTTTAGTAAGCGCGAATATTGTGAATATGCCTATTGGGATTGACGAATATCGTTTGTGTTGACCAAGTCCGGCAAACAAATGCACTATATTTGAGAACACTATGTATAACGGCAAAGTACCTACTAGGGACACTATTGCAACGATTATATCAATTTTTATTGGTATGAGGTTAACGCTTTGGTTGTCATGAGCTTAGTGCAATAATAACAACTTTCAAACATGGGTGTATAACAATGTAACCCACGATATATATTAAACACAAGAATTTTGTAATAACTTTTTAGCATATTTTATCTCAGGTTCTTATGATATTAGCTGACATGTGAAGGCGCATGGATATTTTAAAGATAATGCATCATTATCATTCGACAAAACTTTTAAACGTACATGTTGTACTCTTTATGTACTCAAAACTTGTTGGGACATCTTTTTAACTCCAATGTTTATATTAATCGAATGATAATCTTTTCAAAACGTCTCATTTAGAGTTCGTTTTATGTAACTTGTATTGTGTGCTAATAGGTAATACCCAGTGACACTATATTCCGCTGTGACATTTTGGGGGTGTTACAGTAAGAATACAAAGGAAAGTTACACTTCTAAATAACACAAACTCAAATATTCATTAGGCCTTAATCCATGATTATCCAACATTAGCATGATCTCTAATCATCTTGATGCAAACAAGCTAAGTGCTTTGCATCACAAGTAAAGCATATCCCATAACGGGAAAGGATGCGTTTACGCAAAGTGACCTTTGACTTTATTTGACCAATATGGGAGTAAACCCGTTACGTGATTAGAGAAGACATACGCACGGATTGTGGTCATATGAATACTTTTGTTTGATGTTATATTGAAAGTATGAATGTCATAGGTTTAAAAAATCCTTGGCTAGAGGCGTTTGGTAAAATAGTTGAGTTGACGTTTTGTCAAAAACAGGAGGTCTTGATTTTGTACCCCTCTAAGTCTAAAACTCATTTCGGGTGTTCCTAATAACACTATTATCATATTCATACCTGTAATGAAAGATCCACATTTGTCGGGTAAGGAGATACCCTACTTTCAAAATCCGAGCATTTCCAAACAGAAAGCTGGCGCGCTGCTGGCGCTCCGGCGCATCACCAACGCGCTAGTTCCAGTTATGGAACCGGTTGGATTTTGGCTAACGTTTGTAATTTTACATGTTGCGAAGGTTTATTTGTCATCATTAAAACATAAGAGAGACCTAGTCAATGTTTCTCCAACACCAGAACAAAACTGCATTATCTATTGTGTAAAAAACAAAAGTAACAAAGTAGTTTTTCGAACAAATTAGGTGTTGGGCATTGTGTTTTGAAATGATACTTGATAATTTAAGTTTTCAAGTCACATGTAATCAGTTTGTAATGTTAAGTTATAAAAAAGCTGATTTATTTTTTTATAAATTTGAATAATCTATTTAGGAGTAGCTGCAATAAAATTGATACCATATATTTGATTAAGTAGATGTCATCATACACGAAATCCTTAAAGGAGTTGAATTTGGCAAACATTTTTAAATACATGATTATTTGATTATCACAACTTCAAATGCCTCAAGAACACCCAAACGCCATCCCTTACACTCACTTCTATACTGAAATTGCTAGACACCCCTTTAAAATCTTACTTGTGATAATTGAAGTGAAAGACATGAAATTACCTTGTTGTTTGGCGCCAATTTTCATTACACACATTTTCCTCATCTCCTTTGGAAGTCGAACAATTTTAACAATGTTATTAGTCAGGTGTTATACTTCACTTCCCATCACTCTTACAACATCATCACACTTTAGTTTCATATAGGCACTCTGTTAACTCACCAAGTCATATGAAAACCCTTTATGTATCATATGAGATGAGCTCGACATATATTAATTAGAGGAAACACATTGTTGATTACGTTAAGCATAGTATATAGTTATTTGAGAATTAAGAATAATTGGACCTTGGAACTTTTTTTCTTCTGCAAAAATTAAAGACCCAATTCAACCCGCACCAATTTTGACCCATTACGCAACACGCCTGTTTATGCATCTTTGATCATCTCTAAGAAAGCAATCTTTAAAGAAAGCTCCCATGGACCAGCTCATACATGGTGAAAGAATGACGCTATATAAACACTTTTACTAATACGTACCTTTTGTCGCTGCAACAATCCAAGATAATGGATTCCAACATCTGGAAAGAAAAAAATATTCACTCACTAAATACTTGCTATAAACAGAACTGAGCATCAACGAAGATAATAGAAATACCTATTGCATTATGACATATGTATATATATTTGTCGAGAAGCTTATTCATTTCTTACATTCCTGCTGCACGATGTTCAACGATATGATGAGTATACAATTTACCCCCTGAAAATTAGAAGATATTAACATGTGTACACAAAATACAACTTATGCTTAGAAAAATAGTATTGGGAATTAACTACGCAATAAAAGCAACGACAATATATGCATCAGTTAGTTTATCATATGGTTATATTTAAAAAAAACTGTTGGTGCTTAATAATCTACATTCCTTATCATCTTATGCTTGCATGGCATGTTTCTCATGCCCTTCTCAATCATTTTCTTCCCCAGAAATCGGTATTTGAAAAGACAATGTTGATCGATCAACCGAACCCGACTTAACTTGACCAAAAGTCCTTGTATTTTGCTTTCCCATCCCGTCCAATTTGACAACTCGATTGATATCAATGACTCGATTATTTATCACATAAATTACTAGTTAAGGACCACGACCTTCTACAATCATTATATACACCAAAAATCCTCACCATAATCTTTAGCGTGGTCATGATATCATCCTCCAAAATTAACCCCTTTTACTTGAATAGAGTCATACTCCTATATTCAAGAATAATTAGTGATAAAGATCAAACTTTTTGTTGTTATACTTGACACAATTTAGTATCTACAGGAGCGATGGTGAACATCAAATAAAGCACATATTGACATAAAAATAAAAATTGGGAATACTTTGAACCTGTATATTTTTAATCAATTTTATAATTGAAAATGCATGATGAACAATGCTTATGAAGTAGTATGTACTATTTTTCATGCGTGATTAATCCTTATATACACATATTCAATATCCAACTTTGATCATTTTTCAGCTAGCAAATTTAAAAAGTGAGCTTGCAATGACTATTTGTCCTCAAAGCAATGTCAACATAACTTTGAGTAGTGATGGATACAGTGACAAAGACCTATACAATATTCATGATCATATATACAATTTTGTAAGATAAAATCACAATGGTTGAATCTCATCAAAGAGGTGGAAAAATGTAAATCAAATAAGGTTCACTCAATACTCTGCAAATTCAATAGGCCTCGACCACAAGTCACACATAAGCCATCGGGTCGCACGACAGAAGTACAACCAACATAAAGATGCACACTCCTCTATGTGAAATATTCTACTGGTTGAAGTAATTTATGAGGCTCCTACGGTATAAGAAAAAAAAATAGATTAACCTCCCACCTTTCAGCTTGAATCACATTGGATTATCCCCAGTGTGCTAAATATAAGAAAAACGATATGAAAGATAGAGATTAACCTCGCACCTTTCAGTTTGAATCATAGTGGATTATCTCCAATCTACCAACTGTGCGCACAAATACGGAAATAAACCTATAACTACCACCTTTCAAAATTTAGTCTGCACGATAACAACACCAATTCAGATTATCCGTATTCTTCGTTTGAATAGGATCGGAGGAGTTAAATGAGAAAGTGAGAAAAACTCACAAAAGCTTCCAAGCTTAGGGCACGAATTACTCAGCTCTCCGTCCCTATCGACGTCCTTCGCCGCCTTCTGCTCCTTCAAAACCGACTCCGGAAACACAGGCACGTGCATTTTTCCACACTACACCAATGAGTACAATATTAGTTCCCACAATTTAATTAATCAACAACAAAAAACACTACAAATCAAACTTAAACCACAAACTTCATATACATTTTAAATCAAAAATGGGGTAAGCCAAACCGTTCATTAGCCTTCACCTTGGTAACCATTAGCTGCTATAGGTACGCAAGCCGAAAAGACAAATCTTCCACATGAACTGAGCACATCTAAACGCATAAGCACGATAGTCCCAACACCCCTAAAGCCTCAACACTTCTAATGTAATGTATAAATTAAAAAAAGGGCAAGTGAAGATGAAAAAAACATGTGCAAACACACAAATTAGCCTTTAACTACAAAATCTACTTCAAATTCATAACCGATCAATTATGAATGCAATCTTATGGTTTTATATATTATAAGCATTTTTTTCTTATCGTATTTAAGCCCCAATAAGCTCATTAGTAAAAAATTGTTAGTGCAAAATCACTCATTCACGCAAATTAACATTTTCGTAGAAACTACTGAATTTCGCAACAAAAAACAAAAATCGCAAATCTTATACCCTGCTCACTTCTCACGACAACTTCAAACCCATTTGGCATCTTAACAGGGCCATCACCATGACTCATCCAAACAACCTGCTTATCACCATTTTCCAATAACGCATCGAGATTACTTGCCTAGCATAGCCTTGAAAACAGACTCAACTTTCCTCATCACCATCTTCACCAAGCTACTACCGCAATAATCACCTCTTAACAAAACCAAAAGCTGTGATTTTTTTAAACAAAATCCACCACAGAAAGAAATAATCTTCCGACCAAAAATAAAAAGAAAAACAAAAGTATCTAGAAAAATCAAAAGACGAATTCATAAGAGGCGTTGATTAAAATTTACCCTATAAGATTCTTGAAACATTATTTGAGACTTGTCGAGCTGAAAACTTGCAAGTTTTGGATCTTGTTTAGGATTTTTCGATGTGTTTGATTTTTCGATAAAAAGATTGTTTTGGATGGAATAAAACGACGTAGTTTTGATAGGCATGTGATACAGATTTTTGAAAAAAGTCAAAACGACGTAGTTTTTAGCCCCATCAAAACAACATCGTTTCAGACGGTAAATGTATAATATAATAATACAAATTTCAACGTGCTTAAGTTGATTTCGCAAAACATACAACCCAAGGGAAAAAAAAAGTTTGTTATAAAAAGTTAGAAAACCAAAGGACGAAAATACAAAACACCTCGAAGTCGACTAAAGCAAAAAAAATCCAAATATTGAAATACTAATAAACAAATCGATCTCTCCTACTTTTCCTCATTATTATTCATTCAATCAACACTCAACATTCATTCTCACATAAATCATTTATATTCAACCTCTCTTATTAGGGTTTCAATCAATTATGTCGTTGAGACCAAGCGCAAGGACTGAGGTTCGTCGGAACCGGTACAAAGTCGCCGTCGATGCTGACGAAGGACGGCGCCGGAGGGAGGATAACATGGTTGAGATTCGTAAAAACAAAAGAGAAGAGAATTTATTAAAAAAACGTCAAGTGCTGACGTCATCACAACCGATTTCATCTGCTGGTGGTAGTCTGCCTGTTTTAGCTTCTGCTGCTGAGAAAAAGGTCCTATTCCTATTATTCATAAATGTTTATTAAAAAATAATAATTACTGCTAATGCGTTGTTTGTGATTGCTAGTTTTAATTTTAAATTTTAGATCAATATGCTAAACTTGATATATTATATTTAGTTTTTAAAATTACTATCTAGGTCAAAAATATACCTAGACGAAAACATAAGCAAAACGCACTTATTAGGCACGTGGCTCCACTTCCCCCCTCACGCGTGGATGAAGAGAAGGTGAGGCTGTGTGTGTAAACGGTTTAGGCTATAGAACAGCAATGTACTTTTCTTCATGTTCCATTATCATACGTGTACTTGTTCGTTCCACTATATGCTACGAACTTTCAAATATGTTATACCAGTAATGATTTAATTACCAAAATACCCATGACATGTCAGCAATAGGTAATCAGAATATAATTTGAAAGTTTGTAGCATATAGTTGAACAAAATCAAATACATGTTTAGCTGTGAGGTCATTGTACTCTTTCAAAATGTTCAATTTTGTTATTTTACTAGTATATCTTTTTTTTCCTTTTTCATTTAGGTCAACGTAAGATGTTATAATGATTTAATTATTCGCTAGACTTTCATAAAACTTACATTCAGGTAACATGTGACCTATTTGACTTGGTTTTTATGAGTTTGAATTTTATTGGCACTCATTAGCTGACTCGTGCCGTATTTGTTAAAAGTGATTAAAATGAAATATTAAATAAGAAAAATACTACTGTGACTCTAATGAACAAAAACAATGTACAGGACTTGGATAAACTGTTTCAGGAGTACAAATGTACAATAACATAAATATACAAAAATAAGTACAGTGACCAAATTGGATTTTTCAACTGTATAATGACCTCTTAGCTCTATTGTTTTAATTAGGGGTGATAGTGTAAACATTATTAAATACGGATATCCCTTTTTTGCAAGTTGGACGTTGAAAATAATTTATGGACCGGGGAGTATATTATCTTACTTCAACCTCTTAGATAGTAGAAACTTTGTTAATCATATAGCTTTATAGTTTGAACTGATTCATGTATGTTACTGAATTGTTCGCATATGGATTGTCTTTTTAAGTTATGTGACTGTGTTTCTACTTGTTTATGTCGATGGATGGGTGCCATTTGTCAGTTTATGAGTATTATTATACAATATGTAGTTGCCCAGAGGTTAAAGTTATGGTATTAGTCAGACCTTTCAATTTTTACTATATTACTCTACTATGATAAATCTACTAAATGGATCAGTTGTTTTGTCAAGTGCATATAACTGTTTTGATTAGTTAGGTCTATAATCTTGTAATTGGGTGTGCTTATGGATTGCAGAAGGTGTTATTTAGCAGGTTATGTTATTGGCATTATTAATGTTAATATTTACAAGGTTGCAGATTTGGTGTGTAATTAAGGGTTGGTGATTATTATTTGTATCTTGCAACGTTACAAGATTAAAGGATCTTTCCGTCATCTGTTTTGTTTGCATGTCCAGTATATGGAGATTGATGTTCTCGTAGTTAGCAAAGTTTCATCTGATCTAGTTTACAGTCTTGTAAATACCGACACCAATGTAATTATTTGTCTTGGCGGGTTCTAAATCTTATGTTTCTACAATAACGTGGAGTTATCTTGCTTGTTACCCCCGAAGCATGCCAATGTTATGCATCCATGAGATTTTGAGATTTTGTTTAGATGTATGGATAAGAGTTATAGTGCCCTCTACAGTAAGTGTTGCATCTTGGTTTCCTTCATGACTTTCAGTAGAATTTATATTAGTTTTTGTATCAAACGAGTTTGTGAAATTGCAGATAATATGTTTTCTTCTTTGCATATACGGGTTTCCAGAAAGATGTAATATTATACTAGAAGTGGGAATTAGGTTCTTTTAACATGTTGGGTTGTTTTATGTATCTCCATAAAGGTGCTCTCAGTAAAGGCTATCTGAGGTTAATTACCATTTGATTTAGGGTACAGCATTGATTTATCAGTTTGTTTCATAATGATAATGATATATTTGCCTTGTAGTTTTATTTAATCAAACTCCAGGGGTCATGAAATCTGAGAAGTTCGTTTGTCTTGCAAACATGTGTTATACTATTATGAATAGAACTTCTGTAACATTTTAATTTTTTGAACTGATGAAGGGATGTTGATTATTGCAGTTAGAGAGTCTTCCTTCCATGGTTGCTGGAGTATATTCAAATGATAATGCTTTGCAGCTAGAGGCAACTACACAGTTTCGTAAATTGCTCTCTATAGGTATAGCTAATGTTTTACATGATTGCTTGTGGATCATTGTTCATGCAATCGATCATATTTGTTGTGTTTTTATTTACAGAACGAAGTCCACCAATTGAGGAAGTTATACAATCCGGGGTCGTGCCGCGCTTTGTGGAGTTCCTAATGAGGGAAGATTTTCCACAGCTTCAGGTTTGACTCCTAGTGTGTGTGTGTGTGCGTGCGCGCTCCTGTTTTATCGGGTCATTGATTTGACTCTAACCTTTCATTGACATTCTGAACAGTTTGAGGCTGCTTGGGCGCTCACAAACATTGCTTCTGGTACATCTGAGAATACTAAGGTAGTAATTGATCATGGGGCTGTCCCAATATTTGTCAAGCTTCTTGCTTCCCCAAGTGATGATGTGCGAGAGCAGGTAATTTGTGAACTTCCTTGCTTATATTTTTATACTACAAATCAGTTTTAACTCTAGATACGTATGAGTAATTTCTCACGTCTGGCTACCTTTTTTTTTTTTTTCTTTTTTTCTTTTGCTGTTATAGGCTGTCTGGGCTTTGGGAAATGTTGCTGGAGATTCACCCAGATGCCGTGATCTCGTCCTTGGCCAAGGTGCCTTGATTCCTTTGCTGGCTCAGTTAAACGAGCATGCTAAACTTTCCATGCTGAGGAACGCAACATGGACCTTATCAAATTTCTGTAGAGGCAAACCACAACCCCCATTTGAGCTGGTCGTTTTCTAGTCTCTGTGTTAAACAGTTATAAACAATTATTAAGTTCTGATCATTATTGTTTTTCTATTATCCTATGGTTTGCTAAAATTGTAAATTTACAGACAAAACCAGCACTTCCTGCCCTTGAACGTCTTGTTCATTCAAATGATGAAGAAGTGTTGACAGATGCGTGTTGGGCTCTCTCCTATCTGTCTGATGGTACAAATGACAAAATACAAGCTGTAATCGAGGCTGGTGTCTGCCCACGTCTTGTGGAGCTGCTCATGTGAGCTCAACTTAAATGTTCTTGTTATGTTTGAGATTGAAATGCTTCAGAGTTTGACAAATACATCTTTTTCTTCAGGCATCCTTCGCCTTCAGTACTCATTCCTGCTCTTCGAACTATTGGGAACATTGTGACAGGCGATGATCTCCAAACGCAGGTACGAACTTCAAGAGTTTGTGTAGTAATATTGAAGTTTGGTGTCAGTTCCACTCTAAAGAAAAAAAAAAAATATTGTATTATACGGATTAGTAAACATCCTCATTTTAACTATGATGTTTATACATTCTTATCAATATATGTTCACTCAGATGTTTCTTGTTTTGCTGTTATTTTTGCTTCGCCATGTTGTTGTCAACTACATGGCTGTATGATGACATGCACGCAAAATAGACAGAGCCTATTTTAAGTCTTCTGTACTTTCACTTTTCTTTCTTTGTTTGATAGGTGGATATTCAAACTCCTAGCTTCATACTAAGTTATTTATTTGATTTTATATAAATTGTCAAGATTCAAGAGCATGCAAATACCAAGTTATTATTTTTAATCAAACGTAAGTAAGATGCACGCTCTACTAGCTGTTTTGTAGATCATTATCTCCCTATTTTTTTTAAAAAAAAGCGATGACCCTTTTAGTAATGAGATCAGTAAAGATTCTTATTTTAGGCCTCCTGTTTGATAGAACATATCTGATGACAGGTGGCTCCCTTAACCATACTTTTGTGTTGCATTTAGGATCCTGTAAATAAACACTTCTGATGCTGTTGCAAATTGCAAGTTTGCAATTAGCAAACATCCCATTGCTTTCAGTTCTCATAACTGCACCTAGTTCCCTAGGTTTTTGATATATAGAATCTAGGGCACCAACATGAACAATTGAAATCCCTAATGGGGTTTGGTGTGTGAACACATATAAGTACCAGTCAACTAACCTGTCACTGTCAGAGAATGTTTTCAATATCAGTATTGAAATCATTATAATATTTAATGTTACAATATTATATAGGCAAACAATTAGGTAAAAGAAAAGTTTTAACTTTGACAGAGAAGGTACTTATTGATCTTATATCAAGTAAAGAAATAGTAGTGGTTTATTTCCTGTTGTACTTTGTTGCAGTGAGTTGGTGCCTTAAAACATGGATTGGGTGTCGTCCTAGGCATACACCGAGATATTAACTTGTCAGTTATGGCCTAAGCTGAGTATTAAATGTCCTGATAAAAAAGTCCCCAGTTAATAGGATTATGCAGTGGTTAAGCACCAAAAGCTTTAAATATAGGACACAGAAGTAAATCTCACCCAAAACATTGAAAGCCCTAACCTATAGTCTCTACATAAACTGCGTTCTACCACCCAATAACGATTCTCCTTTCTGTTGCACGGTCACTTTTTGTATCCAGTTTTGTCTTGCAAGTAGCAAGGTTGAGTTTTAAAACAACTAGGTGAATTCAAAATTGAGAACTTTTCAGATACTATAAGTAACCTCTTTATCATTTTAATATATAAGTATAACTTGTTTAAAGAACTCTTCGATTGTTTATAGAGTATTTTTAATAGTAAAGAAAAAAGGAAAATAGCTTTAGGATTTGAACTGATTCTGCTTATTTACTACAGCAAAACTAGATGGCTTGATATTCCTGCTCAGTTCTTGCTTAACCAATTAAGTGTTGGGCTCTCAGTTGATCCGACTATCATTTTCTAGAACACTGCAGCCATCCCTTGCCTGAGACCTTACTATAACCTTTGGCGTTCTCTGTCTTTAAAGAGCCAGCCCATCCGAAACACGGTTCACAATATGACCTGCCTAACAAGTAAAATTATGCTATCATGTTTCTAAGTTCTCCCTCAGGCTCCACCCCAATTTAGCTTTTGTTACTGCTGAAATAAACCGTAGATCACTATTATTTGTATTTTAAGAAACTAACAGTTGATTTATACACTCATTTTGTAGTGTATTATTGAGTATGGTGCGCTTCCATGTCTGCTGAACCTGTTGACAAATAACCATAAAAAGAGTATCAAGAAAGAAGCCTGTTGGACAATCTCAAACATCACTGCTGGAAACAATGAACAAATACAGGTAAATCCCTAAGAAAGAAACTGCTTATGTTTATGATAATTTTTTTAACAAGTTTTGTTAGAGATGAAATTTCCACCTATTTATTTACAATGGGTTGATTTGGATTGTGTGCTATATCTTAATCGAGTCTCCTAAAAAAAGTGTCAAAAGCGAAACAAATCCAATGGGTTCAACGGGTAAAAGTGCATAGCATCAAATCTAATGCATGTTACTCTTTAATCTTTTTGTTCAAAACATGTTTGCTAGTCAACCCAATCTGACCATTTACTCTCCCCCAGCCCTGTTTTGAGACTCTTGCCACCTCAAAGTATACTAATTTTGCTCTCAATTCACAGGCTGTAATTGTAGCAAGATTAATTGCTCCGTTGGTAAATTTGCTTCAAAATGGTGAATTTGACGTAAAGAAAGAGGCTGCTTGGGCGGTATCAAATGCCACTTCCGGTGGTAATAATGAACAGATTAAGTAATCTCTCGTTTCACATCTTTTCTGAATTTAAATTACAGAATTATAATACATATTCAAAGTTATAACCTTTGATTGTTTGCTATGATATTTAGGTACTTGGTGAACCAGGGATGTATAAAACCGTTGTGTGATCTCCTTTCATGTCCTGATCCAAGGATAGTGACTGTGTGTTTGGAAGGACTTGAGAACATTCTCAAGGTAGGGGAAGCCGAGAAGAATTTGGGTCACTCTGGAGATGTTAATATCTATGCTCAGATGATAGATGATGCGGAGGGTCTTGAAAAGATAGAGAATCTGCAGAGTCATGACAACAATGAAATTTATGAGAAGGCAGTTAAACTTCTCGAGACATATTGGTTGGAAGAGGAAGATGAGCCCGTAGGTGACGTTGAGCAACCTGGCTTTAACTTTGGAGGAAATAATATTCAAGTTCCATCTGGTGGATTCAATTTCAACAAGTAAAGCTGTAAAGGTGATTTTATATCCTTCACCTTTTTATTTTTGTATTTTTGTATTTTGCTTAATCACTTGACAGAACAAGAGTACAGTCAGTCGTTGTTTGAACATGTTGGAACCTAGTGGTGCTAATGTTGACCCATAAGTAGTCGAGTTTGGCTATGTTTTATATCTAATGGGTATAATGTGTTAAGCTAATACACAATGCTAAACTGGAAAAGGGTCAAATGGGTTGAACAGGGAAAAGTACAGAAAGTCATCCAAAGTTTATTGAAGTTAGATTATTTTTATAACAGTATAGTTTCTGCATTCATATTGAACATATTAATTGTTTATATAACTAAAAAACGGTCTTCAAATTCTTTTAGCTGGTAGGGCCAACTAGACCCATTTTTCCCCGTAATAAACCTTACCCTTTTGATCAGTTACCCAACTCCCATTTTGTCACCTCTACTTGATAGCTTATGTGCTTTCAAACACGTTAGGTTTCTGGCTAAAAGTTACCAGAATTTTAATGGGCGAATGACCAATAGTAAAATCTATATATTTTAAATTGGCTAAAGTTTTCGTAGTTTGATGACCGATGGTACATTTGTGAGTTTATTAATAATAACCTTTTATAAGATTTGTAATCTTGGGGTATTATATGTTAAACATCTGTCTTCAAATGTTGCCGTAATTAGCATTCTATATAAGAAGTGAAAGCACAAAATTCCTTTTATTTGTAGTATTAGTAACAATGGATGATTTTCTAGATTCATCAAAAGAAATCTTCAAACAAGTAGGGTTGGATCAGTTGGAAAACCCCTTGCCTCTCAACCGAGAGGTCAGGGGTTCGATCCTCACTCCCTACAAAAGGCCGGAGGTCCTTTCTACCTTTGGTAGAACTGGAAGCAGCCTCTCTACTTTAGGTAGGGGTAAGGCTGTCTACATCTTAACCTCCCCCATACACCGGAAACGGTATTGGGTACCCATAACCCGTGGAAGACGGCATTGGGCATTACTTTACTTTACTTTACTTTATCAAAAGAAATCTTCAAATTAAAAATAATTTGAATGTGATTTAGTCTTTGGGATTATCGTGATTTCTTATTTTTGAAAGATTCAAATAAAATAAACATTGAACTTTGTGACATGATCGATTCAAACCAAAGCCTTAGTTAAGAATGTTCTTTGTATTTAAATCTTCACACAATTGTCCAATCGTTCTTCTGCAGCGTCTTTTTTTTTTTTTTTTTTTTTTTTTTGTAGCATTTTTGTAAGCACAATGTTTAGCCCTAAAGAAAAAGGCACATTTGGGATCTAGTTATGAGTTTCTGGAAACTTACAATAAACAATTGCTAGCAAACTTGAAATGATGATGTCTTCAAACTTTCAGGTTTTTGGAGGCAGGATAGTATGTTGCTGTGGTCAAACGCCAAGTCCGGTCAGGTCAGGTTTCGTCGGGTCGTGTCGTTTCGTGAGGTCTTGTCAATTCAGAGCTCCTGATGTACTATGGTTAACGGTTAAATTATGGTCCAGTCAAGGTCTGTTGGCGAAAGATAAATGATGTCTTTTTGAGTCGGGCATTTACTCTTGCCTGTATGAGTTATATATCTCTTTGCTATCGTGTGAGGAAAGGATGGGAACATTGAAGATTTTTTGCTATTTGTCAATGACTGAGTTACAGTTGTGTCTTACCGAATCTTCATTTTGTAAGATTGTTTTTATCAAATGTGGCAAAATAGACGGTTAAAAAAAAGTGAAAATTACTGTGCTACCCATATCAATTATGGTGTGTCTGCACAGACCCAGTTTTAGGTTCAATATCAAAAATACCCATCAATGTCGGGTATTTATCTTCACTACATACACGACATGGACGTGTATGGCTAAGAATGATCTTGGCAATTAAATCCTTAGCAATGTCGGGTAGAAAATCACATGGTATACACGACATGGTTTTTTTATTATTGTTCACACCTACCCAAGCCATATAGTGTATCCATATACACGACATTGACTATATGTACACGACATGGGGAAAAAGTAAAAGGAATCTTAATACATGTCGGGTATCTTGAAGATATATACACGACATTAGTAAAATTTTCAGCAAATATGTACAAAAAATGATCCGTTGTAAACTAGAATCTGGTTATCATACGAAAAGGTAAGTAGGTAACACACCAAGAAGACATTAAATAACACCAATGCCTGTTATGAATTTATAAGGCAAAAAACTTGGAATTGCGAAAGTCAAAACATGACTCATTTTCGGATGTAGCGTGTACCAATAAATTTTTTGAAATGACATTGTTTGAAACTCTACAATTGACCATAGAGGGTCAAACAAGTTATATCGTAACATCAAAATTCGACACAAATTGCTTTGTGGTAGACGAGTAACCGACCACTATATTGAATCATAACACTAGTCAAAAGCAGCTAGAACGTCCATATCGAATGTAAACTTAAATGTAACAACTCTAAGTTTTGAATTTACTAATGAAAAATTTACTATAGTCAATGTATATATTACTAATGTCGTGTATATATCTTCAAGATACCCGACATGTATTAAGATTCCTTTTACTTTTTCCCCATGTCGTGTACATATAGTCAATGTCGTGTATATAGATACACTATATGGCTTGGATAGGTGTGAACAATAATAAAAAAACCATGTCGTGTATACCATGTGATTTTCTACCCGACATTGCTAATGATTTAATTGCCAAGATCATTCTTAGCCATACACGTCCATGTCGTGTATGTAGTGAAGATAAATACCCGACATTGTTGGGTATTTTTGATATTGAACCTAAAACTGGGTCTGTGCAGACACACCATAATTGATATGGGTAGCACAGTAATTTTCACTAAAAAAAATTACAATGTGGGTCCGGAGGGCAGGGTAACAGGTAAAAATAAATAATTACAATGTGGGTCGGGTCACGCTGAGCTATAAATACTTCATATCCTTTAAAAAAATTAGAAATAAAAAACGTCAGTTATATTTTCAGAAACTATACATAATAAATTAAATCTTCTTTTTTTGCTTTGGTAGGCAAGTTAACAATCTCACTTACATAAACATTGACACAGTTGTCTTAAACACAACAATTTAACTGGGGAGTGTCTTACGGAAACTGTAAAGGCTACAAGCCTTTTGGTAGTAAAAAGTCCTTTGAGCGTGACGATATAGATGAATATACACGTTTAGGGACTACGAAACATGACACAAAACTTTCTTTTTATAACTAAAAGATAATATACTACATATAGAGATGATTCATGCCAATATTTTGCGATAAAATGACAAATCCACTTGACTAGTTTTTGTAATGAACTGTTAAATAGATTTATCCGTATGTTTGGTGAAATAAGCTGGAGTTGAGTCTGGAGCTCAAGCTTTTATTATAAGCTAGAAGCTTAAGTTTATTTTTTTATAAAGTTGTTTGGTGAATTAGTTAGATCTGAAGTTTATTATTATAAAATAACAAAAAAATACATCAAATTAAATTCACATATATTTCAAACTTTTCCATATTAATCCATTATATTTTAAAAGCTATTTAAATAATTTGACTAACTATAAATCATTCTAATCTCCCATAAACTTGTTTCAATTAGCTTCGGCTTGAAGCTTATAGTTTATAAAAGCTCTTATAAGCTTGTGTGACAAACAAAAAGTATTTTAAAAGCTCAAACTTTTATAATCTCTCGCAAGCTCGCATCTAAACACAACCTGTACCAAGAATTTGGAAGATGTAAGTGAAAATGTTAGTAGCATAGGGAAAAAGTGTAAAGAATGGGTGGGTAGTGGGGCACCCTTTGATATTAAAGGATGAGGTAAAGGATATCCCTACATGTCTACTTCGGTCCTTTGTCATTGTTTTCACTAATCTTATATATGGACTTTATATATCAGAGACCATAATAAACATGAGACCATGTGTAAGGATATCCCTTCATGTCTACTTCAGTTCTTTGTCATTGTTTTGTCTGATATATGGACTACATATTATAAACATGGTGATTAAAAGTTAATTCTAGCCATTCATTAACTAAAATAAAACACTCACTTCCATCTCCTAACAGCCCCCCTTTTTCGATTAAATCCATTTTCACCCTTCTTTCTTTAAAAATAAGGGGGTTTTTGCGTATATGTCCTCTCGAAAATGCAAAATTGCATATATATCCAAAACATGCATAAAAACCATTGTGCTATGTGCATAAAAAATTTGTACAAAGGATATATATGCAATTATTCACTTTGGAAAGGATATATATGCATTTTTGCCTAAAAAGAATATATCTCAAAAACTATTAATCATTAGTCGACTCAAATTACACGATTACGACAAGCATTCAATAATCTTTTAATATAAGGACACTTTCATATACTTTCAACAATTCTTTTTTTTCTTGATATATCATATGTGATATAACATTAATTTGTAAGTTCGAACACTTAACATGTTGTAAAATAGGCATAAGTATTTGTAAAACTCTAAATAATTCAGCGTTTTTTGCATTTAAAAATACGAATTATTAGCTTTACAACCATATATCACACATGATTTTTGAATTTTGAAATCAATATAGTTTATTAATAAAAGTTAGAGAAAATATTTTTTCCAATATTCAAACTCGCTTGATATATCATACGACTTAGCGAAGTCCCCTATTTCGTATACCGGAAAAAGAAATGATCTTTCGGGGGAGAGATTGAGCTTCAAGAAATAGTGAATGCCTTGCATTGTCTTATTTGGTCTACGTACCGGAACTGAGAACATTCGGGATTATGCAGGAGAGAACGAAAGCTAGTCGAAACGGAAGGATAGTAGAGGAGATACTTTCCTATTATTTTCTCTGTGATATAACACTAATTTGTAGATACGAAGAATGAACATGTTGTCGTAAAATAGACATAAGTATTATTTTTCAATACAAAAAACATTGAATCTTTAGAGTTGTATACAAATACTTATGCCCATTTTATGACAACATGTTGACTGTTCGAACGTACATATTAGTTTTACATATGATATAGCAAACGAGTTTGAATATCATTTTTTTTCTTTTTTTATTTTTCCCAACTTTTATGAATAAACCATATTGATACAGAGGTTCAAATATTATGTGTGATATATGGTTGAAAATCAAGGATGTAGATTTTTCAATGCAAAAAATAGTGAATCTTTTGGAGTTATAGAAAAATACTTATAATCACTTTATAATATCATGTTGAATATTCGAACTTATAGATTTGTGTTGTATCACATGTGATACATCTAGCGGGTTTGATTATATAAAAAAAATCTTCTATTTTCTTAAACTTCTATAAATAAAATTTGGATGTTCAAAAATTATGTGTGATAAATGGTTGGAAAGCTAAGGATGTGTGATTTTCAATGCAAAAAAAGGATAAATCATTTGCAGTTCTACACAAATAATTATACTTGTTTTATGAAAGCATATTGAGTGATCGAACTTACAAATTTGTGTTATATCACATGTGATATATCTAGTAAAATACTGTACCAAGAAAAAAAATTAAAAAATACCAAAAAAATAAAATAAAATTTGTTGAAAGTATATGAAAATGCACCTAATGCTAATTATGATAGTGTAATTTGTGTACGTTAACGGTTTACAGTTTTTGAGATATGTAAATATTTAAAAAAAAATTGGTGAAAATGTGTTTTAACAAATAATATTAATTAATCCTTTTCTTTTTTTATAAGATGGGTGGCTGATATTTATCTCTTAATATGCTGATAAATAATAGTAGTGTTTATTTGAACTTTTCAAAAATATATTTATATAAAAACAATTGCCAACTAACAAAATTCAGAATTAAATGTATGGCTTTTGGAAATATATGTATGATCTACTAAAAAAAGTATCAGTTTATACTGCCATGAATGTATACCAAATAACAACCCCTAAGAGTGCCCGATACCATAATGCAGGCCCAAGCATTATGCTGTCGTGGTGCTGCGTTATGCGACGTTATGATACCAGGGTCGAGAAAAGGGCAACGACGTTGGGAGGGAAGTTAACCCACCAACGTGCATTGTAATTTGATTAAAAATAATTCAAAACGCCCTCCCCAAACGGCTAGTTTTGGACTTGGATTTAAAAATAGTATAGTTAATTTCATAAATCGTCTTTGTGGTTTGTCGGGTTTAACAAAAATGGTCCCTTGCAAGAAAATATAACGGATCCTCTCCCTGTGGTTTTGACCCGTATCGGGTTTGGTATCTTAACCACTAATCCGTTAAGTTGACCGTCAATTGTTGATTTAGATGGTTGAAATGACAAAAATACCCTCATATGTGTTTCGAAAATGGTCCCTGTGATTTATTGGATATCACGAACTTAGTCCGTTAACTATTTTTCTTTTTAATTTTTTTATATGTTTTTAACCATTTATACGTTTTCCCCTTTTTTCTGTTTTTATACGTTTTCATCTGTTTTTATACGCTTTCGTCCGCTTTTCTTACGTTTTTATCCATCTTTATCCGTTTTTGTACGTTTTCGTCTATTTTTATATGTTTTCATACATTTTTATCCATTTTTATATGTTTTTGTCCGTTTTCTTACGTTTTCATATGTTTTTATCCGTCTTCGCCCGTTTGTATAAATCTTTATATACTTTTATCTGTTTTATCCGCTTCTATACGTTTTTGTCTGTTTTTATATTTTCTCATACGTTTTTAAAAGTTTTCGTCTGTTTTATACATTTTCGTTCGTTTTCTTACGTTTTCACATGTTTTCTTACGCATTCATACGCTTTTGTTCTGTTTTTATATGTTTTCGTCCGTGTTTATACCTTTTTTATCCACTTTTATAAATTTTCTTATGTTTTGTCTGTTTTTATACGTTTTCTTACGTTTTCATATGTTTTAACCGTTTTTATATGTTTTTGTCCATTTTTATAAGTTTTCATCCGTTTTTATAAGCTTTCGTACATTTTTCTTACATTTTCGTCAATTTCTAAATGTATTAAAATGGATGAAAACGTATAAAGACGAAAAAAACGTATTAAAATGGATGAAAACGTATAAATACGGATGAAAACGTATGCAAACCTAAGAAAACGAGCGAAAACATATAAAAACAGACAAAAACGGACGAAACCGTATGAAAACGTAAGAAGATGGGCGAAAATAGATGAAAACGTATAAAAACGGACGAAAATGTATGAAAACGTACAAAAACGGACGAAAACATATGAAAACGTATCAAAATGGACGAAAACGTATGAAAACGGATAAAAACATATGAAAACGTAAGAAAAACGGGCGAAAGCGTATAAAAACATATGAAAACAGGAAAAAGGGGAAACGTAAAAAAATAGATAAAAACGTAAGAAAAACGTATAAAATGTATGAAAATGTATAAAAACGGACGAAAAGTGTATGAATACGTAAGAAAGCGGGCGAAAACGTATAAAAACAGACGAAAACGTATAAAAACGGATAAAAACATAGAAAAATGGACGAAAACATACAAAAACGTATAAAAGTGGACCTTACTAACGTATTAGTAATTAAAATAGCAATAAAAGTTTAATAATAAAAAATTAAAAAGAAAAATAATTAATGATTGGACTAAATCCATGATATCCAACAAACCACAGGGACAATTTACGAAATACATATGAGGGCATTTCAACCATCTAAAACCAACAATTGATGGTCAACTTAACGGATTTAGTTGTCAAGAGACCAAACCGATACGGGTCAAAACCACAGGGAGAGGATCCGTTAAATTTTCTTGTGAGGGACCATTTCCGTTAAATTTGACAAACCATAGGGACAATTTATGAAATTAACTTATAATAATAATAATAATAATAACAATAATAATAATAATAATAATAATAATAATAATAAACCACCCCCTCCCCCAAACCAAACGTGTATATATATATATATATATATATATATATATATATATATATATATATATATATATATATATATAGGGATAATATAGTAAAGAATAAAATAAAACAATTAGAAGAAAAGTTTAAAAATAATGTATGTGCAACTATACCAAATGCTTTTTGGAAAAGAAAACAACATATTGTCAGTTTACCTTATATAAAAGAGTTTGAAGAAAAAGATATTCCTACTAAATCTAAATCTATACATATGTCTCAAGAATTAGTACAACATTGTAGAAAAGAAATACAAGATTTATTGGATAAAAATCTTATAAGAGCTTCAAAGTCTCCTTGGTCTTGTTCAACCTTTTATGTAATGAATAGCGCTGAAATTGAAAGAGGAGCACCAAGATTAGTTATAAATTATAAACCATTAAATAAAGTACAAAAATGGATTAGATACCCTATTCCAAATAAACGAGATTTATTAAAAAGACTATATGATTCAAAAATATTTTCTAAATTTGATATGAAATCAGGATTTTGGCAAATTCAAATAAATGAAAAGGATAGATATAAAACGGGATTTAATGTTCCTTTTGGTCATTACGAATGGAATGTCATGTCTTTTGGTTTAAAAAATGCTCCTTCGGAGTTCCAAAATATAATGAATGATATAATTATTCCTATAAGTAGTTTTGCTATAGTATATATTGATGACATTCTAATATTTTCTAAAAATATAGATCAGCATTTTAAACATTTAAATATATTTTATGACCTTGTATACAAAAATGATTTAGCAGTCTCTCCTACTAAAATAACTTTGTTTCAAACTGAGATTAGATTTTTAGGTCATAATATAATCCAAGGAACTATTAAACCCATAGATAGAAGTCTACAATTTTCAAATAAATTTCCAGACGAAATAAAAGATAAAAAACAATTGCAAAGATTTTTAGGATGTTTAAATTATATTCATGATTTCTTCAAAGATTTAGGAAGTATATGTAAACCATTATATGAAAGACTTAAGAAAAATCCTGAACCTTGGTCAGAAAAACATACTCAAGTAATTAAACACATAAAAAATAAAATAAAAGAATTACCTTGCCTAACTATACCTAATCCAGAAGCAAGTCTTATAGTAGAAACATATGCAAGTGATATAGGATATGGAGGTATTCTAAAACAAAAATTAAAAGACAATAATAAAGAACAATTAGTAAGATTTTTCTCAGGATCTTGGAATGATACTCAAAAGAATTATTCTATAGTTAAAAAAGAAGTATTAAGTATAGTTTTAAATATTCAAAAATTTGAAGATGATTTATATATGAAACCTTTTTTATTAAGAGTTGATTGTTCTTCAGCAAAATATATCTTAGAAAAAGATGTTAAAAATTTAATTTCAAAACAAATTTTTGCCAGATGGCAAGCTATCCTCAGTAATTTTGATTTTCAAATTGAGGTTATAAAAGGAGAAGCCAATTCTCTCCCAGACTTCTTATCGAGAGAATTTTTACAGGGATGAATTCAAAAGACAAGAAACCTCTTGTTCCTATACCAAAGCTCCGATTATCATCTCCATCAACATCTCCAAGTATTATATCCCAGAATAAGTTCACACCATTATCCCCGTTTTCTCCAAATCAATCTCCAAGAAGATCCTTATCCCCATTCTCATCAAATCAATTATCTCCAAGATTACCCTATTCTGCTTTGGCATATATGCCAAATGTATCTCCAAGTCAAAACTCTTATACATCAGTTGCCTCATCCTCCAATATACCTAGAAACCCTAATAAACCAGAACCCAAAGTTAATCCAAATCGTCAAGTCGTAAAAATTCTTGAACCAGAAGAAGAAGAAAAATTAAATCAAAGTTTTGGTTCTCTTATCAAATATATTTTTCCAGAAAATACTCATTTTTATAACGTTGATTTTCAAACAAGAGAATATTACGAAGCTATTTTGTTAGAAAGTAATTCTATAGAGTTATTCCATACTCAAGATATCCGAGTTCAAGGCCTTATCAGCAGTACTAAAGTCAAAATTCTCAAAGTTTTATCTTTAGAAGACTGAGGAAATAAACCCTATATCAATAAAGTTTTAACCCGTTTCCCAGAATATCCAACATATAATTACTATGATTATCAAGAAGCTTGGTCTAAAGCATTTTTTCTGAGAAATCATAGTCATACATGGTTTTTCCGGTTTAATGAAGTTTTCCCAAATAAATATCCAAGATGGTTCGTTAAATGATTCAGATACATGGGAGGAATTCCAGAAATTTTCCCTCCAAGAATTTTACAAGGATATCAAAAATATAAATCAGTTTTTTCTCAAGAAAGTATCCCTCCGTTTTAATATACTTTACAGTTTATGATTATATTTAGACTCCCATGGATCATGTCATGGAATTATAAAAAACAAGATGCAGAAGGAGTTTCTCCTCCTCTTTTAGTAAGGGAGTTCAGCGCTAGATGGTGGAGTGCAGTTTCAGAAGATCAAGCAGATGAAAAGGCAGTCACAAATTATTATAACAATCTGGTCAGCTCACCTAGCTCAAGTCCTTCTATCCCCAACAAGTCCTATACAGATGAAGATGCAATCAAAAGAATTCAAGAATATAAATCAAAAGAAGAAATCCAAAAGATTCTAGATGAAGTTCGTAAATCCCCTACTCCAAGTGAAGAGTTATACCAAGATTCTCAAGATCCTTATGAAGACGATGACTTTGAATTCCTAAGTTAATATATTATATTCAAGTTTTTATCTTTATATCAAAGATGTAATATAAACCTGTCAAGTCTTTATATTTAAGTAAAATATATTAAAGTAAAATTATTGATCATCTATTCTCACATGGAAACATTATAATTGAAGAAATAATTGAAGACGATGGCCTACAAACGTTTATTATTGAAGAAATAATTGAAAAGAAGAAATGATTGAAGACATTTGCCGCATCTTTTGACGAATTCTGCATACCAACAAAAGACTTTATAAAAGTTTGAAGATAGCATCTTTTGAGGAATCCTACATACCAACAAAAGACTTTATAAAAGGTTTGAAGATAATCTATAATTGAAGATATAACCGGTATTTATAAGTTATCATCAATAATAGAGGAAATAACCGGCATTCAGCAGTCATCACGAAGAATGTTACCTAGAAGTTCAAGTATAAATAAAGAAGACTCTCATCGTTTGAAGACATGCTTCATTTTATGAAGAAAAAAGAATCAATTATATTATCCACTACTCAATGTTCCAAAACCTTAGATTTTCAAATTTGTATATCTTCAAGTTCTTCTATATGTCAGAATATCTCTACTGTAAACTCTGAATCTCCTTGTAATAATTCAGAAACAAATAATAAAGGTATCATTTTATAATCTTTTGTTATGTTAGTTGAAACAATTTTAATTATAATTATAAGTAAAATATTATTTCTTAATATCATGGTTTTATCAATTACAGTTGAAAAACTTTTAATTATAAGTGAAATATTCTTTCTTAATATTATAATTTTTATAGTACATTATTTAGACATAATTTATTATTATATCAGATGTTTAATCAATAAAGTCTATATCTTAATTAGAAAATTATTAATATAATTAAATCTAATTACAACGATCCATAGAATTGGTATCAGAGCCAAGTGCTCTATTTTGAAGAAGTAATAGTATTGAATCTATGAATCATGGCTATTAAAAAATTATTCCGATAAACAACGTAGAATAAGTTGTATATTAAATGAATGCATAACTGCGTTGGTAAGCCCTGTCGATCAGTCGGTTGGAATTAGCAGCAACATTGGGAGTCAGACTGCCGTACCACGACGATATGGGGGTGTTCCCGGAGATTCATGTATTCAGGTAATATAAAACTTACTCTATTGAAATTTATCAGACTAAAATTTTAATAATCATTATGAATAAGATTTCGAGACTATTACTAAATCAAAAGAGTAATACTTCTGATATTGATGATGAGCCAGATCTATCTAATTCTATAGAAGTATCAATAGCTAATATAGAAACTAGTTTACATAACTGGAATATACCTAGAGTAGAGGTTAAAACTTTATATAAACAAGGTTCTTTTGATTGGTTTCAAAGCTATTCTATTAAAACTACAGAGAAAACTATACCTTCATTAAAAAATCAACAAGAGATAAAATTATTTTCTTCAACAGCTGTACATGAACATAGAAAAAATTATAAATTTTTACATATAGGAATGGTTCAAGTAGCTATAAAACCTATGACAAGATTAGGAATTAATGCTCCTATATGTGTTGTTTTAAGAGATGCTAGATTAACAAATTTTCATCAATCCTTATTAGCCTTAGGAGAATCTAATATATGTAATGGTCTAATATATTTTCAAGCTTATCCTGATTATACAGTATCTTTATTTGATAAAAATATATTAGATGTATTAACCTTAAACTTAAAATTAAAAGAAATTGAAATAAAAGAGGGATCTGATCCATTAGTTTTAATATATAGAGTATATTATAAAACTATGACTACTACTATAGAACCAAAATATAAAAAAGAAAAGTCAATTAATGAAACTTTACTTATAGAATCAAATTTTCAAAATTCTAATATAACCGTTCCTAAAAGGATTAAATGGGATGAAATTATTAGAAATCAAACATGGAATTTTAAAGAAATTATAGAACCTAAACCTTTAGAAATCAATAGTCATATAAATAATATTATAGATCATTCTAATTGAAATATAGATATAACTTTTGGCTCACCACATTCAATGTATGTTCCATCGACATCAAATAATAATATAAATCTAAGAAGAACTCAGTCTATGAAACTTAAAGGAGTAAATTTTGATACATCTATTCCAACACCTTTATATGAAGATGACAATATAGGTGATGATTTTAGCGATCAACCATCTAGATATGAAGTAGAATATTATAGAGAAAATTATGAGTGATACTTCGATACAAGCAAAGATTGCTAGAAATCAAAACAATATTAATCATTTAAAAAGTTTATATAAACAAGAAAAATCTTTAAGATTAGAAATAAATTATGTTAAAGACATGAATAAAAAAGGAGCAAAATATGTAAATTTAAGGGTACATCGAGGTTATCAAGTATATGATATTGAATGGAGTTTAAAAATTTACTAGTAGATCTAAAAGTCAATCAAGATATGATAAAATTGGTAAGATCACAATTAGTTATTTCTTAAAAATGAGTTTATATCAATACTAACTTAAAAAACAAATAATATATTATCAAGAATCCATTTTAAGAAATAGTAAATCAATAAAAATATTTAAAGAAGAATTATTCACCGGAGAATATGTTATTAGTAAAAAGGCACATAAAGATATGATATTAAATTTAGTTTTACAAAATCTTCGTTTAAAAGAAAAATTAGAACAATTAAAAAGACTAATTCATTAAAATGGAAGAAATAAATAATATTCCTTTTAAAATGGAAATAAAATTTCTAAAAAATGAAATGTTTAATAATTATAATAATGAAAAATTAATATGGTACTATCAAAAATTTAACGAAAGAAAAAGAATGTTACATAATTTAGAATGACAATCATATATTATTGATAATGAAGTAAATATTCCTTTTTTCACATGGTTTCAGTTATACAGTATAGAACAAAAAATAGATTTCCCTTTTATAGATAAAATAGAGGTAACTACAGATGATATTAATAAGGTATATTATGATCCAAAATTAAATAATCCCATAGTTTGTCAACATCCTCCATGCAAAGATATTATAATTAAAAAAGATAATGAAGAATATATAGGACAACCTTTAGCCAAGCATAATAATGACGACAAAAAATCATTATCAACAATAATATACCAAAATAATCATACAAATGAAATGCTAAATACTATAGGACAACAATTAGATAGAATAGAAAATAAAAAAGAAGCTAGTACGTCACAAACCAAGGAAAAGATAATAAAAATAGAAGAAAATCCTTTATTTGTCCCATATAGTATGGACACACCTATTAATTTAGGAAAGCAAGATTCCATATTAAGAGAAATTGAAATCAAATTATCTAAGTTAAATATATCGAATGAAAAAATAAATGTTATAAATAAAAATGATTCAGAGGATAATATATCAGAATTAGAAGAGCAATTTGATTTAAAAGTAAATAAAATAAAATATAATACATACACATCAAATCCAGAAACAAGAAATTATTATCCTAGACCTACACCACCAGATTTACAATATGAAGAACGACATACTTTAGTACAATCTAGATATGATGGTAGTTGTATATATGAATGGAATATAGATGGCTGTTCAGAATATCAAATTATAAATTTGTTACAAGAAATGACTATGGCCTCTAATGCTTATAAGTCACATAATAAAGATAATGAACAACGAGTTTTTAACGCATTAATTAGTGGATTTACTGGGAGTTTAAAAGGTTGGTGGGATATGTATGTTTCACAAGAAGAAAGAGAATCGATACGTTTTGCTAAAAAGATTATTATTAAAGAAGAAAACGGTCAACAAATACCTACCGAAATGAATGACTCAGTTAATACGTTAATTTTTGCTATACTTAAGAACTTTGTAGGAAACCCTGCAGCTTATCAAGATAGAAGTGCTGCTATTTTATTAAATCTAAATTGTAGAAAACTACAAGATTTTAGATGGTATAAGGATGTATTTTTATCAAAAGTAATGCTTAGATCTGATTGTAAAGAAGCATATTGGAAAGAAAGATTTATTGCAGGGTTACCTAAGTTGTTTGCAGAAAAAATAAGAAACAAATTAAACATTGAATTTAATAATTCTATACCATACAAAGAACTAACTTATGGAGAAATTATAAATTATGTTAATCAAGAAGGTTTAACTATATGTTCAGATTTGAAATTAAAAGCTAAAATTAAAAAAGAAGGCATTAATAATAAGAATGAATTAGGAAACTTTTGTGAACAATATGGTTATGAACCTTTAAAATTGCCATCATCCAATAATAAAAAATATAAGAAAGAAAAACGATATAAAAAATTTAGAAAACCTAAAAGAAATTATATACAAGATAATAAAAATGAAAAGCACAACAAATACAAAAATAAGAGAAAAAGGTATAATTATAATAAAGATACAATTATATGCTATAAATGTGGGAAGCCTGGTCATACATCTAGAAACTGTTATACTAAAAAGAAAATAAATGAATTAAATATACCAGATGAGTATAAAGAACAAGTTATTAAAATATTAATAAATGAAGAAACTAGTGAATCTGATATATCTGATTATGAAGAAACCGATTTAAATATAGTAGAAAATGAATCAAGCAGTAGTAATGAATCAGAAGAATGTGAATGTTTAGGTAATTGTGTTTGTGAATATAAAATAAATGCTATAACTAATGATAGTGAAGAAATTAAAATATTAATAGAATTAATGGAAAAAATTGAAGACAAAGAAGTAAAAAGAATATATTTAGATAAACTAAAAGAAAAAATAAAAGAAAATAGTACTATAGAAGAAACACAAGATTATAATTTAATGGAAATATTCAAAAGATTTAATGAACAAGCCAAACCTATAACAATTCCAGAACTACAAGAAGAAATAAAAAATGTTAAAGCAGAAATAGTTACTATAAAACAAAGAATAAATATATTAGAAAAAAGTAAAGACAAAGCAAAAGAAACTAATAATAATAAAGATACAGGAACATCTAGCAATTTGGCTATTAATAATATACAAAGTATTAGCACACAAAGATGGTATATTAAAATAAATATTGTGTTATAAAAGGTTGTCCTAAGATTAATTGAGAACCCATATTTTTAACTAGTATTAAATTTGTTTTATAGCAATAATTATCATTACAAATATGAACATTTGATAATTTATATCCTATTTTAATTTATCTCCAGTAACTCCAGATAACCTTTGTGATGACTTTTCATAATATTTAACTGGAACTAATCCTTCTTGTATACAATTTAAATCTGCTCCGGAATCGATTAAAGCAATTAGTGATAATTTATAATCATTATTTATTACAATATTTATTTTAATATACCATCTTTGTGTGCTAATACTTTGTTTATTATTAATAGCCAAATTGCTAGATGTTCCTGTATCTTTATTATTATTAGTTTCTTTTGCTTTGTCTTTACTTTATTCTAATATATTTATTCTTTGTTTTATAGTAACTATTTCTGCTTTAACATTTTTTATTTCTTCTTGTAGTTCTGGAATTGTTATAGGTTTGGCTTGTTCATTAAATCTTTTGAATATTTCCATTAAATTATAATCTTGTGTTTCTTCTATAGTACTATTTTCTTTTATTTTTTCTTTTAGTTTATCTAAATACATTCTTTTTACTTCTTTGCCTTTAATTTTTTCCATTAATTCTATTAATATTTTAATTTCTTCACTATCATTAGTTATAGCATTTATTTTATATTCACAAACACAATTACCTAAACATTCACATTCTTCTGATTCATTACTACTGCTTGATTCATTTTCTACTATATTTAAATCGTTTTCTTCATAATCAGATATATCAGATTCACTAGTTTCTTCATTTATTAATATTTTAAGAACTTGTTCTTTATACTCATCTGGTATATTTAATTCATTTATTTTCTTTTTAGTATAACAGTTTCTAGATGTATGACCAGGCTTCCTACATTTATAGCATATAATTGTATCTTTATTATAATTATACCTTTTTCTCTTATTTTTGTATTTGTTGTGCTTTTCATTTTTATTATCTTGTATATAATTTCTTTTAGGTTTTCTAAATTTTTTATATCGTTTTTCTTTCTTATATTTTTTTTATTATTGGATGATGGCAATTTTAAAGGTTCATAACCATATTGTTCACAAAAGTTTCCTAATTCATTCTTATTATTAATGCCTTCTTTTTTAATTTAAGCTTTTAATTTCAAATCTGAACATATAGCTAAACCTTCTTGATTAACATAATTTATAATTTCTCCATAAGTTAGTTCTTTGTATGGTATAGAATTATTAAATTCAATGTTTAATTTGTTTCTTATTTTTTCTCCAAACAACTTAGGTAACCCTGCAATAAATCTTTCTTTCCAATATGCTTCTTTACAATCAGATCTAAGCATTACTTTTGATAAAAATACATCCTTATACAATCTAAAATCTTGTAGTTTTCTACAATTTAGATTTAATAAAATAGCAGCACTTCTATCTTGATAAGCTGCAGGGTCTCCTACAAAGTTCTTAAGTATAGCAAAAATTAAAGTATTAACTGAGTCATTCATTTCAGTAGGTATTTGTTGACCGTTTTCTTCTTTAATAATAATCTTTTTAGCAGAACGTATCGATTCCCTTTCTTCTTGTGAAACATACATATCCCACCAACCTTTTAAACTCCCAGACAATCCACTAATTAATGCGTTAAAAACTCGTTGTTCATTATCTTTATTATGTGACTTATAAGCATTAGAGGCCATAGTCATTTCTTGTAACAAATTTATAATTTGATATTCTGAACAACCATCTATATTCCATTCATATATACAACTACCATCATATCTAGATTGTACTAAAGTATGTCGTTCTTCATATTGTAAATCTGGTAGTGTAGGTCTAGGATAATAATTTCTTGTTTCTGGATTTGGTGTGTATGTATTATATTTTATTTTATTTACTTTTAAATCAAATTGCTCTTCTAATTCTGATATATTATCCTCTGAATCATTTTTATTTATAACATTTATTTTTTCATTAGATATATTTAACTTAGATAATTTGATTTCAATTTCTCTTAATATGGAATCTTGCTTTCCTAAATTAATAGGTGTGTCCATACTATATGGGACAAATAAAGGATTTTCTTCTATTTTTATTATCTTTTCCTTGGTTTGTGACGTACTAGCTTCTTTTTTATTTTCTATTCTATCTAATTGTTGTCCTATAGTATTTAGCATTTCATTTGTATGATTATTTTGGTATATTATTGTTGATAATGATTTTTTGTCGTCATTATTATGCTTGGCTAAAGGTTGTCCTATATATTATTCATTATCTTTTTTAATTATAATATCTTTGCATGGAGGATGTTGACAAACTATAGGATTATTTAATTTTGGATCATAATATACCTTATTAATATCATCTGTAGTTACCTCTATTTTTTCTATAAAAGGGAAATCTATTTTTTGTTCTATACTGTATAACTGAAACCATGTGAAAAAAGGAATATTTACTTCATTATCAATAATATATGATTGCCATTCTAAATTATGTAACATTCTTTTTCTTTCGTTAAATTTTTGATAGTACCATATTAATTTTTCATTATTATAATTATTAAACATTTCATTTTTTAGAAATTTTATTTCCATTTTAAAAGGAATATTATTTATTTCTTCCATTTTAATGAATTAGTCTTTTTAATTGTTCTAATTTTTCTTTTAAACGAAGATTTTGTAAAACTAAATTTAATATCATATCTTTATGTGCCTTTTTACTAATAACATATTCTCCGGTGAATAATTCTTCTTTAAATATTTTTATTGATTTACTATTTCTTAAAATGGATTCTTGATAATATATTATTTGTTTTTTAAGTTCGTATTGATATAAACTCATTTTTAAGAAATAACTAATTGTGATCTTACCAATTTTATCATATCTTGATTGACTTTTAGATCTACTAGTAAATGTTTTAAACTCCATTCAATATCATATACTTGATAACCTCGATGTACCCTTAAATTTACATATTTTGCTCCTTTTTTATTCATGTCTTTAACATAATTTATTTCTAATCTTAAAGATTTTTCTTGTTTATATAAACTTTTTAAATGATTAATATTGTTTTGATTTCTAGCAATCTTTGCTTGTATCGAAGTATCACTCATAATTTTCTCTATAATATTCTACTTCAGATCTAGATGGTTGATCGCTAAAATCATCACCTATATTGTCATCTTCATATAAAGGTGTTGGAATAGATGTATCAAAATTTACTCCTTTAAGTTTCATAGACTGAGTTCTTTTTAAATTTATATTATTATTTGATGTCGATGGAACATACATTGAATGTCTGGCTGAGCCAAAAGTTATATCTATATTTCAATTAGAATGATCTATAATATTATTTATATGACTATTGATTTCTAAAGGTTTAGGTTCTATAATTTCTTTAAAATTCCATGTTTGATTTCTAATAATTTCATCCCATTTAATCCTTTTAGGAACGGTTATATTAGAATTTTGAAAATTTGATTCTATAAGTAAAGTTTCATTAATTGACTTTTCTTTTTTATATTTTTGTTCTATAGTAGTAGTCATAGTTTTATAATATACTCTATATATTAAAACTAATGGATCAGATCCCTCTTTTATTTTAATTTCTTTTAATTTTAAGTTTAAGGTTAATACATCTAATATATTTTTATCAAATAAAGATATTGTATAATCAGGATAAGCTTGAAAATATATTGGACCATTACATATATTAGATTCTCCTAAGGCTAATAAGGATTGATGAAAATTTGTTAATCGAGCATCTCTTAAAACAACACATATAGGAGCATTAATTCCTAATCTTGTCATAGGTTTTATAGCTACTTGAACCATTCCTATATGTAAAAATTTATAATTTTTTCTATGTTCATGTATAGCTTTTGAAGAAAATAATTTTATCTCTTGTTGATTTTTTAATAAAGGCATAGTTTTCTCTGTAGTTTTAATAGAATAGCTTTGAAACCAATCAAAAGAACCTTGTTTATATAAAGTTTTAACCTCTACTCTAGGTATATTCCAGTTATGTAAACTAGTTTCTATATTAGCTATTGATACTTCTATAGAATTAGATAGATCCGGCTCATCATCAATATCAGAAGTATTACTCTTTTGATTTAGTAATAGTCTCGAAATCTTATTCATAATGATTATTAAAATTTTAGTCTGATAAATTTCAATAGAGTAAGTTTTATATTACCTGAATACATGAATCTCCGGGAACACCCCCATATCGTCGTGGTACGGCAGTCTGACTCCCAATGTTGCTGCTAATTCCAACCGACTGATCGACAGGGCTTACCAACGCAGTTATGCATTCATTTAATATACAACTTATTCTACGTTGTTTATCGGAATAATTTTTTAATAGCCATGATTCATAGATTCAATACTATTACTTCTTCAAAATAGAGCACTTGGCTCTGATACCAATTCTATGGATCGTTGTAATTAGATTTAATTATATTAATAATTTTCTAATTAAGATATAGACTTTATTGATTAAACATCTGATATAATAATAAATTATGTCTAAATAACGTAATATAAAAATTATAATATTAAGAAAGAATATTTCACTTATAATTAAAAGTTTTTCAACTGTAATTGATAAAACCATGATATTAAGAAATAATATTTTACTTATAATTAAAATTGTTTCAACTAACATAACAAAAGATTATAAAATGATACCTTTATTATTTGTTTCTGAATTATTACAAGGAGATTCAGAGTTTACAGTAGAGATATTCTGACATATAGAAGAACTTGGAGATATACAAATTTGAAAATCTAAGGTTTTGGAACATTGAGTAGTGGATAATATAATTGATTCTTTTTTCTTCATAAAATGAAGCCTGCCTTCAAACGATGAGAGTCTTCTTTATTTATACTTGAACTTCTCGGTAACATTCTTTGTGATGACTGCTGAATGCCGGTTATTTCCTCTATTATTGATGATAACTTATAAATACCGGTTATATCTTCAATTATAGATTATCTTCAAACCTTTTATAAAGTCTTTTGTTGGTATGTAGGATTCGTCAAAAGATGCTATCTTCAAACTTTTATAAAGTCTTTTGTTGGTATGCATAATTCGTCAAAAGATGCGGCAAATGTCTTCAATCATTTCTTCTTTTCAATTATTTCTTCAATAATAAACGTTTTTAGGCCATCGTCTTCAATTATTTCTTCAATTATAATGTTTCCATGTGAGAATAGATGATCAATAATTTTACTTTAATATATTTTACTTAAATATAAAGACTTGACACGTTTATATTACATCTTTGATATAAAGATAAAAACTTGAATATAATATATTAACTTAGGAATTCAAAGTCATCGTCTTCATAAGGATCTTGAGAATCTTGGTATAACTCTTCACTTGGAGTAGGGGATTTACGAACTTCATCTAGAATCTTTTGGATTTCATCTTTTGATTTACATTCTTGAATTCTTTTGATTGCATCTTCATCTGTATAGGACTTGTTGGGGATAGAAGAACTTGAGCTAGGTGAGCTGACCAGATTGTTATAATAATTTGTGACTGCCTTTTCATCTGCTTGATCTTCGAAACGCACTCCACCATCTAGCGCTGAACTCCCTTACTAAAAGAGGAGGAGAAACTACTTCTGCATCTTGTTTTTTATAATTCCATGACATGATCCATGGGAGTCTAAATATAATCATAAACTGTAAAGTATATTAAAACGGAGGGATACTTTCTTGAGAAAAAACTGATTTATATTTTTGATATCCTTGTAAAATTCTTGGAGGGAAAATTTCTGGAATTCCTCCCATGTATCTGAACCATTTAACGAACCATCTTGGATATTTATTTGGGAAAACTTCATTAAACCAGAAAAACCATGTATGACTATGATTTCTCAGAAAAAATGCTTTAGACCAAGATTCTTGATAATTGATGAGTGTGTAAAAACTCATCATTTTTGGTCAAGTCTGAACTGCAAAACATTTAAAAACACTCAGAAATGCATCAAAATAATGAAAATATCTCAAAATTGTGTTTTATATGTTTCAGATGCAAAATTATTGAAAACAAATGAAAAACGAACAAAGTTTGCATAATTGGCAGTTTCAGTCCCCCAACTTTCAAAAATGGCAAAACAAGTCCCCGGGATTTTCAAAAATGGAAAATATTATTTATGGCCCTTGGTTAATAAATTTTTTCATTTATGGTCCTTATAATAATCTTTGGAAAGTTACAGCTTTGGTCCCTGCAGTTTCGAATTATACACGTTTGGTCCCTTAAATACACATTGGACTCAAATCTAATCCTATCTAAACCCTTTCTACACCCATTAACCCCCCTACCACCATTTGGACCCTCACCTTTCCCCTTGACCCCCTTCACTCCACTTGACCTCCCCCAAAACAAATAAATAAAACTTTTCTCACCTCCTTCCTTCTCTTTATCCAAAAAAAAGAGTTTTCCCTCCTCTCTCTCTCTGTCACTCTCAATCACAGTCTCCCAACACACTAGCTCCATCACCAAGGAAGAGTCACATGTCTCCCCTTGCCAAGTCATCGATCCACAACATATTCCAAGCC
The DNA here is from genome assembly GCA_910596185.1 of Chrysanthemum makinoi. Taxonomy (NCBI): domain Eukaryota; kingdom Viridiplantae; phylum Streptophyta; class Magnoliopsida; order Asterales; family Asteraceae; genus Chrysanthemum; species Chrysanthemum makinoi. Next base: position 272,637,509 of record OU343224.1, read on the forward strand.
AATCAATGGCTGTAAGAGGTCTCCAAGAATGATCCAATGGCTCCTAGTGGTTTCAAGAAGCACAAAAGTGTGCTTTGGCTGTTTTGTCTCACCAAACTAACACACAAGGAAGAAGACACAAGAAGACCAGAATCTTTTTTAGTATAAATAGCAGTTAGGATTTTTGTAGAAAAGCTTGTCTAGAATTTTTGAGTTCTAGTCCCAATTTATTCTTCCTGCTATTGTTAGAATTCCTGTAATTTTAAAATTGAATGCAAGTTACTTTCAAGTTTCTTTTTTTTCCTGTCCACTTTAAATTTATGCAAGTTTCCATTTTTTATGTCCTTAAATTCCATTGCTCATGCTTTAAAGTTGATTGGTAATGTTGTTTAACCTGGATTTAAGTTTGTTTAACTGATGCAAATCATTTTTGAAAGTTTTCACATCTTGGACCTCATTTTCTAACCTTGAAGGGGTGTTTGGATGTTCCTTGTTCTTGGGTCAAAACTCACATTTTGACCCACTTCGACTCCCAAATCAGTGGTAAAGTTGCGTTGCAAGTTAATTGGTGAGTTTCATTCACAATTTTAGATGTTAAAAAGCTTTGGCAGTTTTTTTTTATTTACCTTCACAACAGCAGCCTACTGTTTTTTAGATGAGATTTAGGTGGTTTAGAGTAGATTTAGGATGAGCTTTTTGTCGCAGTTAGAACTTAGATATATGGTTGTTATGTTTTTATGCTTTGCTAGAATCTAGTGCTTATTTGTTAGCCTCTATTTGCCCTCAATCATGTCCCTTTTGGCCTGTTAGGGACTGCCATAGCAGCAGGTACACCCTTTTTTTTATTTTGCTTATTAGGAATTTCTTTTAGCTTATTTAGGCTTTTTAGAGCTCATTAGTATGTTTAGGTTAGCTTAGATCATGTTTCAGCCTTTAGTGCTTATTAGACTAGACTTATGGCTTATTTCCTCATTTTCCTTAGCTTAAGGTTCCCCTAGATTAGCTTGTTAAACCAACTGTTTTCCCATCTTGTCCGTGCTTATCCTATCTAAAGCACCATTTAGCTTATTCGTTACTGACTGAATCTTGTGCTTAATTTGGGCTTAACAGCAGTCTAGTGGATGTTCGTTTGGAATCTACCACTGCAGCAGCCCCTAGTACAGCAGGCTTCTCACCCGTTTTTTTGTGCTTATTTACATTTCAAGCTTGCTCATTATCAGTTCCTTCAGTAGACTTTGATAGATTAAATTAGGATGTGTGGATCTTGGCTTATTTAGTGCTTCTAGAATCGCTTATTTGTACTTGTTTAGCTTAGAATCCGCTCAGTTTAGTTGCTCTTTAAACTGCTCGTTTCCTTTCCTTTCAGTATAACTTGGCCACTTTAGTTTATTTTTGGTCTCGTTCTTATATGGAAGAGTTGTTGAATGCGCTTAACGATCACTTATTATACGGTTCCTTAGCTTAGTTGTGCTTGAATCTTGGAGCAAGGGTGTTTGGTTATTTGCTTGTTAGGTCTAGCTTATTTGAAGCTTTTGCAAGCTTCTTAAGTCTCATAGTTCATTTTAGTTGTCCCTAAGCCAAACACCCCTTTAGTTGTTGTTGCTGTTCATATAAGCTTTTTAAGAGTCATCTTAGTTTTTAAAAGTTTGGTTTCTGTTAAAACACTTAATTTAGTCATAGTTTGCAAAGAAAAAATGTTGGCAAAAAAAAAGAAAAAAGTGTCACTGCCCAGGTTTGAACCTGCGTCAGTGCACTCTCCACGTACAGGAAACATCACAGCAGAATCCCTTACCATCTGCACTAGGACCTTTCTTGTGTTATATGTTGCTCTCGTAATTATTTAAAGACACTTAGGCAGTTTTAACTATAAGCCCTTTTGGGCTTATTTCCAGCTTATTTTCAAAAGCAACACCCACCTTTTTAATTTTTCTTAGGTTCAGTACCCTTTAAAGTAGTTTTTATGATTTTTTCAGATTTTTCTCAAAATGTTTAGTATTTTTAATTAATTAATTAGATTAATGTAGTTTTTAATTCGTAGAAAATAATTTAAAAGTCAAAAAAATACCCGGCTTTTTCCTAAAATTATTTTTGGTCATTTAGAATGTAGGAAAATTAGTTTTGCACTCGTAGGACTTAAATTGCATTTTTTTTACTCTCGGGGCTCGGGGTTAGCTCGGGTTTCGCGTTTTTGCATTTTAGCACCCTAGGATGTAGTTTAGCTTTGTTTTATTGTTTCTTAGACTTAGTAGTAGTTTATTTAGAGTTTAATTAGTTTTACATGCTTTATTTTCATTCCCGTTCTTTAATTTGTAGATTAGCGATATCAAATTCCAAAATCATTGAACCCAATTCAAGTCCTAATCACGAAACTCAACGACACTGTCAATTTCACACCTCGTTGGGACACGACCCTGGAAATCACTTTTCCGGTATCACTTTTATCACACCCGTAAGGTTTGGCACGTTAACCATTTTTCTAAAGGGTTAATTTGTCGAATTTTACGGTTATTTTTTATATACGTTGATATTGTGTTTTTCACCACTCACTTTACACGAATCAATAATCATAGTAATTATATGCTGGATATTCTGGGAAACGGGTTAAAACTTTATTGATATAGGGTTTATTTCCCCAGTCTTCTAAAGATAAAACTTTGAGAATTTTGACTTTAGTACTACTGATAAGGCGTTGAACTCGGATATCTTGAGTATGGAATAACTCTATAGAATTACTTTCTAACAAAATAGCTTCGTAATATTCTCTTGTTTGAAAATCAACGTTATAAAAATGAGTATTTTCTGGAAAAATATATTTGATAAGGGAACCAAAACTTTGATTTAATTTTTCTTCTTCTTCTGGTTCAAGAATTTTTACGACTTGACGATTTGGATTAACTTTGGGTTCTGGTTTATTAGGGTTTCTAGGTATATTGGAGGATGAGGCAACTGATGTATGAGAGTTTTGACTTGGAGATACATTTGGCATATATGCCAAAGCAGAATAGGGTAATCTTGGAGATAATTGATTTGATGAGAATGAGGATAAGGATCTTCTTGGAGATTGATTTGGAGAAAACGGGGATAATGGTGTGAACTTATTCTGGGATATAATACTTGGAGATGTTGATGGAGATGATAATCGGGGCTTTGGTATAGGAACAAGAGGTTTCTTGTCTTTTGAATTCATCCCTGTAAAAATTCTCTAGATAAGTGTTGGAATCACTCCTAAACCTTTATTCAAGTGTTAGTTTCTCATATGTAATAGTTAGCTTAATTATGGCCTTTATGTTTGTTTTTAGCCTTAAGCTTGTGTAGAAGGCCCATGAGCTTAGGCCCATGTCCAATAAGGAAAAGGGAAGGAGTGGGAGTGTTGCCCTAGCTCCTTGCCTACAAATACCCCTTGTAAACCTTCATTTGAAGGTTGGTTGTTCAAGTTATTCTCTCTTTCACATACCTACTGTCACACCCCCAATTTACCTGTTTTGCAGCGGAATGGAATTCCTGGGGGATTGACTGTCATAGCACCACATCACAGTTATATTGAACGACCTAAAGTGTCGTTTTAAAAACACATCGTTGGATATTAATTAAAAACATTCAGAGTACAACATCGGTCCCAAAAGGTTTAGAAAGTTTGCGGAAATACAAATATATTACAATTCCAAACGATGTTTTGAAATAAAGTGCCATAATGTACAATTATGTAAGTCGACGCCGCGACTCAAAATGTAGGTCCCTAAACCATGTCATGATGATAATGCCTCAGTTACCTGAAAATACATTGCTAAAACGGTCAACAATAATGTTGGTGAGAAATCATAGGTTTATGTAAATGTTTTATACGACTACACAAGTATAGATCAGGCATGACCCTCAAGTCACGTAAAAATGTTACAATTGCAATAAGCCCATGACTCCGAAACTAGACTGTTCATAATGTATGCCCCTGCAGAGTGTTTGCCAGACAACTCCGTAATGTTATCAAATGAAATGCATCCGTATGACAAGTTGGGATTCACCAACTCGGATGGAGGCGTCACCCTCGATAGATCTATCCACTCATCCTCGCTTCAAAGATTAACGGTTCATGTTCATGTAATGGGGACTTTCAATTGGCAAATGCGGTAACTTAAGCAATGTAATTGAATTTAATGTACTTGGTATCGTAATAAAAATGTTGTGCAATGTATTCTCCCCCGTAGGTTTGAAGATAATTAAAAGTGTATACGACGGGGCTATGAAAACTCACTTGGTAAACTGGAATAATGGCAAAAGTGAGTACACCGAGGTATAATGTGATGCGTTAACCGGGACCTATTATCAATGATATGACATGTCATGAGTTGCAATGTAATGTTATGCATGCATTTCGTATGTTATTTATACCATTTGCGAGTTTTGAAAATATTACTTATCGTCGAAAACTACTCTTTTGACGTCTTGACCCTTCAAAAATGACTTTTCAAGTTTTTACGTCAAAATGTCATCCTATAATGGTTTAATAATGATTTGTGGTGAAATTTCCACTTTTCGTCGCAAAACAATGTCGTCGGAATATTCATGAATTTAACAAAAATGGCTTTGGAAAACTAGCCGTAAAACGGTGTACGTCGATCGTTAGAGAATGAACTCGACGGTTTTGGAAAGTTTGTATCGATATCTAAAAGTTTCAGTTCAGGAGTTTTCGTCCAAAAGGTCTCGAACATAAAGATAATAAGGGTTAAAGATGGTGGTTTTGGCTAATTGTTGTGCAGAAAAATGAGTTTCGGCCAAGTTTGAACATCCGTAATTAATTTATTATAACTCCGCTATACAAACGGTTGATTGTTTTAGAAAATATGCTTGGTGATCTAAATTTTATTAGAAAACAATTCGTTCCAAAAAGTTTCAAAACCTCGTTAAAAACAGCCCTTAACAGGGACGTTACAGCTACCGTAACACTTGTATCGTAAAAATAATATAGTTTTTCAGAAAATAATAGTTACGGCAACTTTATGAAAAAGTGCATATCTTTGTCGTTTCAAATCCGTTTTCAACGTATAATACGTCCTTAGCTTCGTATCAAAGTATACTAATATATTTTTGACAAGTCGAAATAATTTGTGAAGCTTAAGGCTCGTTTTTGACCCGAACAATGTAAAAACAGCATGCTGAAATTTCAGAAAACTATAATTTTCGTCGTCAAACTTGTAAAATCCATAACTTTCTCGTTATAACTCCGTTTTATTCCGTTCAAGCGGCCACGGATTCGTTTTAAAGTATATTTTCTAAATATCAAGGCCAAAATTTCGTGACTACTGTCGGTTTTTCCAGAAAATCAAAACAAGGACAGAACATATTTTATACGTATCGAAAATAGTTTTTCGCGTACCAAACCTATTCTAATCCCTTCAAATCAACTCCAAAGCTAATCTAATCCTACCATACACCTTCTTAGGGTGTCATGGGTTCCTAGACATCATCAAGACCAAAGAATACCATGGGAATAATTATAGGATGACCAAATATATTTATATATACTAAAAATCATGTAAAATGGTATAAATCACATATGTCTTGCATGTTGCTCCAAAAATGAAAAGATACATATGAAATGAAAAAGATACATGAAAAATGAAAGAAACATGCTTACTAGTTATTATGATGAGGTGCAAAGAACAAGGTTAAACCTAAACACTCTTGGTTTTTATTTCAAAACCTTATAAAGAGTGATATCTAGATTGTATAAACACTTGAATCTTGAAACAAAAAATGATGATCCCTTGTGAAGACCCTATATGGCCGGTTCTTGATGGATAAACAAAGAGAGAAAATGATTTTCTAACACTTGATAATAATGTGGTGTATGAGTGAAATGAAGTAAGTGAAGACTTTTGTATGAGTAAAATTTATTAACAATCAAGGAACCATTCCCCATTTAATGCCAACCCTCCCCTTGGTCGGCCAAGGGGGAGGGATTTGGTAGATATAATTTTTTTTTTTTTTTATTACTTGTATATATATTGTGTATATTATTTGTTAAAAAGAAATGTAAGTAAAGTGTAGTTAAATGTATAAGTAAAGGTAAATGGTAGATTTTAGGTAAAAGGAATTTTTAGTAGATCAAAATAGAATGTAATGAGATAATAAAAATTGTAAAAATACATTCCTTGTGAAATTTGAGTGATAAAATAATTATCGTATAGTTTTTAAGAAAAACGTCGTAATAATATAACTTTAACGATTTATATACAAAATAAATTCAAAACACTAGGTAAACTCAAAATATAGTTTTTCTAACTAAATGTAAGTTTAAAAATACATCGGGATCATTTTTGAAAGTAACGGATTAAATATTCAAAATAATAACTCACGCGATAACGTTTATTTAATATAAAATTCACGCGTTTAATGTGAAATGCAATGTCATGAATGAACTAACGTGATGCAAATGATGCTAATGAAATGTAGACTAAACTTAGTCCATATGAAATGTACGTGATGTTATGATCATGAATTCGCCGCTAAACCTTTAAGGTTACGCGAATTTGGAACACGTAAACCAAGTTTACGATAAATGTTGAAATAATGAGGCATGAATTTGTGTCGAGAAATGACCTGAAAGTACGGGTTGTCACATTCGCCCATCCAAAAAGGAATTCAGTCCCTGAATTCAATCGTTGTTAGGTCTAACGGTGTCGGTGAAAAGATGAGGATACTTGTGTCGCATCTGGTCTTCCCGTTCCCAAGTAAACTCAGGACCTCTTCGAGAATTCCAACGAACCTTCACAATAGGAATACGACTCTGTTTCAACTGCTTGACCTCGCGGTCCATGATTTCTACAGGTTCCTCCACAAAATTGAGTTTATCATCTAGTTGAACTTCGTCCAATGGAATAACGAGCGATTCGTCCGAAAGACACTTCTTCAGGTTTGAAACGTGAAACGTGTTGTGCACATGGCTAAGTTCTGGCGGAAGATCAAGTCGATAAGCTACAGGACCAACTCTGCTCAAAATCTTGAATGGTCCAATGTACCTCGGGTTTAACTTTCCACGCTTTCCAAATCGTACCACGCCCTTCCAAGGCGATACTTTCAACATAACCTTGTCGCCCACTTGAAATTCCAATTCTTTGCGCCTAACATCTGCGTAACTTTTCTGTCGACTCGGCAGCTTCCGAAGTCTATCACGAATTTGAACTATCTTCTCTTGTTTCCGTACCCTTTTCGGACCGTGAGTTGTGCGTCTCCAACCTCGGCCCAACAAACAGGTGATCGGCACTTTCAACCATAGAGTGCCTCGAATGGTGCCATCTTTATACTGGTGTGATGACTATTGTTGTACGAGAATTCAATCAATGGCAAATGGTTAGCCCAACCATTGCCAAAATCAATTACACATGCCCTCAGCATATCTTCTAACGTTTGAATTGTCCTTTCGCTTTGACCGTCGGTTGTGGGTGATATCGTGCTCATCTCTAATCTAGTTCAGAATGAATCTTGCAATGAATTCCGAAGTTTGAAGTGAATCGACTATCTCTGTCGGAAATGATAGAAATTGGTGCTCCGTGCCTCGAGACTATTTCCTTGACATAAAGTCTAGTGAGTTGCTCCATGGAATAAGTCTCTCTAATAGGTATGAAATGGGCTGACTTGGTAAGGCGATCAACAATTACCCAAATAGCGTCGTAACCTCCAGATGTCTTAGGAAGTTTCGTAACAAAGTCCATTGTAATGCGTTCCCATTTCCATTGAGGAATTTCTGGTTGTTGGAGTAATCCTGACGGCTTCTGGTATTCGACTTTTACCTTAGAGCAGGTAAGGCATTTGCTAACGTACGTGGCAATCTCCGCTTTCATGTTCGGCCACCAATAAAGTTTCTTAAGATCTTGATACATCTTATCCGATCCTGGATGAATAGAATACTTTGACTTATGCGACTCATGCATAATCAATTCTCTTATTCCGCCATACAATGGTACCCACATTCTATCCTTGAAACATAAGACTCCATCTGCTCTCTTTACAAAACCATTTGCGCTTTCCGGCATACCATAAAGCTTTTCACTTGGTCGGTTTTCTTCCTTAAGTGCTTCGACTTGTGCTTCGTGGATTTTCGATGGTAAAGGAGAAATAATCGTCATTCCCAATGATCGAACTCTTAAAGGTTTAGGCCTCTCTATCCGACTAAGAGCATCAGCCACAACATTGGCTTTTCCCGGGTGATACTTGATTTCACAATCATAGTCGCTTAGTAACTCCAACCAACGACGTTGCCTCATATTAAGCTCCTTTTGATCGAGAATATATTGCAAACTCTTGTGGTCAGTAAACACTGTGCACTTTGTACCGTAAAGGTAGTGTCTCCAAATCTTGAGTGCAAAACTACGGCCCCTAACTCAAGATCATGAGTGGTGTAATTCTTCTCATGAGTCTTAAGTTGTCGAGAAGCATACGCTATCACCTTCTCGTTTTGCATTAAAACAGCCCCAAGTCCTTTATGCGAAGTATCACAATATACAACAAAATTCTCAATTCCTTCGGGTAGTGCCAAAATTGGCGCACTGCAAAGCTTTTGCTTCAACAACCTAAAAGCGCTTCTTGTTTCTTTCCCCATTCATACTTCTTGTTTTTCTTCTCAGTCAACTTGGTCAAAGGTTTAGCTATCTTTGAAAAACCTTCGATGAACCTTCGGTAATACCCGGCTAGTCCTAGAAATTGTCAATTTCGTAGGATTCGTTGGAGTAGCCCAATCTTTTACGGCTTCAATCTTTGCGGGATCAACTTGTAGTCCTTGACTATCAATGATGTGACCAAGAAATTGCACTTTGCGATTCCAAAAATCACACTTCGAAAATTTGGCATACAACTTCTCATCCTTGAGTAGCCTTAAAATCGTCCTTAAATGCTCTTCGTGCTCTTCTTTGCTCTTTGAGTAAATCAAGATGTCGTCGATGAACACTATCACAAACTTGTCCAAATACGGTTTACATACTCTATTCATGAGATCCATGAATACCGCAGGTGCATTAGTCAATCCGAACGGCATCACTTGAAACTCGTAATGACCGTAACGTGTTCTAAACGCTGTTGTCGGAATATCCTCTTCCCGAACTCGAAGCTGATGATAACCCGACCGGAGATCAATCTTGGAATAAATACTAGAACCTTGCAACTGATCGAACAAGTCATCAATTCTGGGAAGTGGGTAACGATTCTTCACCGTTAACTTGTTCAATTCTCTATAATCTATGAACATTCGGAAGGATCCATCCTTCTTCTTCACAAACAAGACCGGTGCTCCCAAGGCGAGGAACTCGGCCTAATGAATCCTTTGTCTAGAAGTTCTTGCAATTGATTAGACAATTCTTGCATTTCGATGGTGCTAAACGTACGGTGCTCGCGCAATCGGTAGCCTGGGCACTAAGTCAATATGAAATTCTACTTGACGTGCCGGTGGAAGTCCCGTAAATCTTCGGAAATACTTCAGAAATTTCACGGACAATAGGTACATCTTCAAGTCGCTTCTCCTCCGACTTTTTCTCGATTACATGGGCTAAGAAAGCAAGACAACCTTTCTTAATGTACTTCTCCGTTTTGATACTCGATATGATACTAATTCTAGTTCCACTTCGTTCCCCACGAATAATCAAAGTTTCGCCGTTGTAGGGAAGATGAACAACTTTCTCATCACAAATGATCTTTGCACGATGCTTAGATAACCAATCCATGCCGATGACGACGTCAAAACTACCAAGATCTACGGGCATGAGGTCGATGTTGAAGGGATGATTCAGAAAATTGAATGTGCAATCGCGGACAATGGTGTTGGTGCTAACTACGCTACCATTAGCTAACTCGACGTTGAATGATATGTCTAATGTGGTTGGTTTTCAAGATTTGTTCCGATATTGAGTGCTTCCAAAAATAGTTCATCACTAATATTGTTATCATGCTAGCAAGAAATAGATATCCGATAATACTATGTCGAAGAATGTCTGTTCTAGCTTCACTTGTAGATGAGGAGTCATTGATTGTCCGACATGTTCAAACCTGTGACATCTCTTGATATAGAGGTGAGGTTACTTAGAATTTCTAGAGGACACAATGCCTTAGGGGAAGTTTATATTGATAACCTTAATTTAACTTAATTTTCCTTTAAGGGAAACTCATTGCAGGGAAGTTCACCTATTGTTGAGGCCATGCTTAATAGAATGTTCTACAGTCTCAGTTAGAAAACTTGGTATATCCCTATAATATTGCTTGGGTATTCGCTTCAGACTAAATCTCGTAACTCGGTATAACTAATACTTTTGGAATGATAGAGTTTGGATTCTAACCCAAAATAGTGGTTCGGAAGGTCTCGTGATGTCTTAAGATTTTTGTTGGGTTTTGAATCATCCTACCACCTAGTTCTAGTCCTTGTTGGTAATTCCAAAATCCTTCCATTGTTTTCTTGTATCGAGAAATCCTCCTCACAGATGGTATAGGAAGTCTTTCCTAAAATGTCACTCGTCAAATCCTAACTTATCGGTTGAGTGAAAGATAAATGGCGTAAGCACCTATAGAGTGTTAACAAAAAGAAATGTTTATGCACGATTTATCTGATTATAAAACTTTGCTTTTAAATGAGAATTGTTTTTAGGAGATTTGAAATGATGCTTGTTACTTTCATGACATAATTCTTCCTGAATTATACATAGGTGATCAGGCCATGTATAATTAAGGACAAATGATGTGATGCTTGTTTTTGTTGAAATAGTATTATGTTCCTCCGAAGTTTTAGATGGTATTCAACGTTTTGTTTTGTAAGATAATGGCTCAATGATTTTTCAGAGTAACATGAAAATCGTTTCGCCTGAGTATATTAAATAGTTGATAAAATGATCGAACCAATTGATAAGTTGGTAATAAAACAACTTGCTTAAAACTTTATGAAACAACGTTTCTAAGATGGTGATAAAATAATTCGAAATAAAATCAAGTGAAATAATTTTATGAAATAATAGCAGGATAATTTGGAATAACATTTATTGGATGGTTTGTAGGATACATAGGAGAACCTTATCGAGTAATAATAGTCTATTAATTGGTCGAGAATAAAGTTGGCCTAACCCCTAGTAAAGTAGTGATGTATCGTAGAGATAATAAATGATAAAGATTACATTAGCTAGAAAGGTGCTTATTATCTGTTCCTGTTGATGGTCTAATCGTGTTTCAAGTGTAGGAGTAGTAGGCGGTCTAGCAACAATAGCCCTAGAACTCTCACAGTCCTCAAACCTATGAGATGGTGTAGGTGCAACTTCGTCCTCCTGAAAGGTCTTAGTGTCATCGTCTGATGTTATCGGTGTTGAGTCAACTGATGTTAAAATTGTGATAGGGAATGACAAGGCATTCTCCATGTCAAAGTGATGTGAGTATAATGGGATGGGTATTTGAAGGCATCTCTGTGACAACCGATGTGAAATAGAAGTAAATAACCTCGAATAAAGTGTAAGTGAATCCGCATGATAAAAATGAATATACACTATGATGAAATGATGAGATGCTATGATAATGTAGCTATAGTCTAGGGTCAATGATGCAACCTAGTTCTCTATAACTGTAGCTCTGGTACCAATCTGTCACACCCCCAATTTACCTGTTTTGCAGCGGAATGGAATTCCTGGGGGATTGACTGTCATAGCACCACATCACAGTTATATTGAACGACCTAAAGTGTCGTTTTAAAAACACATCGTTGGATATTAATTAAAAACATTCAGAGTACAACATCGGTCCCAAAAGGTTTAGAAAGTTTGCGGAAATACAAATATATTACAATTCCAAACGATGTTTTGAAATAAAGTGCCATAATGTACAATTATGTAAGTCGACGCCGCGACTCAAAATGTAGGTCCCTAAACCATGTCATGATGATAATGCCTCAGTTACATGAAAATACATTGCTAAAACGGTCAACAATAATGTTGGTGAGAAATCATAGGTTTATGTAAATGTTTTATACGACTACACAAGTATAGATCAGGCATGACCCTCAAGTCACGTAAAATGTTACAATTGCATAAGCCCATGACCCCGAAACTAGACTGTTCATAATGTATGCCCCTGCAGAGTGTTTTGCGGAGACAACTCCGTAATGATATCAAATGAAATGCATCCGTATGACAAGTTGGGATTCACCAACTCGGATGGAGGCGTCACCCTCGATAGATCTATCCACTCATCCTCGCTTCAAAGATTAATGGTTCATGTTCATGTAATGGGGACTTTCAATTGGCAAATGCGGTAACTTAAGCAATGTAATTGAATTTAATGTACTTGGTATCGTAATAAAAAATGTTGTGCAATGTATTCTCCCAGTAGGTTTGAAAATAATTAAAAGTGTATACGACGGGGCTATGAAAACTCACTTGGTAAACTGGAATAATGGCAAAAGTGAGTACACCGAGGTATAATGTGATGCGTTAACCGGGACCTATTATCAATGATATGACATGTCATGAGTTGCAATGTAATGTTATGCATGCATTTCGTATGTTATTTATACCATTTATGAGTTTTGAAAATATTACTTATCGTCGAAAAATACTCTTTTGACGTCTTGACCCTTCAAAATGACTTTTCAAGTTTTTACGTCAAAATGTCATCCTATAATGGTTTAATAATGATTTGTGGTGAAATTTCCACTTTTCGTCGCAAAACAATGTCGTCGGAATATTCATGAATTTAACAAAAATGGCTTTGGAAAACTAGCCGTGTAAACGGTGTACGTCGATCGTTAGAGAATGAACTCGACGGTTTTGGAAAGTTTGTATCGATATCTAAAAGTTTCAGTTCAGGAGTTTTCGTCAAAAAGGTCTCAAACATAAAGATAATAAGGGTTAAAGATGGTGGTTTTGGCTAATTGTTGTGCAGAAAATGAGTTTCGGCCAAGTTTGACCATCCGTAATTAATTTATTATAACTCCGCTATACAAACGGTTGATTGTTTTAGAAAATATGCTTGGTGATCTAAATTTTATTAGAAGACAATTCGCTCCAAAAGTTTCAAAACCTCGTTAAAACAATTTTACAGGGATCGTTTTACCGTAACACTTGTCTCGTAAAAATAATATAGTTTTTCAGAAAATAATAGTTACGGCAACTTTATGAAAAAGTGCATATCTTTGTCGTTTCAAATCCGTTTTCAACGTATAATACGTCCTTAGCTTCGTATCAAAGTATACTAATATATTTTTGACAAGTCGAAATAATTTATGAAGCTTAAGGCTCGTTTTGACCGAACAATGTAAAAAAACAGCATGCTGAAATTTCAGAAAACTATAATTTTCGTCGTCAAACTTGTAAAATCCATAACTTTCTCGTTATAACTCCGTTTTATTCCGTTCAAGCGGCCACGGATTCGTTTTAAAGTATATTTTCTAAATATCAAGGCCAAAATTTCGTGACTACTTTTGGTTTTTCCAGAAAATCAAAACAAGGACAGAACATATTTTATACGTATCGAAAATAGTTTTTCGCGTACCAAACCTATTCTAATCCCTTCAAATCAACTCCAAAGCTAATCTAATCCTACCATACACCTTCTTAGGGTGTCATGGGTTCCTAGACATCATCAAGACCAAAGAATACCATGGGAATAATTATAGGATGACCAAATATATTTATATATACTAAAAATCATGTAAAATGGTATAAATCACATATGTCTTGCATGTTGCTCCAAAAATGAAAAGATACATATGAAATGAAAAAGATACATGAAAAATGAAAGAAACATGCTTACTAGTTATTATGATGAGGTGCAAAGAACAAGGTTAAACTTAAACACTCTTGGTTTTTATTTCAAAACCTTATAAAGAGTGATATCTAGATTGTATAAACACTTGAATCTTGAAACAAAAAATGATGATCCCTTGTGAAGACCCTATATGGCCGGTTCTTGATGGATAAACAAAGAGAGAAAAATGATTTTCTAACACTTGATAATAATGTGGTGTATGAGTGAAATGAAGTAAGTGAAGACTTTTGTATGAGAAAAATTTATTAACAATCAAGGAACCATTCCCCATTTAATGCCAACCCTCCCCTTGGTCGGCCAAGGGGGAGGGATTTGGTAGATAAATTTTTTTTTTTTTTTTTTTATTACTTGTATATATATTGTGTATATTATTTGTTAAAAAGAAATGTAAGTAAAGTGTAGTTAAATGTATAAGTAAAGGTAAATGGTAGATTTTAGGTAAAAGGAATTTTTAGTAGATCAAAATAGAATGTAATGAGATAATAAAAATTGTAAAAATACATTCCTTGTAAAATTTGAGTGATAAAATAATTATCGTATAGTTTTTAAGAAAAACGTCGTAATAATATAACTTTAACGATTTATATACAAAATAAATTCAAAACACTAGGTAAACTCAAAATATAGTTTTTATAACTAAATGTAAGTTTAAAAATACATCGGGATCATTTTTGAAAGTAACGGATTAAATATTCAAAATAATAACTCACGCGATAACGTTTATTTAATATAAAAATTCACGCGTTTAAAGTAAAATGCAATGTCATGAATGAACTAACGTGATGCAAATGATGCTAATGAAATGTAGACTAAACTTAGTCCATATGAAATGTACGTGATGTTATGATCATGAATTCGCCGCTAAACCTTTAAGGTTACGCGAATTTGGAACACGTAAACCAAGTTTACGATAAATGTTGAAATAATGAGGCATGAATTTGTGTCGAGAAATGACCTGAAAGTACGGGTTGTCACACCTACGCCTAAATCGTTTTTATTATCGTGTGTATGTGTTTGTTTACTTGTTCAATCGCCTCTCTATCTTTCTATTAAGCTTGTGTGGTAAATCTAGTGACCTAACAGTGGTATCAATTGCCAAATAGTTGGGTTAACACTTTTGTTTTTGAAGTTATTGTTTTCGGTCTTACGCGTAAAAGTGGTTCACACTTTGGATCGCCTAAAAACTCATTTTTTACACTTTTTAATCCAAGATTCTTGTACTTTCAACGTTTTAAGGTGTTAAAATAATTGTTTTTGGCAAAAAGTTTCAATCTTTACGGGTGGATCTAAGTTTTTAAGCTTGTTTTTGATCATGGGTATCGTTCTACGCGTAACCCGTTTAGCCGTTTTTGATTCATCAAGTTTCACACTTTTGTGTTATTTTGGTGATATTGAAGCTATTCCATAACAAAAATCTGGTTTAGAAACAAATTTGGGCAAAATCATTTTTACGAGTAAGCTACGTAAGTAAAACCCTAATCTTACGCGTAACTTTATCCGTGGTTTGATCTTCGCCGGTTTACTCCGTGGTTTTCTTGCTTGGATAAGCCTGAAATTACGTCGACTTTGGATATCTTTTGCTGGATAGTGTAAAAGATCATTTGGGATAAAACCCTAAACTTATGCATAAGCATAAAACTTACGCGTAGAAATCCTACGCATAAGATTAATCTTACACCTAAGCCTTGTCTTACGCCTAAGGTAATCCTACGCATAAGTTTCTACGCCTAACTTTGTGTCTACGCATAACTTTAGTGATTTTTCCCTGCTTACGCGTAAGCTAAAACTACGCGTAACTCTCATTGTTACGCGTAACTTTGGTGTTTTTACGCATAAGTTCTACTTGGTTTCTTGTGATTTCTACGCCTAAGGATACTTCATCAACAAAGGTTCATTCGACTACAAAGATCCATTTTTACCAACACAAGTTTTCATCATGTCACAACCACCATACTCTAACTATTTCCCTTACACTTATTCTCAACGTCAACAACAACTCACTCCACAACATCAACAATGGAATCAACAACAAGCAATTTATCAACAACAATTTAATCAACAACATACTCCACAACTTGCTACAATTCCACAACCTCAAATGGTTCAACCACCACCAAGTCTTCAAGTTCAACCCTACACAAACGAATTCAATCAACATCCATCAAGGAACACTATGAAGGAACCCACTTGGTTTGCAAAGATGTGTGAAGCTTTAAGTAGCCAACAATCAATTCATGAGGCTGGATCACTTGATAGACCTCCAATGCTCACTCCAGGAAACTATGATCAATGGGTGATAAGGCTCTTTAGATTTTGTGATCTGAAGAAGCCACATTGAAAGTTCTTAAAGAAGGTTATCTTGGAAGGTCCATTTCAGATGCCTACTGTTATCGTACCCGCCGATCCAAATGCTAATTGTAACACCCCAACCCGATAAGGGCAGAAGTGTCACATTCTGGTGTCATATCAGAACATACAAATAAAATCCTCACAAACGGAAACCTTAAAATGAGGTATCAAATCATATAAACAATTGACTGACCAGGAAAATACAATATCCAAAATGAAAAGAAAAACTCAAAACAAAAGCTCTTCAAAATAAGTCCCAAAGTAATAAGGTGCTAGGGTTGGTCCACTCAGATACTCTAACTCTCACCCATCGGCCCATCTTCCAACCTAAAACCTGCCGCAGAAAAGAAATGCGGCTGAGCTTAAAAAGCCCAGTGAACAGATATAACAAAATGAAAGCTAAATAAAATCAGAAATGCGAAATGGAATAATGAAAGTGATAACAAAGTCGCAGCGAAATGAGGACAATGAGTCAATGAGGATCCTGCAGAACACAATTATACGGATATCCAAAGCACATATAACAAGGAGTACGAAGCAAAGCAAAGCATCATGACAAGCATACAAGCACATACAAACCAGGCATACAAGTACTGAAACATAAGCAAGCATAGCAGACGTCATATCCACACAACATATACAACATACAATCAATTCAGGAAATCATATGCCATACAAGTCAAAGAGAAATCTAAGGCAAGCGGAAGCAATTAATTAGTAAGTGAACATGGCAAACACACATGTCAAAACACTTATTTGAAAACATAATCGCATCATAATCAACGAAGTACCAACAAGTAGTCAACACATGGCAGTCACACGTAACAAGTAGGAATACAACGTACGATATAATTGAATGAATCAAAGACATAGCAGGACAACAGATTAACAAGCCATACGTCACAAGTGGAACCATTTACCCAATCAAACCGTAGCATAGACAGAATGTAAACATGGCGGTCAACAATAAACGTAAAGAATACAACGTGATAGTCATAGTCCACGAGATTAACCAAACAAAGCACACATAATAAACCGACAAAACTATCGATTACACATTGGCATGGTCACCAGACAATTCAG
This sequence comes from Chrysanthemum makinoi, assembly GCA_910596185.1. NCBI lineage: Eukaryota > Viridiplantae > Streptophyta > Magnoliopsida > Asterales > Asteraceae > Chrysanthemum > Chrysanthemum makinoi. Next base: position 272,654,702 of record OU343224.1, read on the forward strand.
AGGTTCACATAATAGTGAGATCACATATCATCGATGAAAATTGTAATTCGATAACCGCATATTAATAACATCATAGCAGGATAATCAATGGTCACATAAAACATGAATAGCATAATCAAATTCAATAAACACATAAGAACTCGGTACGTGAATGGAACGATAGTCTGAAGTAACGGAATGAGAGTGTGACAGATCAAAGCAATGGAATATACATATCTTGGTAGTAGAGTGAGTCATATAAGGGTACTGAGTAATGAACAATTTATACATAATATGGTGCGTTGGGGAAACAAAAGTACAAGTATAGGTCTATCAAAAGTGTAAGGGTTGTCAGAAATCTACCACGATCCCGGAACATATCATATCATATCATAAGTAACCATTGTATTCGGAGGGGTGACCTCGGAATACCATACATAATAGGAGGGGAGACCTCAGAAACAAATGGAGTAGCTAGCTCCCAGAATGTGAAGACGCGTATTGCACACGACATCATTCACCATATAAATCATATCATATCATATTAAATCTACTAATATCATATCATATCTAGGATGCATCCATACGCCCCCCGGAAACATAGTGGCCAAATCATATACATATAGTGAGCTCATAATCATATCATAATGGGGACGGTGTGCAACATCACTCGTGCACACTGGAGTCATGCCATTGGTGCATCAATGACACGGTCATGTTACCTTCATGACTAGGAACACATATTTGGCTCGGGTATCAAACTGACGGGTCAAAGCATAATCATATCATATCATAAGGGTTCATATCGAAGTTCATATCAAAGTTCATATCAAAGTTCATATCAAAGGTCATATCAGAGGTGATATCAGAGTTCCATAACATAGGTTCATAATCAGAGGTTCATAATCAAAGGGTTTATAACCAGAAGGTTCATAATCATAACAAACGAATATCATAGCGAACGTAGTCGTACAAAAAGATTATGTCGGAATCATATCAAAGGATCATAGCATAAGGAAAATCATAGCAAAGGAATATCATAAGTGAAGCAAAGTCAAGGATTGAAAAGTCAGGAGAAATCCCTACTGAAAAGGGATAGAATATCTGTACCTTAACGCCAATGAAAAGAAAGCAATGAATGAGTGAACACGAAGACACAACGTCACGTCGCCTCCAACGCATCTACACGGATTACGATTTGTTTAATACTTATTAGCTCATTTAAGTCATAACGGATTAATCGTATTAATATTTTTAGAGTCATAAGCGTATTCTCATTTTTAGTAATGGACGGAATTAAAATACTTTAGGGTAAAAATCATTAATTAGCCAGACCTAGGGGTTACAAATGATGGATGGTAGATTTAAAGATTTAATATGATAATTAATATATTAGAGGGCTTTATATGACAACTTATTAAAACCTAAGGTTTGCATGCGAAACTTTACCAAGGGTTGAGGACTTAAAGGGTAAAATAACTAAGGACTTATTTTACATTCAAATTCATACACGTTCCAAAATAAAAGGAAAAGAGAAACGCTTCATCATATAAGATATCGATCCACATTGAAGCTTGCTCGCGGTTCAAATGACCAATATTTACGACTAAGTAAACACGTATTATGATTGACCCCCGACTCAACTATCCCGATACGGTTTCAAAATACAAAATGACTTGACCGTTTTTCCCGCGATCACCCTCAAACATACCCCCTCGTAAGACCATGTATGTATTCCTTTTAAAAGAAAAAAGACTAGAACTGTTTATAAAAATATGTACTAACGAGATGCATTCAACAATCATTTGCCTTTTTGTAAACATGAATGTATTCTTTGTAAACAGTTTATGCATGCCAACCATTTTGCCCTTCTTTGGATTCAAGAACATGCATGCACTTTCATTACATAACGAAACACAATTTAATCTGTAACAACTTCATATATCACGTTTTAATGATAGCAGGTTCATATGGCTTTAATGCATGTGATCGATCCAAAACAGAACCATGGTCGACTAGTACCATTTTTAATCAAGTTATGTTATGATTTCATGTAACCAAGTCTTAACATTTTATGTGTTTATTTCTCATCATCTTATGTGCATAACAATTCATATATATGTGATCATATGGAGGAGAATAACATCCGTCAAAGGTCAAGAAACATAAGAAGGAAAATGAGACGAGATGGTGTTATAAGAGTTACCCTTGATGTGCAACGAGATGAGAAACAAGACTCAAGGAAACAAGACCCACGACCAAGTGACCAAGCCCCACGACCAGCCTACACCTCTCCTAGAAATCCCACCACAAGCTCTCTTTGAATTAAACCCCACATCGCCTTGAGAATCCACCACGATCAGAAAACCAACCCTCGACCAGGAGCACTCTTGGACCCAAGTTTCACGACTAATGGCATTCACTATCACGACCCCTTGAATCACATCACGATCAGCCCAACCTTCGAGCCACGACACAGCAGCCCTCGAATCAGAAACGTCTTACGGAACCTCCTTTGTGCTTTGAATTCGAATGGGATGGGGAGATAGTCTCTTTGCCGTCACTTTTGCAAATTAGGGTTTAGAGTGTATTTTGAATATATGCATTGATAGGTAATAAATGAGAGTTTAATGGGATTTAATGGGATTAGGGGGAGCGTTAGTTTGGCAGAAATTATGGGTAATCACAGTAGAAAAAAATACTTTCCAAATTCCAATTTGATGGGCCTCCATTTAAGTTGCATTTTCTTATAGTTTACATGCACTTTTCGGTCCATGCACTATATTAACGTGTACAATGAATTTTAGATGTAAGAATGTGTCGAATATTTTCATCTTGCATAAGTTATTAATTATGAGTTAGGTTAGAAACGTAATTAATGAGATTCACGTATTTTACGTATTTTATAAATATTTGACTTGAGGGGTAAAATGATCTTTTCACACGTTTTAGATTTTTAGGGTTTTACAACTCTTCCCCACTAAAAGAAAATTTTCGTCCTCGAAAATTGCAGTCGCAAGAGTACGCAGAGACGTACCAGTTTAGGTTAGACGTAGTAACCATAGTTCCACACAGATCATAATGATATTGGTTCCAAATCGCATACAACTCTTATCACGCAGATGTCGGTGAGAATCTCGCAAGAGGTACAGAATTCCTAACGAACATGAGGAGTGTCAAATAACGGATATAAGTCTTATTCCATTCACGTACCAACCCCAGGCATTTCCCAAGACGTCGTATGATTTCAATAAGTTCAAATTATATGATCTCGGTATTATCACGGTGATCAGGCGTCATAATACTTGCATCACATAACAAGTCCTTATTGTTATCATATACGTCCGGGTCATGACAAACCATATAACCAATATCACACAAAACATATCACATACCGATATCAAGTAACATACAAAGGCAGACTAGATCACATACATACAACATATACTACATCAAACAACTTACCATATCACCAAAGAAGAAGGCCACCAACTTGCTCGAAACGGTTCCTCATGACTCATTACTGACGATCCAAAAGAAAAGAGATATTAACAAAATGCCAAACGATAAAACTTCACGATTCAATACCGAGTTCTGAACAAATCAAGAAAAGCAATACCGATCAGAATCACTTAACAGAATATCAAACCGCCTCAAAACGCATGACAAACAAATCGGAGTAACATAAGTCGCGCCCAAATCATATGAAGTAATTGAACCCTCTCGACCACCGGTTGAATCTTGTCTCCGTCTTTTGCGTCTTTGGTTGATCCGTCGCTTCCTCCAAGCATCCCGATGTCTCTAGCAGCACGGCAGGGGTGTGGCTTCGCTTCACGAACCTCTCCAGCGGACTGTTGCACAGCGGTCAAGCACCATCAGCTTCAACTCCACGAGTAGTCTCCACCTAACGATCGACAAACGGATGCGCCAAGATAAAATAACAAAATCAAAAGCGAAGAGAAGAAGGCCAAAGAATGAAGACAAAAGAATATCGAAGTCAAATCTGAACGATAATCAAAATGAATCGAAAGAGATCAGAACAGACGGAAGCCTAATGTCTACCCAGTCCTCACAGGTCAATACTAAGGTCAACAAGACGAAACCTGGGCTCTGATACCATAATTGTAACACCCCAACCCGATAAGGGCAGAAGTGTCACATTCTGGTGTCATATCAGAACATACAAATAAAATCCTCACAAACGGAAACCTTAAAAATGAGGTATCAAATCATATAAACAATTGACTGACCAGGAAAATACAATATCCAAAATGAAAAGAAAAACTCAAAACAAAAGCTCTTCAAAATAAGTCCCAAAGTAATAAGGTGCTAGGGTTGGTCCACTCAGATACTCTAACTCTCAGCCCATCGAAGCCCATCTTCCAACCTAAAACCTGCCGCAGGAAAAGAAATGCGGCTGAGCTTAAAAAGCCCAGTGAACAGATATAACAAAATGAAAGCTAAATAAAATCAGAAATGCGAAATGGAATAATGAAAGTGATAACAAAGTCGCAGCGAAATGAGGACAATGAGTCAATGAGGATCCTGCAGAACACAATTATACAGATATCCAAAGCACATATAACAAGGAGAACGAAGCAAAGCAAAGCATCATGACAAGCATACAAGCACATACAAACCAGGCATACAAGTACTGAAACATAAGCAAGTTTAGCAGACGTCATATCCACACAACATATACAACATACAATCAATTCAGGAAATCATATGCCATACAAGTCAAATAGAAATCTAAGGCAAGCGGAAGCAATTAATTAGTAAGTGAACATGGCAAACACACATGTCAAAAACACTTATTTGAAAACATAATCAGCATCATAATCAACAGAAGTACCAACAGTAGTCAACACATGGCAGTCACACGTAACAAGTAGGAATACAACGTACGATATAATTGAATGAATCAAAGACATAGCAGGACAACAGATTAACAAGCCATACGTCACAAGTGGAACCATTTACCCAATCAAACCGTAGCATAGACAGAATGTAAACATGGCAGGTCAACAATAAACAGAAAAGAATACAACGTGATAGTCATAGTCCACGAGATTAACCAAACAAAGCACACATAATAAACCGACAAAACTATCGATTACACATTGGCATGGTCACCAGACAATTCAGAGGTTCACATAATAGTGAGATCACATATCATCAGATGAAAACGGTAATTGGATAACGCATATTAATCACATCATATCAGGATAATCAATGGTCACATAAAACATGAATAGCATAATCAAATTCAATAAACACATAAGAACCGAGTACGTGAATGGAACGATAGTCTGAAGTAACGGAATGAGATTGTGACAGATCAAAGCAATGGAATATATATATCTTGGTAGTAGAGTGAGTCATATAAGGGTACTGAGTAATGAACAATTTATACAAAATATGGTGCGTTGGGGAAAACAGAAAGTACAGTATAGGTCTATCAAAAGTGTAAGGGTTGTCGAAAATCTACCACGATCCCGGAACATATCATATCATATCATAAGTAACTATTGTATTCGGAGGGGTGACCTCGGAATACCATACATAATAGGAGGGGAGACCTCAGTAACAAATGGAGTAGCTAGCTCCCGGAATGTGAAGACGCGTATTGCACACGACATCATTCACCATATAAATCATATCATATCATATTAAATCCACTAATATCATATCATATCTAGGATGCATCCATACGCCCCTCGGAAACATAGTGGCCAAATCATATACATATAGTGAGCTCATAATCATATCATAATGGGGACGGTGTGCAACATCACTCGTACACACTGGAGTCATGCCATTGTGCATCAATGACACGGTCATGTTACCTTCATGACTAGGAACACATATTTGGCTCGGGTATCAAACTGACGGGTCAAAGCATAATCATATCATATCATAAGGGTTCATATCGAAGTTCATATCAAAGTTCATATCAAAGTTCATATCAAAGGTCATATCAGAGGTGATATCAGAGTTCCATAACATAGGTTCATAATCAGAGGTTCATAATCAAAGGGTTTATAACCAGAAGGTTCATAATCATAACAAACGAATATCATAGCGAACAGAATCGTACCAAAAGATTATGTCGGAATCATATCAAAGGATCATAGCATAAGGAAAATCATAGCAAAGGAATATCATAAGTGAAGCAAAGTCAAGGATTGAAAAGTCAGGAGAAATCCCTACTGAAAAGGGATAGAATATCTGTACCTTAACGCCAATGAAAAGAAAGCAACGAATGAGTGACCACGAAGACACAACGTCACGTCGCCTCCAACGCATCTACACGGATTAAGATTTGTTTAATACTTATTAGCTCATTTAAGTCATAACGGATTAATCGTATTAATATTTTTAGAGTCATAAGCGTATTCTCATTTTTAGTAATGGACGGAATTAAAATACTTTAGGGTAAAAATCATTAATTAGCCAGACCTAGGGGTTACAAATGATGGATGGTAGATTTAAAGATTTAATATGATAATTAATATATTAGAGGGCTTTATATGACAACTTATTAAAACCTAAGGTTTGCATGCGAAACTTTACCAAGGGTTGAGGACTTAAAGGGTAAAATAACTAAGGACTTATTTTACATTCAAATTCATACACGTTCCAAAATAAAAGGAAAAGAGAAACGCTTCATCATATAAGATATCGATCCACATTGAAGCTTGCTCGCGGTTCAAATGACCAATATTTACGACTAAGTAAACACGTATTATGATTGACCCCCGACTCAACTATCCCGACACGGTTTCAAAATACAAAATGACTTGACCGTTTTTCCCGCGATCACCCTCAAACATACCCCCTCGTAAGACCATGTATGTATTACTTTTAAAAGAAAAAAAGACTAGAACTGTTTATAAAAATATGTACTAACGAGATGCATTCAACAATCATTTGCCTTTTTGTAAACATGAATGTATTCTTTGTAAACAGTTTATGCATGCCAACCATTTTGCCCTTCTTTGGATTCAAGAACATGCATGCACTTTCATTACATAACGAAACACAATTTAATCTGTAACAACTTCATATATCACGTTTTAATGATAGCAGGTTCATATGGCTTTAATGCATGTGATCGATCCAAAACAGAACCATGGTCGACTAGTACCATTTTTAATCAAGTTATGTTATGATTTCATGTAACCAAGTCTTAACATTTTATGTGTTTATTTCTCATCATCTTATGTGCATAACAATTCATATATATGTGATCATATGGAGGAGAATAACATCCGTCAAAGGTCAAGAAACATAAGAAGGAAAATGAGACGAGATGGTGTTATAAGAGTTACCCTTGATGTGCAACGAGATGAGAAACAAGACTCAAGGAAACAAGACCCACGACCAAGTGACCAAGCCCCACGACCAGCCTACACCTCGCCTAGAAATCTCACCACAAGCTCTCTTTGAATTAAACCCCACATCGCCTTGAGAATCCACCACGATCAGAAAACCAACCCTCGACCAGGAGCACTCTTGGACCTAAGTTTCACGACTAATGGCATTCACTATCACGACCCCTTGAATCACATCACGATCAGCCCAACCTTCGAGCCACGACACAGCAGCCCTCGAATCAGAAACGTCTTACGGAACCTCCTTTGTGCTTTGAATTCGAATGGGATGGGGAGATAGTCTCTTTGCCGTCACTTTTGCAAATTAGGGTTTAGAGTGTATTTTGAATATATGCATTGATAGGTAATAAATGAGAGTTTAATGGGATTAGGGGGGAGCGTTAGTTTGGCAGAAATTATGGGTAATCACAGTAGAAAAAAATACTTTCCAAATTCCAATTTGATGGGCCTCCATTTAAGTTGCATTTTCTTATAGTTTACATGCACTTTTCGGTCCATGCACTATATTAACGTGTACAATGAATTTTAGACGTAAGAATGTGTCGAATATTTTCATCTTGCATAAGTTATTAATTCTGAGTTAGGTTAGAAACGTAATTAATGAGATTGACGTATTTTACGTATTTTATAAATATTTGACTTGAGGGGTAAAATGATCTTTTCACACGTTTTAGATTTTTAGGGTTTTACACTAATCCACCAAGAGATGAACAATCCAACATTGCCACTGTTGCCGACCTGAATGCAGAGGAACTTCTACACTATGAAGCTGATGAACTTGCAATGCAATACATCCTCTTAGGATTACCTAACCCAATTTTTCGAAGTGTTGATGCTCAAAAGACTGCAAAGGAAATGTGGGATCATATTCGTCTTCTTATGGAAGGATCTGTACTCAATCAGGAGGATTTGGAATCCAAAATTTACTTGGCTTATGAACACTTCATGATTGAACCCGAGAGACACTAGAGTTTTATCATCATCGTTTTTCAGACATCATCAATGATTTGGATAAACACAACATCATCATGCCAAGAATTGCAGTGAATACTAAGTTCCTGAGTAGTCTTGGTCCTGAATGGGAGAAGTATGTCATTTTTCTCCGTCAAGCAAAGAATATACATCATTCTACATATGGATTGTTGTACGATTACTTGAAGCCTCATGAAAAGGAAGTTGATAGAGAAAGGATTCTCCGTGCTCAAATTGCTCCACCAACACATCCGGAAAATCAACAACTTGCCTTATATGCTCAAACGGTTATTCTCCTCAACCAGCAACTCAACCAACTGCTACAATCACACCATATGATCCTTCACATCCTCAATCTCAACAAACTCAATTGGTTCCATACAACAACAACAATGCTCAAGCACTTGTTAGTGATGCTAATGAGGAATCGATCCGGCTTGAAGCATTGCAACAATGATTTGCTATGATTGCTAATGCCTTTAGCCGTTATACCAACAAATCCAACAACCGTATTCGCTCCTCATCTAATACAAGGAATCAAGCTGTTGTAAACAATGGACGAGTTGAAGTTCAGCATCGTGGTTATGGTCGTCAGATGGGCGGTGGTCAAGGGTTTAATGCTGTGAGTAGGAATAACAATCGAGCTCCAGTGGTGGAACAGGGAAATGCTCAGAATGGGTTGAATGGTCTTGATGCTACAACCGCAATGAGAAGGGACACTGCTAATGCATGCCCAAAGCCGAGGACAAGGGGCAGGGCTTATCACAAAGAGGCTCTTCTTTTGGCTCTTAAGGATGAAGCTGGTGGAACTCTCACAGACAAAGAACGAGCTTCATGGAAAATGCAGACTCAGATGATGATATGGAGGACTTTCAGGCCAATGCAGCTATTATGTTGATGGCTAATATGCATGAGTTACACATGAGTGACACAGGCCCAGTATGACACGATGGCTTGTCTCGTACCCGACCAAACCATATTTATCTCTCGATCTCATATCTCCGCCAACATCCTAATCCAAGCAAGGCTCGAATGTTTAAAATGAGTCGCGACACATCCCATTCCGACGATTTTCAACTAGACACCATAGTTATATTTGACGATCAAGATGACCAAACGGTTTCCCTTGATAATCAAATTGACTCGGTTATACTTTGAGGATCTCAGTAATGATCATGTTGTGACTCACGTTGAACACGCCGAACTATTGCCTCATCCAGATTTTGCTCGTTTAATACAAGACCATCAGACCATAGTGGAAAAATGTCATGCCATTAATCAGGACTTGAAAAGCAAAATGCACCTAACCAAGGATTTTGAATGTTTACAAAAGCAACTCAACTTTTCAAAACTCAAGAAAAACGTGAAAACGGTTTTGAAGCAACCTTTGCCAAATCTCATCAAAACGAAAAATATTTAGAAAGACAGATCGTGATCTAGCCGCCAAGAATGCTTTGTTGTCGAAATAGAACAATGAAACATGAACATAAAAAGCAAATTAACGCTCTCACCTTGGAAAATCAAAAAGCTAATACTGAGTTGTTAACTTGTCAAAAAGCAGTCTGCATACAAAAAGCATTCAATGAAATGAATAGATGATCATCTTGAAGAAATCATCGGCTTGCAAAACAAACTTAAAGAGTTTAAAACTGTTGTTTACAAACATGGCGAGTTGGTCACAGCCATTGAAAAGTTTACTTTAAAACCCAATCCAAATGGATATGGACCGAATCTTGCTGATTACAAACCTAAGCTTTCAACCAAAGCATTCAAACCAAATCAAGTTTCCAAAGTCAGAATATAAAATTGAAAATTCTGTTATGAATGTTGTTGAATATCATCGTCAAGAGGAATTAGATGCGGAAGACGAGAGTCGATCAAAATTAGAAAAAGTTGTTTACAACAAACCTTTTAACTATTCAAAAGCGGTCACTTTCGTCACACCAACGGATTCTTCTAACACACCAAGGATTATCATAAAACGTCTGAGTCTTCTAATGATAATCCCAAACCAGATTATGCACAAACTTATGGTCCTTTACCTTCCATCGAAGTAAACTCAAACTCGAAAATCGCAAAATTCTTAGGTATTTTGACCTTTTCATGGCCGACCTCAAAACTTTACAACATGAGATAGAATATCATTCTGAAATCAAAGTTCAACATTTTCAATCGCCTCGGGCGCGAGAACAAAGAGACATTTTTCAGAAAAATCTTTTACCAAATGTTAAAATTTGAAAAGTTGTGCATTGTCTTGGGAAAGGGACTTTCATAAGGAACTTGGATTGATGAAGGTCGTTGAGAAAAGCGAAACATCTATTTCTAATACTAAGCGTAAAAAGAAAATGTTGAGAAAAGATGTTGATCGACTCTTGGAAGATGTCATCTGTACTGATGTCCATAATGTTGTGCTATTGAATTCTTTGTCATATGCATTTGATTATATCTCTGTTGATACTATTGATTCTGTGGTAAATGTTGCGAACACTGATAATGTGCTTCAGATCGAGTCCTTAAAAGTTGAAAACAAACGATTGTCAAACGAACTTTCAAATGCAATACGCCGTCTTAATTGGTGTCAAAAAGATATTCACGATCAACAACTTGCTTTTCAACACAAAATCGCCCGATGCGTGCAAAATCTTCTGATCCTAAAATTGAGCAACTGGATGATCAAAACGCGTCTTTTAAGTGTCAAATCTCAAAATATGAACAAGAACTTGTAAAAGTTAAAAGGAATATGGTGTCATATTTGATTTACTCAAAAGACTCGTGATGAAGCATCAAATGAACTTGATCATTATCTTGCACACACTAAAGAAGTTATGCATTTTGTTGGAAATATTCTCCCGAAAATCAAGATCTGAATCACACTATCTTCAAGTTAAGAGAAATGTTAGGAAAGTATGAACAACTTCCGCCTACCGTGATTAAGAGACTAGCCCTAGTAACACTTAGTAATCGTGAACCTAGAATCACTACTGCCAAATCACAAGTTGCTAAAGTGCCTCCTTCTCATCGAAACAGAATAGTTGCGTCTTTTCCAAACGTCCAAGCACTTCACGTTCTAGAGCACTACATCGAATAATTGGAAGTTGCGACCTAAGAAAAGATCAATAAGGAATGCTAAAGTAGAAGAACACCCTAGGACTATGAATAAGACTCACGTTGCTTCCACTATAGATATTATGCGCCGGCAAATGTAATAGAAATAGTGATGTAACGAATGCTAAACCATTAAGCACTTTTGATATTCACTAATGCACCTTGTGTTATTTGTCGTAAAATATGAATTCGATTGTCATGATAAATGAGTTGCTAAAGCTATCATCTCTCGCTTAAGGAATCCTAAGAACCGGAATACCTCTAGGCCCACTCTTTCTAAGTCCTGGGTAGACCGCCTCTTTAGATTCTAAGAAACGCTTCCTGTCCCTCGTGAATTCACAGTTTCCACCTCCTAGGAATGTAATAACACCTAGTGCATTCACTAAGACTAAAGCAAATACTAGTTGGAGATGGCGGAAATGGATATATAACACACTAGGATTTAAATGGATACCTAAAGCTATTGATGTGTGTATGTCTACTATAATCGCTCCGAACCCTCTAACATTTAAGGTTCCACATCTACTTCTATTCCATCTGTGTCGTCTGTGTGTAATGTAGGTGATACGATCATTCTCGATTGTTGATAGCGGATGTTCCCGACACATGACAGCAACCTTAAACTGTTATCAAACTTTATTGCAAAGTTCATTGGCACTGCCAGATTCGGGAATGATCACTTCGCAGCTATCATGGGCTACGGAGACTATATCAATGGGAACATCGAAATTAGCAGGGTTTATTATGTGGAAGGCCTCTGGTCACAACTGCTTTTAGTAGGTCGGGTCATTGTGATGGAGATTTGGAAGTTGATTTTCGGGGAGAAAACTTGTTTCATTCGTGATCTACAAGGAAACGACCTTATGCCTGGCTCGCGTAATTCCAGTCTTTACACTATCTCTATGCAAGACATGGTTGCTTCTTGTCCCATCTGCTTACTTTCAAAGGCAACATCAACAAAATCCTGGCTATGGCACCGGCTGCTCACATCTAAACTTTCAAAGGCAACATCAACAAAATCCTGGCTATGGCACCGTCGTCTCACATCTAAACTTTCAAACCATCACCAACCTTGCTCGACACAAACTAGTTGAAGGACTCCACGGTTTCGGTATTCTAAAGATCACCTTTGCTCAGCTTGTGAACAAGGCAAAAGCACTCGTGCTCATTTTCCTTCAAAGGTGGAACACGACTCAAAGATGTGCTTCATCTTCTTCACATGGATTTGTGTGGCCCGATGCGTGCAAACGATCAATGGCAAACGCTACATCTTAGTAATTGTTGATGACTATTCAGCTGGACTTGGGTCTACTTTCTTCGAAGCAAAGATCAAGCTCCACAGATGATCATCACCTTTCAAGAAAATACAAGTTCGACTACATAACACCGTCGCCAAATCGACAGCATAAAGGCACTGAATTTGTTAACCAAACTCTTCGTGAATTTTATGAGAAAGTAGGGAATTCAAAGATCGGACATCTATTGCACGTACAATTTAACAAAACGGAGTTGTTGAAAGACGAAAACGAGCGTTAGTGGAAGTGCAAGAACAATGTTAATCAATGCTAAACTTCAGATTACTTATGGGCGAAGCAGTATCTCCATGCTATACTCAAAACCGTTCTATGATTACAAAACGCCACAACAAAACACCTTTTGAGCTTGTTTACCACAACGAAAACCGAATCTCATACACTTTCATGTATTTGGATCTCTTTGCTATCCGAATAATGATCGTGATGACTTTGGAAAGCTCAAAGCCAAAGTTGACATTGGAGTCTTTATAGGATATTGTGATAATTCTAAAGGTTTCCGAATCTCGAACAAAGGAGGTTATGGAAACGATTCATGCTCATTTTGATGAACTTACGGAGATGGCTTTCCGAGTATAACAAACTTGAAACCCTCACAACCGCTTAAACTTCCCCAAACCCCATCATCAGGTGAACAAAGCCCCCACTTACCGCACAACAAATGGAAAGGTTATTTGCTCCACGTTCAAGTGACGATATTGATGAACGTGCTCAGTGTATCCATTGTTTCCCTACCGCCAACCCGATAATACTCTTATACCTCGATACACCGCTACAACAACTACGGTTGAAGAAGCACCACCACTTGACTCCAACACAACAGTTGAACAAACCGCTTCCAACAATGATGAACCGAATGATGATGTTCGAATGAAGTACCCCCACCTACGATTTTGATCCAAATGCTTCTTTAACCCGCTTGCTAATGAGATCGCTGCACCAGATGTCATGGAATCTTCAACAAGCCATTTGAATCCTCAAAATCTGCACAATGTATACCAACATCAACCCTCCACACATAGATGGACAAAAGACTATCCTCTGGAAAACATTATTGGCAACCCGAATCAACCAGTCGTTACAAGACAACGTCTTCACTCGGATGGTGAACATTGCATTTATGCACTCATCACCGCCAATCTCAACCTAAAACATCAAAGACGCAATGACAAAAGAAAAGCCGGATTGAATCCATGCAGGAAGAACTCAACCAATTCAAACGTCGTGAAGTATGGGAACTGGTTGAAAGACCAACAGGGTTCTACGTCATTGGTCTCAAATGGATTTGGAAAACAAATTGATGTCAAGGGAATGTTATCCGAAATAAGTCACGCCGTGGCTAAGGGTTATCGTCAGAAGAAGAGGGTATTGACTTTGAAGAATCTTTTGCTCCTGCTGCTCGCCTTGAGGTCGTTCTCGATATTTCTGCTTCGCGCTCATATGAATATAACGGTTCTTCGGATGGACGTCAAAAGGCGCTTCAATGGGCAACTTAAAGAAACGGTTTATGTCACCAACCGAAGGATTCGTTGATCCCGCAGCTCCAATCATGTCTACAAACCGAACAAAGCTCAGATGGTCTCAAACAAGCTCCTCGGCATGGTACGATAAGCTATCATCTTTCCTAATTGCCAATAATTTCACCAAAGGTTTGGTTGACCCTACTCTTTTCATACAATATCATGGGGAACATATTTTAATTGTTCAAATTTATGTGGATGACATCATTTTGGGTCAACTCATAAAAAGTACTCAATCGCTTTTGCAAAACTAATGAAGAAACATTTTGAAATGTCCATGATGGGTGAACTTACGCTCTTTCTAGGACTACAAGTTCATCAATCACCCCGTGGTATTTTCTTGAGTCACTCCAAATATGCCCTTGAATTGTTACACAAATTTGGAATGCAAACCTGTGACACCTATGCCACACCAATGGCTCATACCAAGAAGCTAGTACGACGCCGATTTACATGGGAAATTGGTGGACCCTACAAAATACCGTAGTATTATTGGGTCTCTCATGTATCTAACAACTAGTAGACCTGATATTGTCTTTGCCATATCTTTGCTCTACGTGTATCGATCGCGACCAACTGAAACCCACCTCCTCGAGGCTAAAAGAATCCTCCCCGACATAAAGGAACCATTAACTTGGGATCCGGTATCCGGGATTCGGTTTTGAACTAATCGCTTCATGACGACCACGCAGATGCTTAGACTCACGGAAAAGTACTTCATGAGCTTTACAATTTCTTGGTGATAAACTGGTGTCATGGAAATCGAAGAAGCAGGATTGTACATCGCCGTCCTCAACAAGCTGAATATGTAGCCATTTCGTTGTGCTCAAGTCATTTGGATGAGAACACAACTCAAAGACTATGGTTACGTATTTGACGTAATCCCGATGTATCGCGACAATCGAGTGCCATTGCGATCTCGCAACTCAGCTCAAAGACTAAATCAAAGCACATCGATCTTCGATATCATTTCATCAAGGATCACGTGGAAGTGGTACTGTTGAATTATATTTTGTGGGTACAGAATACCAATTGGCGATCTTCTCACCAAAGCCTTGCCTCCCGCTAGGTTTAATGAGTTGGTCCACCGATTGGTATGAGGTGTTTGACTCAAGAGGAATTGGATGACCTCCTAAAAAGCGGTCTTTTAAAACTGCAAACACCAAAATCTCTTTAGTAAATATTTTTCAAAAACAAAATACAAAAATATAAAATCCGATAAAACAACAAAAATATTCTTCTATCTATTTTCTTTCAACATTGCAAGTCCATTTCTTCCGTCAACACTATAATCTTTCAAAATTCAATATTTTTCCGATCAAGTGTTGATGGGGAGAAAATAAAAACTTAACTGTTTCAAAAACATTCGTGTATTTGCATGTTACTCTATTCTGGTTGTTTCTTGTATCAATGGTGGTAAACTTTTTCTGTTCAATCGACACTCCTCGGACTATAAAATTTATAACCTTTCATTATTTTTCTTAAGTCGAGGGGGAGTGTCGTCAAGTTTCTTTCTTAAAATCTTTGTGTGATAACCATGTTGAATCCAAGATCCTGACTCAACTAGGGTATAATAACAATGATTGAATAGATGCACATCGGATAATAATTAACACAATCAAAGTTACCAACAAGGTTTTTCTTCAGAAACAATGATCCTCTATGGATCTTTTTCACTCTCTCTAATGTGTTTCCCTGGAATATTTTTCTCCAGAGTTCTAGCGTTTTAGTCTATCTCTAATACGAAAACTATCGGCCTTTTTATACACACAGGAACCCTAAATAAACAATAATATAAAATGAATGCATATCACTACCTAAAATAGCTCATGCATATCCTAACAAACTAATAAATATACGGAATATCTATATCCGAGAAACCAACTATACTTGTAATATAACTTCAAATGTAATTCCTTCTTCGTAGAATCCATGTACTTATTGAGAATCCATGTACTCCCAGATTTAGCCTTCGCAAAAGTATTTTGTAATTCCTACTTCACCAAAATTCCCAACAATCCTCCCTAAACTGAATTTGACTTGGTTAAGTTCCGGTTTCGATATGTCTTTAAAAGTGCAGAACAAGAGGATTGTACTTCGAACACGCAAAGAAAGAACCAAAATAGTAACATCTCTATGATGACAAAACTTTGAAACGTGATCTTTGCGTTGCAACAAATGACAAAATGTACATCAAAACATAGTAGTTTCATACTATTCTCATCACATCCAGGTGTGCAATTAACACCGTGAGAGGTGAATCAATGAAAATAATGGATTTGATGTCTCTTTACCAATAGCCATCACTACTGGAGTAGCCAAATGTTTAAGTTCAAAACTATGGTACACCGATAACCATCGATTTATTTGCAAATCAAAAACCATGAACGGATTTGAAATGTCTTTACCCTCAGCCGTTTGCGGACTAGCCAATGTTGGATGTGTGAGACCTGGTACATTGATAACCCTGATTTTAGTAAATCAGCAACTATCAACGGAATTAAGATGTCTTTACCAAAACCGCTTTGCTTTTAGACTAGCCAACTCTTTGATGGAATGTCGTCATCATCATGGTGAGTTGATTACCATTTATGGATTTCCGCGGCCTTTACCACAAGCCATAATCCGTAATAGTCAACGCTTGTGTCGTGAAAGATGGTGAGATGAAACCATTAGTTGTGTGGTTATTAACCAACACCAAAACACACAAGCAAGAAAGAGTAGAACCTAACAGGCTGTGTTAGAGCTTTTTTAAACTAAGAAAAGAAATAATACGATTTTTTTTTAAACGAAATATAAAATAAAGAAAAAATAAATAAATAACAAAACATGGAAAAATAAACCATCAAGCATCAAGAGAAACCAAAGACAACAGTGGTAGTGTCACGGAAACACTAAGCCTCCCTTAGGCTGTATGAGGATCCAACACACTGCAAAATGGTTAGAAGACAAATATACAACAATAAGCTCCTCCCTTAGCTTATGCCTCCCCTCAATCAATGCACTCGACAAAGATTAGTATTCTTGGGTACCCAGAATGAACCTTTTCTTTGAGTTTTCCAAGAATAACCTTTTGAGGGCTTAATAGCGGACACTCCAACTCCACCATGTGCCATATTCATATGAGATACATAAGGTGTATAGGACATAAAATAAGAACTAGTAGGTCTATAGGGCCTAAGTCTAGCATCGCCCACCAACCGCATAATCTGTGAAGAATATCCTCCACCGAGGGAACTGAAAAGGCCTATTAAGCCTGCGCTGCAGAAAATGATGCATACACCTTTGGTTTACCAAGAGGACTGGTTTAATTGCTCTCACATGTGCAGCTTTGGGAACAAATGGAGGAATATTAGCAACATTAGTCCATGTGGGTCTAGAAGTCTTATGGCCGCAGGAAACACCCATCTGCTTCTCATGATAATTACAATCTTTAATAAGATGGAGTTTACTACCACACACAAAACAAGATTTCTTCTTAAAAGACTTATTCTTAACACAACTTTGTTTATTACATTTAAACTTATCGAAACAGAACTAGCGCAAAATTGTGTTTAATAGAATAAGTAACGGCTTTGTTTTGGGTCCAAGCTCGGCATTAGCTACTTTGGACTTGGGTGTGGTCATGGGTGTGTGCCTAGGTGAATAAGACTTTTCACTTGAATCACATGAGGAATAGTCAGTGGACTTAAGGTCTGATGACTTGTCAACATAGAACAAGAGACGAGTCATTAGTTTTACTACTAAGGTCGACAAGTCTTTGACTTTTTCCATAAAGATGGTGTGATCCATCAAAGTCAACAAAGAAGGGGAAAGGTCATGACATAGGTATTCCTCTAATAGATCCACGTCTGACATGTAGGTCACCTTCTTTAACATAATTAGCTAAACCTGGTGTAGTATTACCCATCATGCCTAGCTTCTAATCCTACATACTTTTTAAAACCTAAACCTATTCCTGAATTAGGAGCTTGACTACCATATAGATGACTAGCTAACTTGTCACCAGAAACTAGCCATTCTTTATGCCTAGCTACTTCAGTATCCAACTTATCTTGCACTTCTTGTTTTTCTAGCTCTACTTTAGCTCTTTCTTTCTCAGAATATTTTAACTCATTTTTAGCATTAGTTAGATCTCTTTCTAACACACTTATTTTCTCATCATAAGCTATTTGATTCTTCTGAAACCAAACCTTTTGTCTTTCTAGTAGTTTTAAAGCCTGTTTATAAGCTTCAACTTCTACAAAGTATTCATTATATTTAGGTTTCAAAATATCATAAGCTTCTTTGAGTTCATTGTATTTATCACTACAACCAAACACACAATTTTGTACCTGAGAGATGCCCATGAATGCAAAGTGTGGACTGGCAAGTTCTTCATCATAACCTCGGCAAAGACGTTCCTTGCTCATCTTTTTGAATTCAGCCTTTCCACCATACCTTTCTTTGAGTGCATCCCATATAAGACTTGCATCATCCATATAACGAAAATCCGCTACATGATCACAGAATAGATTTAAGCAAAGTAGTTTTGGCCTTTGACTCTCTTTGTACAAAGAATGTGTTCATCTCAGAAGTCGTTGGAGGATGAAAAAGAGATTTCCATTGCGATCACATCCAAATTTCTTCAAAACTGCCATTTTGGATCACCTTCCAGATATTCATATCATTATTTTTGATCCAGTGTTCCATCTTCTTAGCCCAAACATCGTACTCATCATTTATCAAATAAGGAAACATAACATCATCACTATTATTATGAACTTCTGGCATTTTAAAAGTACCAAGCAAAAATATGACCAGCAGATCCAAGCAAATACTAACTCACGAGTCCCACTTAAAAAAAATTCGTCTGATCAATGTGACAAACCAACAACAATTCCACGTAAAATCCAAGAGTATGATCAGATAATCAAACCAAATTTACCTCGTGGGTCCCAACCAACAGTTCCACGTGAGAGCAGCAGAATCCAAACGTCCAAATATTAAAATGAGATTGACCAATTTAAACGATAAAAACAGATAAATTGACCCACTTTATTTGACTAATCAATAGTACCTTTGAACAAGTGATATGACCAATCAACAAAAGTCACACAAAGCTCCAAGTGATCACGTGATCAGTAACCAATCAAATAACATAATCAGTGTATAGAACAAGTAGGTCCACGTTGGAATCAGTACACAAATGCTATCAATTTGACCAATCAAAGTTATAGCCACTGACCTAATCAAATCGTATTAAACCAAATAATGATATTACCTTCGACACAACTTCTGACCCTACGTTTAACTTCAGCAGAAATGAATACCATCAATTAATCCCATGTTTGACAAGAATAGGGCCACACATGTATTACCCTCGTGAACCAATCAATTGAAGAACATTTAATATATCCCTCAATCACCCTCACGTGAATGAATGAGAACAAAGAGACGGCACGTGAATTAAATGATCAGTACGTCAATGGATTTGAATAAGTCAAAACAATGAATTGTATGAGAACCAATCAAATATTAGTAGTAATGACCTTAAACCAATAATATTCGCCGACCAATTAATGTGAATGAACACCAATCAGGAATAATACCAAGCAGTACGAGTATGATTAAATTACCTTCACTATATCTTTAAACAATGACACGTACAGCAACTTTCAACAACCAATTCTGATCTCTATTGTATTTTTATAGTCACGTACAGACACAACAAATTAACATCCGAATCTGCTCCAATCCACCAATTAGGGTATAAACCTAATTACCAAAAACCTTATAAACCCTAGATCAAGAGCCACCTGCTCTGATACCAATTGTTGAATCCAAGATCCTGACTCAACTAGGGTATAATAACAATGATTGAATAGATGCACATCGGATAATAATTAACACAATCAAAGTTACCAACAAGGTTTTTCTTCAGAAACAATGATCCTCTATGGATCTTTTTCACTCTCTCTAATGTGTTTCCCTGGAATATTTTTCTCCAGAGTTCTAGCGTTTTAGTCTATCTCTAATACAAAAACTATCAGTTCCTTTTATACACAAGGAACCCTAAATAAACAATAATATAAAATAAATGCATATCACTACCTAAAATAGCTCATGCATATCCTAACAAACTAATAAATATACGGAATATCTATATCCGTAGAAACCAACTATACCTTTAATATAACTTCAAATAGACTTCTTCAGCAGAATCCATGTACTTCAGAATTCCTTCAAATAAATCCATGTACTTCAACATTGATTCCTTCAAATATTTCACAGTTGGTAATTCCTACTTCATAGAATTCCCAACAAACCAAAACGGAAGTTAAATGGCTTTGGATGAAAAAGGAAAAGGTGGATGGACCAAAACTGTCAAAGCTTTAAAGTTATTTTAAATAAAACACCCCACCTAATTCCTTCACTTCACATTTATTACTCTCATCTAACTAATCCTACACAAAATTCGCTTCAAGAAATCCGTGTTTTTGATCATCAAAGTGTAAGTGTTTTCATGATCTTAACGTTAATACAAGCAAAGGTTTTGAATTTGATGCAAATCCAACGGCTAAATCGTTAGATATGTGTGATTATGTGTTCTACGCATAAGCGTATGAACACACAATCATTGGTGTGTGTTTGTGGTTGAAAAGAATGTGTCAAAACGTGTCTTTAACAATAATGATACTATTTTTACCTTCAAAATCCACCCAGAAACACGAATTAATGGTTTTTCAAAATTAGGGTTCTTAAGTCGAATTGGGTGTTTTCAAATGTGAAGGTTTTTGGTCAAAAAGATTGTTGTGTGATGTTCATATCATGTTGAATTAATGATTTCCAGGCCCTATAACAACCCAGAAACACTAATTATGTCAGAATTAGGAATTAGGGTTTAATGTTCTTGAGTTTGGGTATTTTTGATTCACCACAAATTGGATGTTAAAACTTGGCTATTAGACTCTCACAACACTTAAGACCTACCAGAAAACATTTGGTGCAAATCCTATGGTTAGAAATCATACGCGTAACTCTTAAACTCTAGGGTTTTGACTTACGAGTATGACTTTCTACGCGTAACTGTTTAACAAGCTTTCATGCCATGTTCTGTTATAAGATGAATGTATGGGTTAATATTGATGATATGATGAATTTATTTCAGGTCTGTCACAAGTGAGAATTCAGAATCAAGGTTCTAAGTAAACTACGCATAAGGATCTCCTTACGCGTATCATGTTATGCGTAAGAGTAATCTTACGCGTAGCGTTTATGATAAGGTTCTATTACATGGGACTACGTATCCTGTGAAGGATATGCGTAACAAGTGACTCTACGATAAGGTTTACTCTACGAGTAATCCCACGCATAAGGTTTTAATACGCCTGCGCGTAGTTTCTACGCATAAGGTTCTCTGTTCCTACGCTAATATCTCTTAAAGTTAGATGCTACGATAAGCTTTTCCGTCTACGCAGTATAACACTCTGCTTACGCATAACTTTTTCCACTTTTACGCCTAAGCCTTGATTGACCTTAATTATGAATTGTTACGCGGGCAAACTTGTAAATAAACAAATCATAACATCACGACTCCAATAATGTCACTAATAAACTTAAACGTTTAATATGTTGTGTTAAATAAGTGATAACATAAACTTTAAAACTTAAAGTTAACTAACTCACGAAACTTATCACGACATCATTGGACTATTGAACAAACAAGTGACTTTGGACTCATAACAATCATTAACTTTGTACATTCAATAATTAGTCAATAAAACCTTCTGTTGGCTAACATTATGTCTTTCGATATGTTGGTTCTTTTGGCTAATGTTATTTCAGATCACGACATGGCTGCTCAAATGAATGGATGCACAGTTCTCACTATTGCTTTATATCTTCCCTAATGACTATCCAAGAAAGATTGTAAAGAACAATCTCAGAGTTGACTTTGAAACCCTCACATGCTCATAATCTTCTTGCTTGATTGCTGTGGATATTCTTAGGAATCATCCATACCATAACATGCTCTCACACTCGCTACAAGACGGAGATCTACATACAA
This sequence comes from Chrysanthemum makinoi, assembly GCA_910596185.1. Classification (NCBI taxonomy): domain Eukaryota; kingdom Viridiplantae; phylum Streptophyta; class Magnoliopsida; order Asterales; family Asteraceae; genus Chrysanthemum; species Chrysanthemum makinoi. The sequence goes on from OU343224.1 coordinate 272,677,038, forward strand.
CAATTCCGAATTCAATGCAAAGGATCAAAGGTCAAAGTGCGTGACGCGTGACGCCAATCAGATAAATCACCATCACACAAGCGGATCTACTGGTTTCTTCTAATTCTGAAATCGAGCCAACCGACTTCTATGCCACACCAAGAGACAGTTGATTGATATTGGCTATGATGAAGCCGTGAATACTAAGCACTCCTCATGCTGTGAGCTTAAGAACATTCCTCAACCGTGGAGAACTCTCTACATCATCATTACCAAATCACCGGTCGTGATAGTTTATGAGCATCCCAAGCTCGGAACTACAAATCTTCGTCTTTAATCAACAAAAGGACATCGAAATTGAAGCATCATATGGGAAGACATGATGTCATTTCACAAGAAACTTGGCTAAAAGATTCCCTATGTCAGATACATGAAATTGTTGATCCAGAGAGCACTTGGACTTCATCCCGACATTCCACAGAGGCTCCATGACCCGATAATCACGATATCGAGCCTACCCTAATGTAATCAAGGAATCGTCAACAAAGAAACAGTGGTGCCGCTTTCACCGATCACCTTCGACAAATGAAATCAAAAAGCTTGAAACATACAAAGGTATCAAGTAGAAGACGAGAAGGAAGTTGGCCATCTCGATGATAAGCCTTCGAACACCTTAGGAGAAACCGAAGAGGAAGTGCTGGAAGTGCCGCAGTGAGTCGAGGATGTTTCCGAGAGGAATCCTCCACGAAGGGACAGCCCCGCCAGGAAGCTCGTTCCTATTCCCGTATCTAAGCCTGAACCTCAGAGAAAGCTAATGGACGAGGACTCCGAGGCTTGAATCGATGAAGAAGAGAATTTCTACTCTAATGCGAATCAAACACCTCCTTCACAAATAAACCTCCAAGTCCACCACGGTGATAAAGGAAAAGGAAGACTCATTTGTGCCTTATGAGAAAGCTCGATGAAGAAGTAGAGCAATCTGGATACTCATACAGAAGAAGTTCAAATTCTTAGACTCCAACATGGCAAAAAGAATTTGCAAAAGAACAAATAGGTGGCCCTGGAGGGTCAAGTGGTGCAGCTCAACCTTCACGGATCTCGATGCGGTTAATCAACCCGATAAGGGATCCGTTTCACCACTTTGGAGAAACAACAAAGCCCGTGGAGGAAACTATTGAGCATGAATTTGAGGAACCTTGTTAAAGAAAAGTCCAGAAAGATGAGGGTGACAAAGAAAAGATCAGACAAAAGATCAAGAGAAAGATAAGTCCGAGATGACACTGATTATGATAAGTTTCGCTAGACGGCCTGCTCCATCAGGAGAAAACCCGAACCTCCAAAGGATCCGTGAGTCTCCTCATGTCTCTCATCATCGATTCGCTTCTCATTCTTCTCACCACCACCATCAACAAAATCAACCAAATCATCATCCAAATCAGTGAAGCCAACTCCATCTTGGATCTCTCAATCTAAGAATCGAATCGTTAAAGCAGTCAAACGAGTCAGAAAGAAAGATATTCTCCACAGAAAGTTGACTTTCCTCGCTGATCAGATAACGTATCTTCATGATGAGAATGACAAGATGAAAGTTGAAAGGGAGGTGTCACGTAAGCTTATGAAGGATGATCTTCAAAGGAGCATGGACGAGATGATAAAAGGATACACTCACAAGTTCTTAATGGACGTCATTCAACCGACAAAGGAGATGTATACCCGGACAACTTTATCCGAATCTCTTACATTTAGCCACGCAAGCCATGAAATCAACTCCGATGAATTTGAGCATCAATCCAGTTGAAACTACAATCTTCTCAAATGATGAATTAGTAAACCGTGGTAGCGCCAAATGTCAACAGCTCGCAACGTGCTTGCCTCCCATGAAACTAACCGCTTGGCATTGCTTGGAATACCAACTCATTTCATCATTCAGAGAAGAGGCTATAAGGCCTAAGCGTTCAAGAGATGATGAAGACAAAAGATCAAGATAAGGATAAGGAGCCTAAACGCACAAAGAAGTCCGGTGAATCATCTTCATTCAAGTATCAATGCCGCCTCCACCACAAGGACTCACCAACAAAGATCTCCTCCTTCAGCCGATCCAAGGATTAGAGTTACCACCCTAGACTCAAAAACCTGACCACTTTTGGAGTATACGGTGACGATGAAGAATACCATGAGCCCCAACAACAACCCTCCTTAACAAAGTTAAGAAACCGAATCATCATCTAGGCCTTCAAAAGAAGAAAACCACTGTACCTACGTCGATCATGGTTGGATGAGCGATAAATCGGAGGAATTTGAATGGTTCTCTACTTGTTAACTCCCCCGAAGAAGGTCAAGAGTTGGTAGACGGTAATACTTTGGAGCATAAGATTCGCAAGAAAAGTTCGTGTAAAGATGACGTAAACTGAAGTTGAGGCGAATCAAGAATGAATTTCAAGCTGTTAAAAGATAGCTTAGAAAGTGCCATCGAGGTCGAATATCACCTTGATAACATTGCTCGAGCTATGTCTAATAACATGGATTGGCTCAACCCGAAAGCAAACATCGACTTTACGAAGCGGGACAACCCTCCATATTACACCGACCGGTCTAAACCACTACCAACGATCGCCAACCGGACACCTAGGATCCCATTAAGATATTTCTTCAACAAAGACTTGGAATTTCTTCTACACGGTGGCGATGGTTCAAGGAAATACGTTACATCCTCGACACTTCCATTCCTACAAAACCGCGATAGCTATCGAGAAAAGAGCTAATCACTTGTTCTCCAACAAAGTGGAAGCATACGACCGAGATGCAATGTACGGATTCATCATTGCCTAACGCGACAAATCTACTCACAAGCAACGTAAGTCTCAACATGTGTTCATTACTAAAAACATCGTTGCCATCAAACACGTTGATCTTTCGTCCAAATGGGACTACATTTATCTCAAGAATATTGTAGTCAAGAGACAAGACGAGGGATTATGCATTCTCAAGGTCGACTTTGAGAATTTGTCTATCAACGACATCAAGATATGTACCTTGCCAAAGTGCACTGTGGTCGTATGAGATAATTCTCCAAGTACAACGTGAATTCATCAAGTCGTTGCTCATCTTCATCGACGATAGTTATCAAAGAACGTGGTTATCTGCCTTGCGTTGAATCTTATCGTACGTGTCAACTTCACTCAATCGCAGCTTGATCTTCCCGATATCAACTCTCTCACAATTTACACTCATCGAAGAAACCATTCGGGCTCGTTTACGCAGTTGAACTTCAAAGAAATTGCTTGATGGCGTGCATAGATCTACACAAATTTCACACAGTTGGTTAGTGGACGGATTGACTTATCGGTTGAAGGATATACATGAGAAGATGGGTCTCCTAGCGATGGAATTCGGCAGGATCGAAGGGACGCGGAAGAGGATCATCACCATGATTGATGAACGTTGTATAAGGGATCGGGTCAAGATTGAAAGCTATGTTGGTGGTCGACCCGGAGAAACATCATCGGCTTTCAACGCCTGACCACTCCTCGCGACATCTTTGGACTATCTGGTACCCCTTGAACTGCTTCTTTCATTATAAATTTGGATGTATGATCTATTATGTCATGGCTGGTTTACACATTACTGTACAACCCGTTCTTGCAAATAAAGGACTCGTGGTACGCTTCATTCTCAATCCTTATAAAAAAGGAGCGAAAGCTTCTTACTTTTGAGTAAAACCTATCAAACCTTTCACTTTTCAAGGTTTTGCTCAAAAGAACAAGTACTTTCTCTTATGATTTTCAAAACCTCAACCGTTTATATCACTCGTTGAGGGGGACTTAAAACTTTGTTCACAAATTGTTCATTGGTCATTCTTCCCGCAACACTCGAAATGGTCATATTTATTCTCAACTTTTCAAAAATAACATTTTATATGCCATTTTGGGGAGAAAATAACGGATAAGAAATATGTTTTGTCAATGCAAATGAATCTTTGTGCTATAGACCTAACCCATGAATTGACGAGATCTTAACTGTTAGTAACTCGAAAAAGACTTGTCCGGACGGGTAATAATTTCAAGCTAGTTCGCTAGTGATGTAAACGTGTCTCCAAAGGACTTGTATGAGTAGAATGTACCATTCGAGAAACTCTTGGTAGACATGAACTCTGACGGGTTTGACAACCTTTCGAGGATTGTCTACACCTTCAAAGTAGTTATTAGAGCTAGTTGTCACCTAAAAGCTGACAATGCAACTCTTTAACTATGCCACGTAACCGTGTCTCGCGGTGGAATGTCTATCTTGAGTTGATCAATTCAAAATGTGGGCGCTCTTTCCTCACTGTGCAGTTTTCCGTCAAAACTCTAAAGAACATGTGGAGGGGGAGTATTTCTGCTAAAAGAAACTCGTTGGTTCAAACATGTTTTTCATTTACAAACCCTTTGAGAGATTTTCTTCAAATTGGTTTTATGGCAACATAGGTTAGTCATGGAGTTATAAGGTGACTAAGGTTAGGAATAACCGTCCTATGATCCGCCAGAGCCGGAGGGATCTACCCAAGGACACTACCAATAGTTATAATTTAGAAGTCCTTAGGTATGATTATAAAAAGGAGAGAATGAGAATTGGAGAAAGAAGGAGTTGAAGAATTAAAAAGAAATGCAAAGAAAAGGGTGAAAAGAAATAGCCCTCCAGATTATTCAACTTAGGGCAACACCGTTCAATTATATACTCTTGGGTCACTAGATGACACCAGTATTGAAGATTAAAGTCGTCATGGACCCAGTGACACATGCACTAAACCTTCTTAGCCACTCAAGTTTCTCTCAAGCGAAGCTTGTTTCATTCTCAGGGAACCCTACGTAAACTATCGCTTTTCTTAGAGATTGTCGGTATTAAGAGAGACTTCTCTCCTAGTCTCGCAGAAAACCAAAATGCATTATTGAGTCTAGAGCCACGAGATTCATCAAAAGATCTCTTAGGTACACTTGACATTTCATCACTTGATATTCAACAATAAGAATTTTAGTGGTACATTATCGAGTCCTTCATGCATCTTAGCATCGTCGAGAACATTTATGAGAGGTTCACAATTGTGATCCTTAGTGATTGAATGGAAACTCTGCCATCAACATCAAACAACCCCGACAGTAGGTCGCTTCGCAACTCCCTTGGATTGCGCTTAGTGGTCTCAAACGGCTCCATGTGAGGTGATGTTTGTACCTCGACTCATCTCAATGTAGGTGTAGAGGTACATCGTGTTATCTCACTTGTGGGACTCATTCTCGAAAGCCTTTGTAAGAATTAGAGTTGTGTTTTCACATGCCGCCAACACTCTCGAAGTTCAAACTTGTAAGTGTCGAACTTATTACTAACCGCTAATGTTTACTTTTATGGAAGCTCTAGAGCGGAATGATCGTCGCATTCTCCACTTTCACACCAACAACATCATCAAAGAAGTTCTATCTTAAAGCAACACAAAAGTCGAATGATTCTTCATCAAATCAAAGAATCTACAAAGTTTAAGACTTAAAGAACTTCATCGATGCAGAATCCAACGCTAAAGAGTGTTGAGCATGTTGGAGAAAGACGGAGACAAGCAGTGGAAGGCACTGGAGGTTGACTTTGATGCATAACAACAACATACTATCATTTTCATCACAAAGAACAATGATCAAAGAACAAAGTTAAAGATGACGCAAAGCATAACAGAAACTATCTCACTACACTGGGAGATGGTTCAAATCAAGGCAATTCTTCTCCTCACAAGAAGAATGTCGAAGACGCCAAAGTTACTATTACATCAACGCCACCGCTTATCACCAACACTTGAGGGGAGATTTGGAATCACTCATAAACCTTTATTCATGTGTTAGTTTCTCATATGTAATAGTTAGCTTAATTATGGCCTTTATGTTTGTTTTAGCCTTAAGCTTATTTAGAAGGCCCATGAGCTTAGGCCCATGTCCAATAAGGAAAAGGGAAGGAGTGGGAGTGTTGCCCTAG